>CM073608.1:51893000-52414000 GCA_037074985.1 Solanum bulbocastanum
TAGAACCATATAGTCTATGTTCTGTAATTTTTGACACACAGACTTGTTATCCGCCATTTTAAACAAATCTACAGTAGCCAAAACAAATACTGAAAGAGAAACCTTACAGGCAGCAACCAACAAAACTTTCACAAAAAGCGAATCAGATCTCCAAGTTCCAAAATTCAGCAACAAAATTCTAATGACATACCTGCAGAAACCAGATTCTAGTAACAAAATTTTAACTAAAAAACAAAAGCAGGATGAGGCAAAATGATCTGGGTCCTTTAAATTAATATCAAATCTCCACGTGTCTATTTTAAGGCTGGGACCCGGACATTTAATGGATAAGCCGATAAGGGATGTTATTGGATCAAAGCATAACAGTAAGGATATGTATAATAGTGAAATGGAGGTTAAGTATGAAAATAATTTGAAAGTAAAGGGCAAATATGACTCTTTTCCGTAATTAAAATTGTAAAATACACCATCTCGAAGAAGTTCTGTGCAACTCTTGCTTTAATTATGCTTGAAAAGTAGATAGCTATGGTGTAAAAAGGAGATATGCTGACAATATATGACGGTACCTTAACATATTGATGAAATCTGATAAGAGAGCCCCAGAACACCTCTCCATATCCTCAATAATTACAACCACTGGTTTCTCATACTTGCCATGGTCACTATACCATGCTGCTAAAAGCGAAACATCAGCTGCCTTAGAATCAAAAACAAGAATGATAGTGAATAACAATAAAGATGTCACACAAGATTTAGTTCTACTTAAATATGTGCATAATTATAGACTTAAATTGTCTACTTACTTCAATGTCAACCATAAGCAATTGTCTCATAAACGCTCTGAGACAGCCCCCAATGCCATTCTTGGTAGAAAAATCCAAGGAGGAAATATTAGCCACATAGCATCCACGAGATTTCAAGTTTAAACCAAGTTCAGCAAAAGTTAATATGTCATCGACAGTTTCAATATTCTCTGCAAAAAATCCAAGAATGTACTGATCAACACGAGTGAACTACTACCCATTGATAAAATATTATCAACAGGAACAGTGCAGGTAGAGTTGGGAATTGGAAATCAGGGTTAGATGGTCCGGCCATAATTCACACAATTGAACAACATTCTTGAAAAGAAACACGACAAATTTATGGGAGGAGTTGAGATAAGAAGTCTTTTCAGAAAAACAAAACAGAAGATTTCAGATATTGGTTACCATCAGCATAGTTTCATATTTGCAAATTAAACATCTAAAAGAAATGAAAAATGAACTCACTGGTGAAGACCAGACCAGTGAAGAGCTTTTTAACTAAACCACCATTATGAACAAAAGGGTATGGAAGACTTGACTTTGATGGATCAACAGGCCCTCTGCACGAACAAATTTCATCAAAAGATTCACGAACCCATTGTCCTATCTCATCAAACACGTCAGCATTTATACTCCTCAAGACATCCTAAATTCAATTCTCAAACATCAAGAAAGAAGCAATTTAGCATCATTAAGTACACTCAATTGGACTAAAGAAAATATCTATAACATTTCAGGAAACAAAATTGGGAAAGAAGAACCTTAATCTTGGATTCAATTTTTGACCATACACACTGGAAAGCTTCCATTTTTACGTTCTCATTCTTGTTTTCATTGTTTAATGATACTTTTGGTGAAGAGTCAAATCTTCTTTTGGTGGGTCTTCCAGGAGATATTGCAGTAGACTCTGAAGACTTTGATGCCTTGTGCAGCACGAAGAATGGCTATGAATTTCCACAGGAGCAAACATCCAATAGCAGTTACATTATCTAAACAAAATATTTACAAAAAAGTGGAAATTGGATAAAGTAGTATTGCTATGAACCTGAAGATTGTTTTCTGCAAGTGGGTCTGTGGGAGGATGTTCATTTGGTGAATACATTTCTGAAAGAGAGTAGACATCAGTATTCAGGATTAGAGTAAGCTGGCTAAAAGTCTACTATAGTTAACAGTGACCTCAAGGCTACAACAACTGAATTAAGTAACAAGTTAGACAACAACCACCAAACAAAATCGATAACAAGTATGATTTTCAATACAATATTAAATAAAGGAAAGAGCTATCACGTAACAATTTTTTTCTTGAAAGAAGGGTGACTACTAGGACTGGGCATTCAGTCAGTTCAGTTTGGTTTCTCAGTTTTCGGTTGGTGAAAATGTTAACCGAAACTTAACTGAAATAAATTCAGTTCAGTTCGGATCGCAATTTCTTATTTGGTTTTTCCCTTTGTGAAATTACTCTGTGCAACAAACAAAACGATAATGAACATTCAAACAATCAAACCGAGCGAGAAGACAGACACTAAGAAGACAGAAACTAACAGCACACAAATAATCAAATGTGGCAATTTCTGGTTTCTGCTAGGGATGGGCATTCAGTTCTTCGATTCGGTTTTGTAAAAGTTCAAACTTTTTTGGGTGCAAGTGAGAAATAAAATGAGAACAAATTATCAAAATGTTTAAGTTAACATGAAACTAATACATTCAACAGTGCTATCAATCAATAACTTCTAGTAGTAGCATCATTCAACAACACAATCCAAAAAAAAAAAAAAAACTACCGGGCAGCAACACAGTTTTTTCTACTTGTGCTGAGAAGAGAGACTGAGAGATACACTTCCTGTTGGTCGCCGGCGATTTCTGCTCCTGTGAGTATTGCTGTTCCGGTGAGTGTTGCTGCTCCGGTGAGAGTGAGAGGCGGTTGTTGGCTTATTGGGCTGCTGCTGAGCGCGCGAAAGAAGTGTCTCAGATGAGTTTCTTCTCTCAATGCAAATAGGGCTTGGATTCTAAACTTAAATCTTAATGGATTGGGTTTTTAAAATTAAAATGTTTTGGGTCAAAATATATAATTGAATGTAATTTAAAATACATTTAACAAAATTTTGATTATTCGTTGCATCGACGAATTGTGATCCTTAAATTGAATATCGAATCAAAGAATTGAATTTTCGAATGAAGGAAATTGAATCGAAGAATCAAAATTTCTACATTTTTTATATATATATATATATTTTATAGTTTTTGTAATATTTAGCCTTGTGTATAACCTTATAAAATAAATGTTAATTAATTTAGTTTAAAATATAATTTTATTACGTATCAATGGACTCCATGAAGAGGGATTTTGTTAACCATACACATTGTTAGATCTTGTAGTATTAAAATTATTCACATGGACGGAAGAATTTTGATAGTGTATTTTAAACACACCATCAAATTGTGTAGCCAAGTTAGAAAAATCGATCGATTGAGGGTCATGTCTTTCATAGTTTGTTTTTTGACTGTACCTTTAAAGAGTCTATATTTAAATTGAAAACAAAAAAGTGTATCACAAAGATCAAACTCATTGTTTCATAAATAGTAAGAGATCGTTCTACTAACCATTTATGTCAAGCGTCTGTTAATCAATGCAATTAGCAAAAATTTCAAAACAATGAAGGAATATAAATAAGAATCACAATTTCAAATACCAGTTAAGCCTAATATGAAATGTTCATCAGGTGTAACATAAATTAAATATTTGATCATAGATAATCACTACATTTTTTGAAATCACCAAAATTCATTGTTTTCTATTTTTATTTTTTTGGCAAGTGTTCATATTTGTGAGATAAGTGAAAATAACTATACCACTACATAAGATCACTATATCTCAAACAATCGTTTTCATATAAAATTTAACTTCCCCAATATACATAAACCCTTACCTTATTATCATTCATCTTAAAAATTAAAATAAGAAATTGCAAAATATTTGAAGTGAGAACTACAAAGTTTTTAAACTTTATAGTGAAATTATATTCATAAAAACGTTCAACATGCAACTATATATACATAACTCTACCTTATATTTCTACAAGAAATTATTTTCACGACTTAAACTCGTGATGTCTTGATTCACCCGTTGCTCCGAGACTCCTCTTAATAATGTAGTACTAGAAAATAAAAAATATACCCCCAAATCCTATCCCTTTACTGCTTACAGCCCAGCTTGAAATACGCCTATCTCCCTCGTTATCCTTTTTTTTCGTCTTCTTCTTCTTCAACTAGTTGAATGTTTGAGCAATGTCTCGAGGGACTGATCGGTTACTGAAGAATTTGAAGCAATTTACTGATCTTCAGTACAAGTACTTCACTAGCCGCTATGGACAGCAACTCATTGACATATTCGAATTTCCAATAAAGCTTGTTCTCTCACCTATTACACTTGCTTATGACATTGCCGGCTCTGCGCCGAGAGGTTTCGGTGTACCTGAATTCATCTCCAAGCTGTCTTATTCGACCATCTTTGTAAGCTCACCGCACTTTCTTGTATGTAATTGGAGAAATGTAACTTTCTGCTTTTTTTACTTAATGGTCGTCAAGTGTTTGTTTATATGCCACTGAGAGGCTGTTAATGGGATAGTATGTTTGATAGAATTTCTGAACTGGGTCTTCAAATTTATGTTCATGTTTCACTGAAAAGGCCTTGATTGGGGAAGGTAATTGTCAGTGTATTACGAACTGGTTTGTTAAGTGTTTGTTTATATGTTACTGAGAGACCATTAATGGGACAGTCTATTTGTTAGCATTTCTGAAGTGGGTCTTCAAATGTATGTCCATGTGTCACTGAAAAGGCTTCGAATGGGGGAGCCATTTGCCAGTGTTTTATGAATATGACCTGGGTTGTTAATTAAGCTGGAGAAGTGCAACTGTCACTGTAAGTTCACCACACTTTCTTGTCCATAACTGGAAAAGTATAATTATCTGCATTCTTTCCTGAATTGGGTCTTTATATGTTCGTTCATATGTCATTGAGAGACCATGAATGGGACAGTCTATTTGTTAGAACTTCTGAATTGGGTCTTCAAATTTATGTTCATGTTTCATTGAAAAGGCCTTGAATGGAAGAGCCAATTGTCAGTGTTTTCTGAACTAGGATGTTAATTAAGTTGGAGAAGTGTAACTGTCAGCATTTTTTTTACTTAATGGGACGTTAAGTGTTTGTTTATATGTCACTGAGAGACAGTGAATGGGACAGTATAGTTGTTAGAATTTCTGAATTGGGTCTATGCTCATGTGTCACTGAAAGGCCTTGAATGGGGAAGCTAATTGACAGTGTTTTCTGAACTGGGTCGTTAAATGTTTGTTTATATGTTCCTGAGAGACCATGAATGGGACAGTCTGTTTGTTAGAATTTCTGAACTGGGTCGTCAAATTTATGTTCATGTTTCACTGAAATGCCTCGAATGGGGAAGATAATTGTCAGTGTTTTATGAACTGGGGCATTAATTTAGCTGTTGATATGTCACTGTAAGCTCACCACCCTTTATTGTCCATTACCGGAGAAGCATAATTGTCTGCATTTCTTCCTGAATTGGGTCTTTGTTCATATGTCACTAAGAGACCATGAATGGGACAATTTAGTTGTTAGAATTTCTGAATTGGGTCTTCAAATATATGTTCATGTTTCACTGAAAGGGCTTGAATGGGGAAGCCAATTGTCAGTGTCTTACTGGGGTGATAATTTAGTTGTTCATATGTCACTGTAAGCTCACCACACTTTTTTGTCCATAACTTGAGAAGCATTGTTGTCTGCATTTCTTCCTGAATTGGGTAATATGTTTGTTCATATGTCACTGAGAGACTATGAATGGGACAGTCTAGTTGTTAGAATTTCTGAACTGGGTATTCAAATATATGTTCATGTTTCACTAGAAGGCCTCGAATGAATGGGACAGTCTAGTGTTAGAATTTCTGAACTGGGTATTTAAATATATGTTCATATTTCACTGGAAGGCCTCGAATGGGGGAGCCAATTGTCAGTGTTTTATCATTTATGTAATGGGGTGTTAATTTAATTGTTCATATGCCACCGAGAGGCTATAAATGGGGAAATCTAGTTGGCTTTTTTTATTTTTTAAAAAAATCTGAATTGGGTCTTCAACTGGTTTGCTCATATGTCAACTGTGAGGCTATAAATTGGAAAGCCTACCTTTTCTTTATCCATTTTTCAGAACTGTGGCTTTAAATGTTTGTTCATATAGCACTAGGAGCCCATGAATAGGAAGTTTTTTCCAGCATTCCCTGGATTGAGTCTTCAAGTAATATGTAAGAGAGGTGATGGCCTGAGATTAATACAAGGACTTTTAAGCTGAAAGTATTTGTTCAATGAAGGTTTCTCCTAACAGAGATATTTGGTGTTTTACTGCAGGTGGTGGCTACTCTGGGTACTTATGACATTGCAATGGAGCTCGGAAAGAAGGTGATCAGCCAGAGGTGCCCTTATAGTCTCAGCTCATGTTTACTTTTTGTTAGAATTTATATTCCTGAAGTTGAAGTGTCTTTAATTAGAAATAATGAAATTGATAAATCATCAATGTTAAAAGTTTTGTCTTTTTTGCTGATTTATGCACATTGTGCATAAAAGGGCATCGAAAGATTTATAAAGGTATTGGGGCCACTCCATCCATTACCTTAAGGAATAGGTTTGATGCTCACATTCTTTCATAGGTTTGGTGTGTCAATCCATGTTTTACATTACAATGGACTATGAGCTTGAATGATATCAGACATTTGTTTTCTGTGCTCATTGGTGGTCTCGTGTCCTTATGCAAAAGCTGATGTGGTAATCACAAATTGAAGTGAAAGCGAGAGAGCATCTTATTTGTCCCTAATGAGGGGAAGCTGAAATGCTTGTTAAATTTATAGTCAACCGGCATGTCTTGACATATGTAGTTGAAAGAAGATGCTTGGTTCATTGACTGCAGGGACTGCCGGACATGCAGTGGATGGCAGGCGTTGCAGTGCACAATGTGCAAAGGATCAGGCAAAGTGCATTACCAAGTGAAAAACTATACATTGAAAAGGTAGGCAATCATTGATAGACTTGTGCTCTTGCTGTTAAAATGAACATCATGTTCACATTTTATGTATTAATCCAATTCTCGAACAATATTGTGGTCTTTGTCGTATTTTAAACTGCAAACTCTTAAAAGATACACTGAGGTGCTTTCACCCCCTTCTTCTCCCACGTCCTATGTGACTGTTAAAAACACATTCTAGTCTTCAGGTTTTTTATTTCGGATTCGGCAATGACAGTAGCTCGTGTAATTGCTGTTGGTAGCTCAAAGCGTCACCATCATCATGTTGGTGTACTGAGACACCTTCTTCTTGTTTTATGTTATTAATCATCATAGTTGTGAAAAATCATAAATTACTCTAGGGACAGGAAGATAATGTCAAACACACTGAATATTTATGTCTACTTAAAGCTTCCAAACTACTGCTACAGGGGAGAAAAAGCCACAGCTGAATCCATTGCTGATGCGATAGCTGATAACAGAGCCGAGTTGGTGCACCTTCCTTCCACAGTGGACCTTCACTTGCCACTGCCATCTAAAGAATGTCCCAGTTGTGATGGATCGGTGAGAACTGTTCTGGGAAGTTTTTCAATTTTCATAATATAGCTTCTGAAGGGCTGAAAATGAACTGAGTGAGTCATGCCAGTAGTTCTTTTGGTTTGAGAAACTATCCAAAATGCTAAGGTAAAGAAAATAGAGTTTCATTCGTTATGGAAAGCCAAGTTGAGAAGTAAGCCTAACCAGAAATCAACTTGGCTCATGTTATTTGTGTGGCATGTATATGTACTTTCATTCAGTGTTGTCAAAGGCTCGCTTGAAGCGTGTTAAGACGTGAAGCGAGGCTCAAAACATGCTGAGCACTTTGCCTCGCTTCGTGGGCGCTTCAGTGTAGTGATTGAGGCTCCAAGGCATACTTGATACTTCTCCCTTCCAATGAGTGTTATCCTGAAGAGGCAGCATTAAACAATTGATTTTACTTTATCTTAATTTCTTTGTCCATTTATTTGTTATTCATGCTTTAGAATTATTTGTCTTTGACTACACATATATTATTGTATTTTTTTCTTTATGCTTAAATATCTGGCTGACCTTAAAGCTTTTTTTTTGTGCTTTTTGCCTTTGATAACACTGATTTCATTTGATTTTAACTGTATTTTCCCATGCTTCTACGAGGTAATAGGTAATATTTGTCAGTTGATATTGACTTCGAAGACGACTTAGAAGCACCTAAGTTCAATCACTTCGGTAAATAGGTTGAATCCTGCAAAAGAACCCATAGCCCTAGCTCATGAAGATAGTTTTCAGATAATCTAGAACTAGACCTTTATCTGTAACCTGATTTGAGATTTGATATCACCTCAATATGCACGATGGAAATCTAGCACACCTGAGTAGACTTGGAGCTCATCCTATTATTCAGTAATCTTGTTAAAGAGAGGTTGTTTTGATACTATATCAATGAATTTGAATGGTGCATGATGCTTCCTTTTCATCTAGTATGTTATGAGTACTGTATTTTTTTCTTGCACGCACCAGCTTCATTATTTCCTTTAGTTGGATTTGTGTCAATTGTGTTAAAGATTGATGCAGTCATTATGCTTCACATGATCTTTCATATCCACCTAGGCCTGGTCTTAATTCTTAAGTAAGAACTGTTCTCCAAAGTTTTTGAAACTTTAGCAATGGCTGTTGCTAATGATAAGACTTATTCTGCAGGGTGTGATGAAATGCCCGGAATGCAAAGACAAGCTGCAAATAAGGATATCTGCAGATGATGTGAGTTCTATCCAGTCTATCCTGTACTTTGTTCTATTTTCTTTTTCTACTGTTTAAAAACCATTGAGATTTTTTTTTTACATTATGCTAATATATTTACCATTGAGAGTTATTTCTAACATCATGCAAATATATTGGGTACTATTTTAGAATTATAACGGCCGTGACTTAGTGGTCAATGAAGTGGGTGCAAACTGCAAACCTTAGAGACCATAGTTCAAATCCCTGTAGAGGCAAAAAACACTACATGCTCTTTTCCCATCTTCCCAAGCCTTGTGAGAGGTATCTGTCGGAATAGTCGAGGTGCACAAGCTGGCCCGAACGCCACACAAAAATAAGAAAGGAAGAAGAATTCTAATGGCAGTGGATTTTACTTCTCAATTTTTTTTTTAAATGCAACTTCCCGATCTTTTCATTTTCTAGTCATTTCATAGAAACAGTGTGTGATATTTTAATTATATTTTTGACACTGCTTAGAATTCTAGTCATAACCCTTTCCTACTCATGCTAACACTTAGAGACTGTGAAAACCTGCAACCTGTCACGAGGTCTGCTTCCATAAGTGAAGAGTTTTATCTTGACAAATATTTCACTTGTTTCGCTCATCCATTTCTGGGCATAAATCTGTTCCACTATATTGATTAATGCCATTGAAATGGAGTATGGAAAAATATAGGTATCTGCAAACAAGAGGGAAGTTGTCAGTAATGAGTCACAAAAACGCATCCATGGGGAAAACCTAGAAATCTAGTGAACCAGGAATGGTTTTCTACACTCTGGAATATGGTAAAGATGAATGGAAAATAAAATGAGCACTAGATAATGTCCTTTTTGCCCATTTGTATTCTTGATGTCATGAATTTTCTTTCTAGGAAGAATTTCTTTTCCTCCTTTTCTTTCAGTTTTGATTTACCTATAGTCATTCTCATATCTGTGTAATCTTTCAATGCTGCAGATTATGGAGCCTCCTTGGAAAGCTCATAATATCATGAGAAAGATGGATTATCCTTATGAGGCTAGTGCTTTGTCATCCCTGTTTCTATTTTGTCGCAATGGATTACTGCTTACTATAATTTTTTTTTCACTGCATCTCATCCATCATTGCTTGATTCATTTTTTTTGTCCAATATGTCAAAGGATGAGAAGAGAGATTCTCATGCTGTTGGGAAGTGGGAAAAGGATTTTTAAATAAAGAACAATTGATTTCCTTCCTATTTTTTATGGAGAAAATGGGTTTGAAGGAAATATGCTTCTTCTTTCTAGTTACTTTTCCTTTTATATGACGAGCCAAATTTGGGAGAGAAAATTCTCATTTTCTATTCATTGCCTACTACCCAATAGCTGTTAGTGATCATCCTATTCACCAGATTGTCTTGCTTATAAGTGTGTGATTTCTCAAATATTTTCTATAGAAAAGTCAAGTATAAGAAGCCCCTTACAACTTTGCACTTATCATTTTCCCTCTTCTTTACTGTTACAGCATATTGTTGATAGTATGAAGGACCCCAGCATTGCTGCATTTTGGTTGCTTACCTTGCCTCAGATTGTGGGTGGATTTGAATATGATGAAGATGTCAAGAAGAAGATTTGGTGGCAATATAAGGTTTACTTTAATCTTATGGTTGTCAAAGACTGCTTTTTTTCCTTGCTATTCATAATTGCTCTGTTATTTTGAGAATGTTGAGCATTTTACAGAGCCCATAACACATGCTTAAATATCTGTGAATTTTGAACTCTATTATTGCACACATTGAAACAGGAAATAAAAAGAAGAGGCAAACTCTATATTAATCAGATAAATATGCTCACCCTATTTCAAGTGCACCAGAAACAAACTTGAACTGATTAGCAACCTATTTAACTTTGATAAATATGGAAGTTTCTCACATCAGAAAAGGATGAGATGCTAAAAATAAAGGAAGAAACTAATAACTGGATTCTACTTCCTAATGCTGCTCCTCCAGGTAGTGCACCAGAGAACTTCTAAGTAACCAATTCTATCCTGCCAAAATCCAAAGTATACCTTTTTTATTTTTGTCTTCTGGCTTCCTATATCCCTAATGCTAAAAAAGAGTTTGCAAGATTGGAAGGGATAACACAGAACTCATCGAACTGAATTTATACTAATTACTAACAAAAATTTCAAACACAATTCACTCTATTGGTAGAATGAAGTTTGTGCACAAGTATACACAGGAAATTTTTCAACTTAGCAATAAGATTGAAAGCTAAGTTGCGCGGACTCTTCACTTTCGATGCTGCACCCGTGTCAGATTCTCCAAAAGCACACTACTTCTGGAGAATCTGACACGCACCTATTGACATTTTTGGAATCAGCTTAACATATCCAAGTTCAGAGTCTGAGCAACATAGATTGACAGTAATATATGGAATCTTCTCAAAATATCCAAGTTCAAGTCACGTGATTTCTTTTGGTTTCCTTTTTTAATGCTCAAAAGTAAATTTTGGAATCAGCTTAACATCAAGAGAGTTCATCATCTAGTTGATTGTGAATCTAGGACTTGTACATAGAGCTACATACCTATGCCCTGTGGTCAATGCTATTCCCTCCCTTCTAGTTTCTTCGGCAACCTTTCCCTTTTAATCTGTTCCTATAAGAATGACAACTTTCTAAAGTAGGAAATGATTGAAGTTATACTGCCAATTTTACCCTTAATGAGAAGATTTTATAGCCACACGTGTTATGGAATGTTTAAAACCACAGGCTTCTAAAGCCTTATAGACACACAAATCTTAAATGTTGTGACATGGTTATGATCATAGGTCTCAAATCTTCCTTTCTTAAACTCCATTCCTATTCAAACTTTGCCACATAAATTAGAATGGTGGGAGTTCAATTTTGTGCTGTTTGATTTTCAAGGATGCTTCATATTCTTTTTCTTTCTGTGGAAACATGCTTCATCTAAGTTCACTCTGGTAAAAATTGAACAATGATATATTGGTAACGAACAGTGGCTGAGCCACGTGTAAAGAAGGGAATTCAATTGAATCCACTTCATCCAAAATTTACTCTAAGCAATAGGATAAAGCAATGTTTCTGTATATATATAACTTTTCGAATCCCTGTGAAAAAAAAGCTTCCAGTGTAGTGGAAAATGTAGATAAAAAATTATTTTTACATTTTTGACTCTGTCATAGTTCATGGGTCCGTCAATGGTATAGAAGTTCATGTTTCATAATCATATATGTTCTATTCAGATGATTATTTTATCTCAAAATTCTTATGCAAAGATCAATTGTGGTAGAGTTTCAACCTAAGTCACCAGTCAGCTTTATTCTATTGCTGGGTTCGGATACAGGATGTCAGGAACCCGTTTGCTATATTCAGCTTTATCTACAAACATCCGCCACTCGATGTCAAGTAATCGGGTCTTTTATTGACGTCTCTGTTGTTTTTCTCACCCTTTTCCCTCCTTTTAAGGATTAATGTATCACAATTCCCTTCAATCTGCATAATCAAAGTTCTTTTGGCTATGGCGGAATCTCACAATACGAGTCTTGTACAATTGGCTGTGACGTTCAGAGAAAAGCAATTTCGACTGTTAAACTCATTGAAGAGATGACTTTTCAGTTTTTGTCTATGATTATAATGAAGTTCTGAAGTTGTCTTCTTGTTGAGAATTTAGCATTTTCACAAGTAAAATATATTGACAAAAGACAGCATATAGAGCCAATCGATTCAAACTAAATTCATCGGCATCTGCTTTTATGAAAAATGACAGATGACATAGATTGCCTTATTTTATTTCATCTTTTACCTGTTGAGGGTTTCACACAGTCTGGAAGTCTAGAACACTAGGGAGCCAGATTTCACTGACAGCTTATGTAGTCGTGTTTGCATTCCAGGAATCTATGCGATATGATCAACTTCGAGATGTGGTGGCCAAGAGAAAACCTGGATGGGAGTATTTGCAAGAAGTATGACATATTTTTTTCTGTGATAAATATGTCTCAATAACATCCAGATCAACTTTCTTGACTAAATTATCTTACAGGCGTTGGTCTCTATTGATCCTGCCCGAGCAAGAGAAGATCCTGTTATTGTGAAGAACATTCCTTACTTCAAGGCCAAGAAAGCTCTGGAGGCAGAAGTCATGAAGCTTGACCCTCCGCCGCGTCCTCAAAATTGGGGGGTGTGTCTTATCTTTGCTAGAATTTTATTCTATTTCTGGTTACATTCTTGTTTAAATGCTGCTATTTTCTGTATGGTTCATCATTGTCTGTAACCAACAACCTATCTAAATCATGAAGTAAATTGGAAAGATGTTAGAAGTTTATCTTGGAGTTATTGTGAATAACCATTGTACATTGGATGACTTGTTTTTCCGACAAAGTCCCCTTAAAGAAGCTAGCAAAAGACAGGAAAGTTCTGCTTCTAAGGGCTGTCTTAAGTGTGTATTAAAATTTCCTCCGCATCTTTAGTTTAAGTGAATAATTTGGAAGGTCAGCATGCTGTTGATTTTTCAGGAAGTTCTCTCTTGCTCTTCTATTGTTATTGTTATTTTCCTTATTCATATGGGGTAATACAACTATTTGCAGGAGTTGAACCTTCCATTAAACTCATCTTCTTGGAGTGAAAAGGACCTCAAAGACCCAAAAAAGCTCTATGAGATGACAGTTCTTCTTAATGCACAGAGAGAAATTTCTGAAAAGATGCTGGATGCTCAGTGGGAAGCGAAATGGAGAGAAGAAAAGGTTGGTCTATCAGAGATTTCTTTTCCTGAAATGTTAGTAGAAAGTATAGAGAACTTCTAACCAACCCCAACTTGTTTAAGACGAAGGCTTAGTTGCTGTTTGTCTAGATATGAAGGGGAAAAAATGGCGTATGGGTTTCTGATTATTTTTTAACCCTGTTCATCTGTACAAATTTGGCCTTCTCCCATAAACATGGACACTTTAGTTTCCCTCATGATTTTACTGATAAAACTGCTAGGATAGAATTTGATGTTCTTGTTCAATCACAGAAGCACAAAAAAACAAAAAAAACATATTAGATGTATCGCTCCAGTTTTATCAAAAAAATTCAAAGATTCATAAATGTATGTGGCTTCTGAATTTTTTTTACCCGCTGTCTGCTTTGGTTTTTTTGCTGGCTTTGTAAAGTATGGTTGGGTCAATGTTTTACATAGTGACTTTACTGAAGTACAATTTTTCATTCTTGTGCCTGCTAGTTTGTGCTTTCAAGTTTGAACTGGTTAAGAATTTTCCTGATAATCAATACTCCTATTTCCTTTGCCTCAGATTGAATGACTTCATCTCCAGGAATGTAATATTTCTCCTATTCAATTTATTTCTTGCTGAATGCTAGAGAAGAAGTCTCTTAGCTTACTCTTCTAGAAAAGTATTCGAAAGTTTAAGTGTGTGGCAAAGTCCAAGACAACTTGTATCGCGAAGTATTATGAAGTGGCACCTTAACTAAATGATATTCAAGCAAAAGTCTTGACTATCTCCTTCAAAGTTATTACCTGTAATATGTACATTCTTGAACTTCGTGAAAACATTTTTAAGAGTGTCTAGACATGCAGTCCTCAAGAGGTCGTTTGGTAGAGTGTATAAGAATAATGCTAAATAGAGTGCATTAATAATGCTTGCATGATAATACTTAGTAATGTTTGCATTGATTATACATAGATTTCTTATGCTTTGTTTGGTTTGGTGTATTAAAAATAGTATGCATTGCATACAAATATTTATTCACAAAAATACCCTTTACAATTATGGTGGAAAAGATGTAAAAAAGATTTTTAGGGGCAATGGGGTCTTTAACCATGCTAATGCATGCATTAAAACCCCTTGCATTACTAATACCTAGAAATCCATGGTATTAGTAATACACACCTTAATGCACAATAGAGTGACATAGCATGAAAAATAATACCAAACAAGATATTACTAATACACAGAGTTAATGCATACATTACTTTTGCTAATACATTCTACCAAACGACCCCTTAAAGTTCTATCTCTGGAATGCAGATGACTGACAATACTGTATGTGTGGTACGGGTACCTTTCTCTGGCATCTGAAACATGCATCTTGATTCATATTTTTTGTGTGTAGCTGGTGTCTACAATTTGATTGAATTAACAATTATTTCATATATTTTCCCAATCTCTTTTGTCGGACAAATAAACATATATATTACTGATATTAGTTGCTGATATGTTTTCTCCTCTGTGATCGTCTGTTTATATCTCAGCTTAATAAAATGTTGGAGGAGAAGGTACGACCATACATTCAGAATATCGACAATACTGTACTTCCTCAACCTATTGTTATGGAGTCAGAAAGGAATCAGGATCAAAAGGTACTTTTGCCTCTTCGAGAATTTTTTTTTTTTTTTTTTTTTTTGAATCCTAAGTACTGAAAAACCAATTTACAAGAGTGAGATTAGATACAGAGTATGCCAAAAATTAATCAAACCTAAATGGCATCTAGCACATCTAGGATTGATTTTGTATCCCCATACAATTTTTACGCCAAAAGCAAAATAACAAAATACAATTTAGCTTAATCTTTTGTACTGAATTGCACCTATTCTCAAAACATCTATCATTTCTTTCTTTCCAAATTGTCCACCATATACATGAAGGGATGATCTTCCATCTCTCTCTGATACCGGCTCCAGCTCCAGCTCCAGCTTGCTCCCAGCCAAAAAGAGTGTCAGCAATCTTGCTTGACATTGCCCATGCTATGCCCCTAAGATTGATGAAAATCTTCCATAGCTGATCTGTGATACTACAGTGTAGGAACAAGTGATTTATTGTCTCAGTTTCCTTTCCACATAAGAAATATCTTGAGGATAGTGATATCCTCCTCTTAATCAAATTCTCATGAGTTAGGACAACTACTTTAGCTAGAAGCCAAGTAAAACATGCAACCTTATAAGGAATCTCGGTCTTCTTCCAAGGCCAAAAAGTATTCATTGGTTCTATCTGATTCAACAACTTATACCTTGAGCTGACATTATAAAGTCCTTTAGGGTGTCCATTCCACCCCAAACAATCTACAACTTCTTGCATCCCTTGAAAGCTCTCTAGTTATTTGAATAGTTCAACCACTCTTGGGATCTCCCAATCATTCATCCCTCTTCTGAATCTCATATCCCATCCTTGTTGAGTCCACATCTCAGCTACTGTATGGTGTTGATCTTGGGCAAGGTCAAAAAGATCTGGGAACAGTTCTTGCAATGACCTTGTCCCTATCCATTTATCTTTCCAAAACCTGGTCCTAACTCCATTGTGCACTCTGATCATTGAGTTTTTTTTTTAAGAAAAGGTCAGAAGGCTCCGATGGATCTCCACAAACTGACCTCATATGGAGTGGTGACCTCCTTGGATACCCAACAATCTTCTTCCCCATACGTGTTTTTTATGACACTGCTCCGTAGGGTTTGAGGCTCTTGTGCATATCTCCATAGCCATTTGATCTCCAGGTCTTTGCACTGGTGTTTCAGATTCCTGATGCCAAGCCCACCAGCGAAACCCCTTGCCAGCGAAAGCAAGATGTTTGCCTTCTAGGTCTAGCTCATTGCACCGGGCTTGCCTAGTGCGGGTTATCTTTCCTGTGTAGTTTGCGAGCTATTCTATAGCAGCGGGGGTTTTACTTTGTACGCACCCAACTTAATTGTGCACTTCACTTGCAGCTTTTTGTTTCAAGCCCTATAATCAATTTCCGAAAGCAGTCACTTAAAGAATATGTATTAATTTTATGTGCAGAGAAAGCATGGACGAAGGAGATGGGGGTTGTTCTGATTGTATTTGCTTAGGCAGTACAATTGCTACTAGACTTGTGAGAAATCTAATGCTTATAGCTGTTTTTTTTTTTTTTTTTTTTTTTGGTAGATTGCACCAGTTTCTTTCTTTTTAGTTTTCCTTCCCCCTTTATGTTCTCCAATTCAAGTGTTGTACGTTGCAGAGAGAAGTTGTCCCCCCTATTTATCTTATGTTACCATACAAAACAATAAATGTTTGCAGAAGATTATTATTAAGATTCAACAGGTGATTGATGGGACTCAATTCACACTTTGCTTTGCTGTTGTTTTTAAGTGGAAAAACATAGACGGCTTTCAAAGTTGGCTAGTATTTTCATTCGATAGAATGACCTGAGAGACCCTTATACTTGTTTTGATTTGTTATCGTGATCCTTCTATTCCAACAAGTTTCATCCAGACAAGTGGTGGCGGCAAATTGACAGGTTGGGTCAAATTTTAGCAGGTTGAAAATGAGTCAACATAAAATGGGTAATGATTCAACTCATTCATATTTCATATGGGTAAAATGGATTGGGTAAAATATAAGTTTATCCATATTTTCACGAGTAAATAGTACTAAACTTTGGAATCCAACTTGGAGAAAATATTTTAGTTTTTTTTTTTTTGATGAAAAATGGTAGAAATACTTTATTTTGTTTTATTGTATCATAGAAGTCCAAAAAAAAAAAAAAAAAACCTTATAACTTTTCAATATAAATAAATTTATGTACTAACAAGGGTAAAATATTCTTAATTTCCAAGTAAATGAATATTTGCATTTTTGGAGTAAAATGTACTTAATGCACTTTAAGCAATATCAATATTAATTCATGATTTGCTTACTTTACAAATATTTGTTATCCAATATAAAATTAAACAAATTAAAAAATAATTATTATAATTAAAAAGAAATATATAATTTTTGGTGGGCACCTTTTTAATTATAGAGAAGAATAATTAGTTTTACTGAAGAACATAAAAGAGAAGAGAAGTTGCAACATTTTTATTGATATCATGAATTTTGAGTGAATAAAGTTGAAAGTTTCATCAATTTGGCTAATTCATATTTTACTCATGAATACCCATATTTTTATGGGTTGAATATGGGTTTGAATCATATTTTATTATGTTAAAGATTACTCACCCAACCCATTAAAATATAAATAGATTGATCGGACTATCAAATAGGCTCATTTTACCAGCACTAATTCAAACAATTACGTATAAATATTATTTAGGTGATCATCTACAAATCATGAAGTAGCTAAGCTTGGTAGGCGATAAGGTGAACCTTAACTAATTTTAGTCCATTATTAACAATTAAGAGAAAAATAAGGGAGAAAATTATAAGAGAAACCCTAAATTCAGTCTAATAGCCATTAAATGCGGAAAATAGGAACAACACTCCTAAAACTTGAAAGTATGTAGCGTGTTTGCTGTTAAAACTCACTACAAATCTATTGCAATGCTGGAAGTACTGTTTCAAGCTCAATCCTAAATTCAAACCAATAGCCATAAAATGCGAAAAATAGGAACAACATCCCTAAAACTTGAAAGTATGTAGTGTGTTCGCTCTTGAAACACACTACAAATATATTGAAATGCTAAAAGTACTAATCCATTGTCATCTCGATGCATTGTTGATCATGTTCAATTTCAATTCTTGAACTTTGACCAGTAATCGACTCAAGTGGCTGAACCACTCCTCCTGAGCCCCTTGGGCCTAGAACAAACTATCCAACTAAGTCATAAATCAACATTGAACCTATTGAAATTGTGGAATTGTCAAACTTCAATTCTGAGCTCATAAATTTTAAATTTCTACTTTTAGATTTCCTTCTCTGATACACATTCAATTGCCTCGAAAAAATCATGCCACTCATTTCCACAAGTCATAAATCACATTTTAAACCTATGAAAAGTATCTTTTTAGAGGAAAGGAATCCTAACCCTCTAAATAATTGAATGGATCTTTACAATAGTTTTTACGACCCCCAAAAAAGATAATTTTAAAATTAGAAAAATTAAAAAGGTATAAAATACTTTAAATATTTTTCCTAAAAAATGTCACATAGAAAAACAATCCACATGGCAGGTGTGTGTATACCACTTCCCTCGGATCACATCATTTAGAGGATACAGACTATCAAATAGTCTAATTTATTCCGATCAAGTTTAAGGATGTTTTTAATAACTAATAAGTATTTCGCCTAAATGATATAATCATTTTCTTTTAGTTTATACTAGGTAATTTACTCAAATTTTGCGCGGGCATAAATAATCTTTCTAAATTTTTGAACAACTTTTCTAATAATCGATTGTTATAAGAAAAAAAGTAAATTTTAGTAGGTTTTAAAAACATTTCAACAGAAATTAAATAATTTGACATTATCACATATCTAAAGAATTGTAAATATATATTAAATGATTAAAAATATCTTGAGATCTAATTATTTTTATCTTTTACATAATATATAATGATTTATGTTTGATGATATAATTGTGTTGTTAAAACTGAGTAATGTTTTTATGTAGCAATTATAATTCTTTCTATTTTTTTGTACATGAAAAATATGAAATCTGATAATTTTATGGTTAGAATAACTCCTTGTGAAAACAAATTTAGTCCGTTATAAATATTAGTTATAAATAAGTTAAGTCCGTTAAAAATGTACACCACAACAACATAAATAAATTTTTTTAGAGACAATCTACTTGTGTGAGGTCAAACGTTTACTACTTTTCGTTATTGTTATTTTGTTCCTCTAACAAAATTTATAGAAGGAGAAAAATTAATTTGAAACAACAGCAAAATAATATTGTTGACTCTTTTAGAAATTCATTCTTTATTAAACTGCTGTTTTGAAGGCCCTCCTAAATGCTTCATCAATGCAACTTTACGACTTTTTTAGAAATATGTATGTATAATTTTTGCATTATGAAAGTACAAGTAGATCAAAATGTTGGATTCTAGATTCAAGTTAAAGAAATATTTTCGAACATTAAAAAATTAAAAATGAGAGTAAAACAAATTTTTAGTGGCGACTATTATAAGCATTAGCAGCGATCAATGTTGCCCCTAAAACATACTTTTAGTGGCGCCTATTATAGGCATTATAATGTTGCCACTAAAACATACTTTTGGTGGCGATTATTATCGGCATTAGCAGCGACTAATGTTGCCACTAAAACAATCTTTTAGTGGCAACTATTATAGACATTAGCAGCGACTGAAGTTGCCATTAAAGTATGCTTTTAGTGACGACTATTATAGGCATTAGGAGCGACTAATGTTGCCACTAAAACATACTTTTAGTGGTGACTATTACAGGCATTAGCAGCGACTAATGTTACCACTAAAACATTCTTTTATATATATACTAGTAAAAGTGCCTCGCGCGGAAATTTAATATTACGAAATTTATAAAATAATTCTTAAAATATATTAGTCATTTAAAGTAAAACACTACAAAGGAAGTGATAATTATAACATCTTATCATTTATCCTTCAATCAATCATTTTTAATTTGATTTTATATGATTTTGCTTCCAGAAAGTGTTACTATTCGATATTTTTGAGGAATCAAATGCATCAATCGGTAATATTAAATATTCTAATAAATAAATAATCGTTGGTGTACAGATAAATAAATTGTAAAAGGTTGGTAAAAGTAAACAAGTATTCTAATTCTAACGTGTAGAAAGTTCAAGCCTACCTTTTGTTTTACAAATATCATTTTAAAGTTCTCATTTAAATGTATTATAAGTAATTATTAAAATAAAAATTAAATGAAAAATGTATTATATTGGGCAACAATTCAACTTATTATATATACTTGAAAGGGAAAAATATTACACAAAACTATTTAGTTTGATTGGGTATTTTTTAAAAATCAACATACCAGAGTGATGAAGTTCAATTTGAAACTACACTTCTATTCCAATCACAGTGTCGAAAACACATCTATTACTTCAAGAAAAGTATTTACAACTTGCAGTAAACTTGAGAAATCTGTCCATACTTCATATTGAATATGAACAATTAATTTATTGTGTAGTTATTTATTTCTTTTGGATCAAAAGATGTTGTAGTCTAGTCATATTCCTCTATAAGTCATCCGGCACATCCTTGAACTTATGTCAAAAAATTATTAATTTTTGTCTTCTTTTCCTAGTTCACTTCGCACATCAAGGTGCGATAAAGTTTTTAAGATCTTTATGTGTTTACAATGACATACCAAATTTAAATTTTGTCTTCAAGATACGGAAGTATAGATCTTTAAGAAATTCTTTTACTCTACTTTCAACAATTTTAGTATAGAAAACTTGCATGAATACTCAATTAACGTGTGTTATTTAATCTGTACTAACAAATATTTATAACCATAACTTTGAAGAAACATAAACAACAAAGTTTTAAAGATATACTCAAAAACAACAATTAATAAAATAAGCATAAATTAATGACTCTAAAAAAATACCAGGATCTGTAATAATAGAATGAAATAGAAAGGAAAAAATTGATCCCACTAAATGCATAGTGTATCCTTAAGAAAATTACTCCCCTCTAGTACCCGAGGTTTAAAGGAATAGATCCTCTCAGGATTTTATTCACCATTGTATTGATACAAAAAACAATGGTGAAGTGAGTCACTCAACATGAGCAAAATACACGAATATTTAGTTGTGCAAAAGAAGAAGAAGAAGTAGTTCAAAATTTTCATTGTTTTAAAATGAAAGGAAATCCCTCTATTTATAAACAATAAAGGATAGTGTGAACAAATATTTATTGTGTCTTATGGTCACAATATTTTATAAAAGTCACAACTTTTCATAAAAGTCACAACTCTTCATAAAAGTCGCAACTCTTCATAAAAGTCACAACTTTTCATGAAAGGGAAAGACTAGTTTTGAAAATAAATAAATTAAAAGGGAATCCTGAGTTCTGGTGACGCCACGTAGGTGGGCCTAAGGTTCTCTTATATATATGATATATGATATATGATGATCGTATATTTTCTTCCATTACTGACCGATCTGGTGGTCTATCAAACATATATACACATAATAAATTAAATAAGATGTACAAAATTGAAAATAATCGAAAGGAATACCAAAGTAAAATGACAATCTGTAATTTATTTCACCATATACTTAATTACAAAAATCATCTTCAATGATGGTATACAGCATAGTTTAAACAACAGAAAGGGAAATAAAACACTTAAAAAGTTAATTATTTCCTTGTTGTTGGTAATCTTCTTAATATATCATTCTCTACGAATTTAGTTAAAATAAGAAATATCTATATATATATATTAGTTTATCAAAAAAGAAGTTACCAACCCATGTTTTCTAAATATATTTTACGTTAAACGCCTGCATGCATGCATAGAATTTTAATTCTATGCATGTGTTTGCGTTAATTAATTTTAACTATTTGTGCGTCCACAATTAGTTATTCTTTGACAACCACGTCTATAAGGATTAATCTTTGACATGCGGTTGCATTGATAATAAGACGCACCGCGTTGGTTGCATGGAATATTATTGGCCATCAACGCTCTATAGGCAATGTAATCGCGCGAATCGAGTGTTCTACGGGCTGTTTCGGATGGCATCATCATCTCTTCATCCTCATACAACATGTCTCCAACATGTCCAATGTTGTTGCCATTGCTCCCTTGGACATTAAAGGCCATGGTGATAGAGTCTAAGTGTGAGAACGATGACTCTGCTACCATGGCCATAGCCAGGGTTAACAGGAGCACGACCGCCAATCTTGACCTAGTAGCCATCTTTTAGGCTGGATTGTAATGGAACAATGTGTGAGCGCGAGGGAAAGAGGTGTGAAATCAACTCGAGTTTTTTAATTTTTTTTTTTTGCTTCTTTTTTTTTTCTTTCTCCTTTCCTTTTGAGGTGAAAGATTGGGAAAGGAGGAAGGAAGAGTGAAGGTAAAGAGGAAAGAGGGTGAAGTTATTGTTGTGGCATGATGAGTGTTTTAAGTTACAAACTTGTGGTTTGGGAATTTTTTGTGAAGTAGAGTAAATCACGTAAGTAAGTATAAGGAGGTGGTAAATGTGCAAGGATGGGCTAAATGATAAATTAATGCTATTGAAAATATTAGTAAGATTCAAAATGATAAATATAAAATATTCATAATTGGAGAAATCCAAGACAAAATATAAATACTCAACTATGTTTTTTTTTTTAAAACCTTAGGATAATTTGAGTGCATTTATACTTTTAGCATAATTAAAGCTTCATTGGACATATATCATTTCAATTAAATGATTTTTGTATAAAGAATCTACTAAAATAACCACTCTTCTTTATGTGTATATATGATGTCCCTAACATATTATAAATGATGCATCACGTCTCTTTAAACTACTTTATGGATTACCTAGTATAAATTTTCTCTATTGAAATATATTTTTATGAATTTTAACCTCCCAAAGTTATTGACCTTCGTGCTAATTCCCCGTCAAGAGCTTGTTCACAGTTAAATATTTATAGATATTTAAGTAAATTTCCTTTAACACGTTATAAAGTTAGAATAAAAAGATACTAAATTTACATAAATTCTTAGATTACATCGTAGATTCTGACCAACAACACCATAGATTGCTAATCGTGTTGTCATCTTTTTCTAGGTTTTCATTTTTTTTTTCTTTTTTAGATAGCACATGATGTGTTCATTATTTTTGCCTTAGGTAAAAGCTCATGGCTTGACCCCCTTTTTCCTGTGAAACCACATTCTTTTATCAAATCTAGAGCATGACATTAAAAATGATAAATGGGCTCCTTTGTTTATTGTTCTACCTTTTTCGTATTGATAATATTGGAGCCAAAAAGAAAGTAAATAACAAAGGACCCAATTTTCTTAATCTCACATGTGATGATTTGAACATATTTTTATAAACGTTATTTGATTTATTTTAAACTTTAGTATTTGGTTCTTACTTCTTGTTCATAATTTCTCCTCTTTTGTGAATTATGAATCATTATTTATAGTTGTAGGAAGTGGTGTAGTTGTGTGGTTTGATTGATCGATTTGAAGATATTGAATTGACCAAACACATTTATTCAGTGACAAGCTCCAATTTGATTGGTCAAAACATGTCATCTGCACACTTGACATGATTTTTTTGGTTCATTCATTTGATCTGGAGCATCACATCATTTGACATATGATATGATTTCAACGGCTTATTAACTTAACTTGGATTACCACTCTATTTGGCATGTGATACGATTTCAATGTCTTATTTGATTTGGATTACCACTTCATTTGACACGTGACATGATTTGAATGACACATTTAGTTGATTTGAATTACCACATTATTTAATATGTGACATAAATTTGGACTTTAAAATGGACTAATAACTAGTATTTGAACTTTAGACAAATAAAGTGGGCTCATCTTTTGTAAAATGGACTAGCCCAATATATTTGAGATTAAACAATAAATCCAATTATATTAGGGAAAAACACACTTATAACTAAAAAAAAAAAAGGGAAACTATTTACAAGCGTCTACCTTCCTTATATTCATACCCTCCTGTTTTTAACTATTACTTTTGGATACCATCAAAGTGTGTGTGTGTGTATATATATATGTATATATATATATATATATATATATATACACATACACACACACTCTGATGTTATCAAAGAGAAAGATGCAATGCTTTAATAAAAACACTACTCAGTAACTCTTTAATATATACTCTAATGGCATCAAGGAGGAAGATGCAGTGTTTCAGTGTAAAGACTGCTCACTGTTTGATACTATCAAAGTTAAAAATATCATCAAAGTATATATATAATCTGATGATATCAACGACGGTTCAGTGAATAGCACAAGGGTGACAGTCATATAAATATTTTGGGTCGTCGTTTCAATCAGGATAATTGGGTTAGGTCCAATTTATATAGTTTTTCCATTATATTATTTACGTGGATAATGTGACCGTTTTATCACAATCCAAATTATTTGAATAGGGAATGAATATCAAACTACAAATTAATATCTTTTTAATCTCAAGAACCCAAATATCTCTCTCGTATTATCATTGTTAAAGATCAAATAAAAATAAAAATTTCTTTTTATAATAACACATACATAACACAATTATTTGGTTTGCCGACAGCAAGACCTTTTAGATTTGGCCAAATTGTCAACTGTCAATGTTAAACAATTAGTCAGCAGTCAACATTTTCTATCGTCCCCACTTCCCAATTTAATGCATATACACGTTGAACTTAAACTCAGTGAGCACGTAAAGACATTTGAGCATAGTCGACAAAATTAAATATGAAATTATAACTCGTTCAATTCGTTTAAGTTTGAGTTGATTATTTTATTTTATTTTTGTTCGTTCAAATTCAATTCAATTTGTCTATTTGCTACTATATATAAATATATGAGTCAACCCAAAAAATATTAAATTCTACCGAACTCGCAAAATCTGAGTTGCCACAACAAAACAAGATGGAAGAGGAAAAGAAAAACCTCGTGGTCACGTACACTGTTGTGTGGCTGTGGCCTGTGGGTGGAAAGTTCTACTTTAAGTTGGGATATTTTCTTTTTGTGAACTAACCAATGCCACATATTTGAGAAAATGAATTTTTTTCATATACTATTTTTTTCCTCGTTTGATATATGTATTGGAGTTTGATTAATTCGAACTCATAATATATAGGGCCTCATTTTGGAGGAAAGTATTCCGTATCAAGAATTTTTCTATACTTTAGTCTTAAACCTGAAACCTCTAATTAAGAAAGAAGCAGTCTCATATATTGCAATACATTATTTGGTGGTTTTTGTGTTCTTTTTCTTTACGAAAGCTTTTCATCTTCAACTATTATGATGCCTTTTGCAAATTATTATTCTTAATCTATTAAGTTAATTAGTAAACAATAATGTTCAATACTAATTAGTACAGTATCACATCAGTATTCTAATTCTAGCGAATTCTTCTATGAATTTCAGACATATTTTGAGGGTGTCTAAATTGACTTATTTTTAGGTGTTTTTATTTTTTAAGCACATTTTAATGTTTAGAGGTGTTTAACAAAGACACACCTAATAAGTTGGGGGAGCAATATGTATGACCTCACCATGATTCATGTTATTTTTGGGCATTTAGTAGCACCATTTAATAGGAATTAAGCGATTTTGTTTAGTTTTTCATGTATATTAGCCCATAAATAATTTGGTGCAAAAAGGTTTTCAGGTGATTTATTTGAAAAAAATTACGACACTCTCCTTAATGAATTAGGGGGGAAGTACCCTCTGTAATGAGTTGGGGGAAAAGTACGTATGGGCTAATACACACGAAAAATCAAGAAAATCGCGTAATTCCTTAAAGTTGGCCCTTAAATTAAAAAATATGTCTTAAAAATTGTAGGACTATACTCAATGTTTCTCAACTCATTACGGAGGTTCTCATAAAAAATTTTCAAAAAAACCTTCCGAGCTCTAGAAGGCGTCAACATCCATAGGGTAATACACACAAAAAATCAAGAAAGTCGCGTAATTTCTCAAAGTTGGTCCCTAAATGCAAAAATGTGACTTAAAAAATAATTGGACTATACGTAATGCTCCCCAAACTCATTACGAAGATCCTCAAAAAGTTTTTTTTAGAAAAAACTTCCGGAAGCTAGAAGGAGCCGACATCCATGGGCCAATACACACTAAAATCAAGAAAGTCACGTAGTTCCTAAAAGTTTTCCCCTAAATGCAAAAATATGCCTTTAAAATTGTGGGACTATACATAATGCTCCTCCAACTCATTATGGAGGTCTTCATAATGTTCTTTCAGAAAAATCTTTCCGGCGTTAGAAGGCAACAATATCCATGGACTAATACAAACTAAAAACCAAGAAACTCGTGTAATTCTTAAAAGTTGGTCCCTAAATGAAAAAATATGTCTTAAAATGGTGGGATTATACGTAATGTTTTCCAAACTCATTAAAGAGGTCCTTATAAAGTTTTTTAAGAAAAACCTTCAGAGCGTCGGAAGACGCCAACATCCATGGGCTAATACACACAAAAAAACCAAAAAAATTGCGTAATTCCAAAAGTTGGCCCCTAAATGCAAAAAAATATGCCTTAAAAATGGTGGACTATACGTAATGCTCACTCAGCTCATTACGGAGGTCTTCATAAAATTTATTCGGAAAAACCTTTCAGGCACCAGAAGACTCCAACATCCATGGGCTAATAGACACGAAAAATCAAGAAAGTCACGTAATTCCTAAAAGTTGGACCCTAATTGCAAAAATATGCTTTAAAATGGTAGGACTATACATAATGCTACTTCAACTTATTACGGAGGTCCTCATAAAGATTTTTCAGAAAACCTTCGGGGCGCCAGAAGACACCAACATCCATGAGCTAAAACACACGAAAAACAAAGAAAGACGCGTAATTTCTAAAAGTTGGTCCCTAAATACAAAAATTTGCCTTAAAAATGGTGGAAGTATATGTAATTCTCCTCCAATTCATTACGAAGGTCTTCATAAATTTTTTCCAGGAAAACCTTTCGAGCGCCAGAAGGCGCCAACATCCATAAGCTAATATACATGAAAAATAAAGAAAGTCACGTAATTCCTAATAGTTGGCCCCTATATAGAAAAATATGTCTTAAATATGGTGGGACTATGTGTAATGCCCCCTTAACTCATTACAGAGGTCCTTATAAAGTTTTATCAGAATAATCTTACAGGCGCCAACATCCATTGGCTAATACACACGAAAAAAATAAAAAAATGGCGTAATTCCTACAAGTTGACTCATAAATGTAAAAAAAATGCCCTAATAAATGGTGGAACTATACGTAATGCTCCAAACTCATTACGGAGATCTTCATAAATTTTTTTCAGAAAGCCCTTTTGGGCGCAGAAGGCGCCAACATTCATGTACTAATACACATGAAAAAACAAGTAAGTAGTATAGTTTCTAAAAGTTGGCCCCTAAATGCAAAAATATGTCTTAAAATGGCGGGACTATACGTAATGCTCTCTAAACTCATTATAGAGGTCCTGATAAAGTTTTTTCATAAAGACCTTTCAGGTACCAGAAAGCGTCAATATTAATGAGCTAATACACGCGAAAAACCAAGAAAATCTGTAATTCTTAAAAGTTGCCAAAATGCCCAAAAATGAACTTTGAAAATGGTGAGACTGTATGTACTACTCCCCAACTCTTTACAAAGGGTTCTGTATAGGGTTTTCAAAGAAATTATTCGGAAGTCATATCACAAAAATATTCATAGGCTAACACACATTAAAATCTGAGAACATCATTTGATTCCTGTAAATTAGCCCTTAAATGCCCAAAATGGAATCTGAAAAATGGTGAGACTTACGTACCTCTCCATCAACTCCCTTGGGAGGATACCGTAAATGTTTTGCAAAAAATTCATGCGGAGACCATATCACCATGATATTCAAGGACTAATACACACTAAAGAACTTAGAAAATCACCTATTTCCCGTAAATTGACCCCTTAAATGTAAAAAAAATCCATAAAAAATAGTGAGATTGTACGTATTGCTCCCCTAACTCCCTGCAAAGGGATCCATAAAGGTTTTGCCAAACAAAAAACTGAGAAAATCGCTTAATTCCTTAGTTCAAACATGTCTAAAAAAAATCATTTCATAATTAATTTATTAATTTAGAGGCAATTATCTTAAAAGATCTAGAATCTTTAGATCCTGGCTCCACCTCCGTCTCTAAACACTTATTTTCACCTAATATTTTTTATCAAACGCATAATTAAGAAACTTACTCAATACATGCCTCAAACATAATGTACCATTTTTGTCATTTGTTTACATATATACAAGCATTCTCCCTTTCATATATGGACCTCTTCTTGATTGATGCATCCCATTGTTGTTTTTTTGTGTTATTGATGAATGAATAGTGTATGACAGTTTCAAAAGGAAGGAACACGTCAAAGGGTATCATTTATGACAAGTCGTCAAGTCGTGACGCCCCATTTATTACACGTACGCTCGTTTCATCGAAAATAAGTTATTTGACGTTGAATTATTTCAAAATTAATTATTCAAAGATTGTTATTTCATTATCAATTTAAAATAAAAATAATACTATAATTTTGAAAAAACTAATCTTGAAATAAGTTATTTAGTAATTTTATCTTAATGAAATGTAGAATAGATTTATTCTAAAATTCATTTCGAGATTAGTTATTTTTTATTTATATTTGTCCACTTGTAAAGTTGATATTAGTAATTCTATGGACCTTGTTGCGACCATGTGTAACAAACTCAGTCTCATTGCAATGTCCAAATCATTGAAAGGATGCATATCGAGTACAAAGATATTATTGCTTCTGGTTATAAATAAATATGAGCCGTTTGTCTAGTTCTATTTATATTCAAAATGTTTATTAGGAACGTTTGGTCATGAAAATAAAATAAAATTATTTTATTTGAAAAAATGTAATATTTAAAATGTTTGGTCGGTAGATATAAAATAAATTAATACAACGTTTGATTGACAATTTAGAAATACTATAAGTTATGAGGAAATTTATATATTATTTTATGCTGGATAAAAGATGAAATAACCAATGAAATAATATCTTAATAATTTTATAATAATTTAGTATACTTATAAATTAATAACCGATAAGTCGAATTGATAAACTTTAAAATAGAATCGATAGACGACCCAAATAAATACCCTTTGAAATCCAAATTTGGTGTAAAGGGTGTTAGGTGGGGGTTTATATTTTTGTAAAAGATCTTATTACTTTCATTTGAGACAATTAATAATACAGAAAAAAAAGGCATTTCTCTAGTGCTTTTCTACTTTTACTTATGTTCCCTGCTAAAGTTAAGTAAATGTTTTAGACTTTTACTTGCTTTTTTTAAAATGTTCTTTTTTTAACTTTTAATTAACAAATATTCTTTTTCATTTATAAATGCTTTGTAATACCTTTTTATAGAGCAGAGAATTGGATTCCCCTTGAATTGTGAAGTTTCAAGGATTTGATAATTCTTTTTAGATAATTTCATATTAATATAGAGTTGATATCCAAGTTCCACCACACAGGTAGGAATATCAAATTCCATTATATACAAGTAGCATATATTCTCCTTCCTCGTGTAACATAAAAAATAAAAAGTTATTTAGGTAGAGATTACGTTGTATATATGACGTAATTTTTAAAATTTATATATATAATGTTGTCTCAACGATCAGAAATTTCAAAAATTATCTAGAAATCCCAAGTTTAAATCCTTCTTCAAACCCTCTTAATTAAATTTGTGGATCCGTCACTGCATATCAACCTAAGCTATAAACCTACCAAATTTTTTAAAAATGTACTTTCTTACGTTTAAATGGAAATTACAGCAAAATACATCAATTCATACAATAGTAAGATAGGGTAAGTAGAGAAGTGAATGCAAAAAATATACCACCAAACGATGTGGTGTAGTAAATCATGAAACTGGTTCTCTCTTAATCAAAGATCTCAAATTCAAGTTCTAGATATGAAAAATTATTGTTAGCGAACGCTTCCCTCCGAATGAAGCACTATATGATACGAATTCGAAATAGTCAGACTCTAATATAAATATCAGAGATCAGGTAAATTTTTTTTAGAAAAAACCAATGTATAGGCTAATTAATGTTACTACTTACCAACTAACAATTGTGTGGCAGGGGAAAATTGATAAGCACCTTCCATGGAGAAAATCAGAAAAGTTTTACCTCCCTTCCGATTTGTTAGACACGTTATTCGAGGATCAATTAGACAATTTATCATATTACCATTTAAATATAACAAATTCAATACTTAGATAAATAATTATAATTAATAATAAGAGTAGAATTAAGAAATAAATGATAAATTATCTCTTAATTTTTTTAAAAAAAAAAGTAAAAATAGAATAGACAAATAAAATGAACGAAGAGTAGTACTTTGTATAATATTAAGGATAAAAAGAAAAGATATATGCTAAAACTTGTAAAAAGATAAATATATAATAAGTAACATTTACTTAAGTTTTTAAATTAGACAAATAAAATATCTTTTTTAATATAATTCAAATAATATGAAAAGGAAGGCGTACAAGGAAGAAATAATATGAGTAATTCTTGCACCGTTTTTTTTTTTTTTGCTACATCATATGTGAGCAATTAATCAACATTAAATTTAGAGTGGCTGGTTAATTAAAGCAGCAAAATATTTTTAATACTTTCTCAGTTCTATTTATATGTCATTATTTTAGATTTTACTTCCCTTTAAAAAAACTATGTATGTTTATTATTACACCCTTTATTTAGTAGTTTTTTTAAGTCAAATTTTCAATAGATGAACATAAATTCATTTATTTTGATTAATTAAATTAATCAGTGATTATGAATTAATCATTTATTTTTCCTTTATTGGTCAAATTCATACTCCCTCTGTCCCTAATTATTTGTCCACTTTTCCTTTTATAGTTGCCTCTAATTAATTGTCCATTTTGACAAATCAAGAAATGCCAATTTTTTTACCTATTATACCCTCAATTAAATAACTAATTACTTTGAAAAATGCAGAACGTTTCATCCACTTCATAATTAATAGGAGTAAAATGATAAACTCACTATATCATTAATTGATTTCTTAATAGGTGCATCAATTTAAAAATGAATAAATAATTAAGAATAGAAAAAATATTTTCAAAGCTAATAACTTTCACCCATAAAATTGAAAGAGAAATCATAATGTTCACTTTAATTTCTTCGAGAAGAATTAAATTCCAAAACGTTGTGACAGATGGAGCAGTTTCATACTACACCTTTGTAGGTGGACCATTTATATCAGTAATAAATCACATTAATTTTTGGAAGGCTAGTCAACAAAAATTGATACTCACCTCTATTTATTTTAAGATAATGAAAATAACCACTTCATTTCGAGTCATCTTATTATTATTACACCAAAAATTACGTACGTTAATGAATTTATATTTGGAACGTATTGCATGACTTTGACTTTATACGAATTTCTATAACTCCCATCGGGAAGTAGTTGTACTAGAATCGTCAACCAAGCAAAGTCATGCAATAAAGATCAAAACCGCGTTTCTAATTTTTTTAAATAAAGATCATTTATATTCTTTGATATATTATTTTAAAAATTATTTCTTTTCCTTCAATTTTGAACAATAGATATTAAAAGAGATTTTAATGAATATTGCTGAAAAATTATAACGATGTGAATAGAAATTTTGATTTTGGCAGTAAAAACGAAGGAAAAGTGTCACTTTTGAATATCACAAGAGCCTTTGGATTGTTGGTAGCCAATTCGAGTTTTTGAAGAACGAAACACTTGATATCTTCGTAGTTCGATAGCTAAGACTCAAATAAACTTCTTCTTTTCCTTTTTTTAAGAAGGATGATAAGTTATATTTGTGCATGTTTTGAGCAACATAAAAAAAAGTTCTGTAAATGATCTCTGAAAAAACATCACAAAACAAAAAACTAGAATTAAACTGATACATACATAAATTCAAATTTTAAGTCTCACCCACAAAAATTAAAAATAAAAATTAAATACATCTCTTGTATATCTAAAAACACTCCAATAATCTCCGAATTATTAAAGAAATTAAAAACAAAATACAAAAAAGAGAAAAACACAAATTAAATATAATATCCAGTAATTTTACCCTAAGGTAAAATAATAAATTCTCTCAAAGCCACAGTCAAAACGAGTGAAACGGCTGACACAAGGACAATTGATGGAGTAAATGCCTTTACTGCAAATGAATTTGGGTTTTCTGGTGCTCCAGCTGGCGAATTGATGTCCGCCGGAGTATTGCTGCCGCCGGGACCTGAAGCACTACTTCCCGGCGCTCCCGCCGATGGTCCGCCTGCTAATGGTCCTCCTGCCGATGGTCCCGGTGACATACTTCCAGCTGGTCCACCTGCCGCCGGTGCAAATGAATTTGGGTTTTCTGGTGCTCCAGCTGGCGAATTGATGTCCGCCGGAGTATTGCTGCCGCCGGGACCTGAAGCACTACTTCCCGGCGCTCCCGCCGATGGTCCGCCTGCTAATGGTCCTCCTGCCGATGGTCCCGGTGACATACTTCCAGCTGGTCCACCTGCCGCCGGTGCCATACCGCTTCCAGACGATGGTCCGCCTGCCATCGGTGAAGAAGAAATAGTTGACGGTCCATTAGCTACCGGAGACATTGCCGGAGCTACAGATCCTCCGGTTGCAGGAGCTGGTGGAGATGCAATTGAACCGGCAGGTGTAGGTGATGAGGTTGGTGATTTACCTGAACAGACAGATAAACTATATGATTCAATTCACTATTTCAAAACTGCAATACGTTAAACATCGAAGGAAATTAAACGTTGAATCTGTCAAATTGAAATTCTAAATTCATTTATAATTTACCTGCAGGAGTAGATACTGGTGCCGCATTAGGTGACGATGCACCCGGTGTAGATGATCCTGCCGGAGCATTAGCTGAAGGTGCCGACGGTGTACCAGGTGTAGACGATCCTTTAGGCGGAGCAGCTGCCGGAGAGGAGCCTGCATTAATCACGTAAGTTCAATCGAATAATGTACTTCACACAAAATTTTAGAAAATAAATTTTTTTTTGAATCTTATCGACCTAAATTAAAGTTATGTCAAATGGCTTAAATTATTTTTTAATTTTGTAGCTTTAAACATGTCACGTAAAAAATTAAAATTAAAATGTTACAAATAAAAAAATTCATTTTTTTTTTAATTGACTAAAAAGAAAATAATGTCAATTCTTTTTTAAACGGAAGGACTAATTACATACGAAAAATTGAACGAATAAAATTAAAATTCTGATTCGCGTACCTCCGGTAGATGGTGGTGAACCCGTGGGTGACGGTGTAGTTGATCCATTACCAGGTGGAGCAACTCCCGGTGCCGGAGTTTGTGGTGGTTTACCTTGGTTCCTAACAGAGATAACAATAATTTGCAACTTTTGGCCTTTATCACAGTTATCTTTGTTGCCACTGATGAAGTAAAAGGGACCAGAACGATCCAACGTGAAAATGGAGTTTCCATCCTCCATTTTCTTAATAGGATTGCCAGTGTTGCACTTATCATAATCATCCTTACTCACCTCCAACACAGAATCTGCTCCTTGCTTATACTTAAACACTATAAACACAAAAAATAACAAACATCATCAAATACTATTGCTCGGACTCTTCAAAAATAACTTTCGAGAGGAAGGAGAAAACTTACAAACAGAGTCATTGATTATGAATCTCATATGTTGAGACCAAGTGTTGTAATCAACAGAAGGTTTAGGTACCCAACCATCTTTGCCACCAACAGTAAATTGATAAGAATATGAAGATGTAAACAAACAAGCCAACACAAGTAAAACTACAACATGTCTTTGCTGAGCCATGGGCAATATTTTTCTTCTCTTTGTTTCAAAATGGAGTTCAATATGACTCTTTTTTTGTGTGTGGTGATAAAAGTATACACTAAAAAAGAGTCACGAGAAATTGAAAAATAAAAGGAAATAGTTCTTCACGAGAAGTCTAGAAAAACAAATAGTGGAAAGAACAAAGTTTATATAGACTTTGTGTGCAGTGTGCAGTTGTGCACTACTTAGATAAAGGTTACCGTTGTAATGAGGAAAAAATATCTGTTCCAAAATATTATTTTCTTCCTTTTAATTTACGTAAACCTATTTGATTGAACAAAGAAAAAAAGTAGAGTTTAGATTTGTATGTTTCACAATACACACGAGTCATAGAAATTATCATGTCTAGAAATAATCTTATGAAAGGATAAAATGAGAATTTAAAATTAAATTGTTATTTCTTTCGATTTCAATTTATATGACACAATTTTTTTTTAAAAAAAAAAACGATGAACGAAGGTGGTTGAAATTTATGATTCAAAGCAAATCTTAAAAGAAAATTATTTTCGATTATAGTAATGCATCATTATTTTGGATAGACTAAAAAAAAGTGTGTGACGTAAATTAGGATAGTAAAATATTAAGTATAAGCTATTTAATTTTTTGTGATAAAGTAAAAAACAAAAATGCTCACATAAATTGAAATAGAGCAAATAATTAAATTTTGTGTTAAAGTAAAGAAAATATTTTGTGTTAACAATATTAAGGACTCTATTAACTTTACACTTATTTGGCTCTTAATGAAAATAATTTATCATCACATAAATGCTGATATTTTAAACCTATAGATTTTAAATAAAACTTTCTATTTTTTATTGATTCAAATTATGTCATATAAATTGAAATTTGAAGCTAAGTAAGGCAAAAGATGTTATTCTATTAATCTATTTTATATTACATTATATTCTTTTTACTCTATTTTAAAAAGAATTACATTTTTATATTTAAAATAATTTAAATACTTTTATAATCATAGTAATCTCATGAAATATTTAAAATTATAAATCGTAAATTATTTTCTTCATTTCTTGAAGTTCATGTGTAATTAGATTAAGCGATAAAACTAAACGAAGAGTAAAATAAATAAAGGGATAAGATATAGAGATACTCCAAAATAATAGTGAAATTATTAGTCGCACGTCTAAATTATTTTTTTGATATTATTTACTCAGTAAACTTATTTAATGGTTTTTTTTTTTTTTTTTTTTTTTTTTGCATTATCCCAATAATAATGAAAAGTGAAGGTAGGATAAGAAAAGCAATTTGGGAAACTGTGAGGACCAATAAGGTGTGTACTAATTGCAATGTTCTAGAGTATGTTGGAATCGAATGGATAGAATATTACTTGGAGAAAAGTTATCCACATATATTATCAAAAAAATAGTGCTATGGGTATTTATAAATATAAAAAAAAAACATTTATTTTGTTTATTTTTACTCAACTTAATTAGAAAAAATAGAATTTTATGATTTTAAATTAAAAATATATATATGTATATTATTTTAAATATTATATATGAGATTTGAAATTTAAGTTGTCAACTGATCATGTCTAAATCTCGTCCCATAAAGAATAAACAATCAACGGCATGTATAATCGATTTTTAAATTTTGAATTGAATATGATAGAAAACTAAGTTCAACTATATTCAACATTTCGAACAAATTAAGTTTGAAAAATTAAATACCCTAAAAGGCTATTACTTAACTAACATGTGCAGATTAAGTTTCGAACAATGATAACATATTAGTATAATCTTAATAGTCAACAAATTATCATCTTAGATATTGTTTTATTTGATATATATGTACAAATCTCAATTGATTCATCTACATAGATTTCATATTTCATGAATATATTTTCAAAAGTTTGTAATAATTTTTGGTTATAAATATCATTCCTTTCTATTCTATAATAAGACACATTATTTTTCTTCCAAACAACGTTCTCTCTTCATAAGAAGACTTGGTTAGAGTTTGCTCTCCTCTTTGTAGTCTTTAAAGTTGATTTGATAATAACATCAAATTTTAATTTTTAAACTGTTTTTTTCTTTACTTTATTAATTTGTCTTTTTATTGCCTTTATTTCATATGGTTGGTACTAGCACCTACCTTCAATTAATTATTTGCTTTATCTAACGCATGATTGGCTCTCCCGCCTAATTTATTTATTACATTTACATTTATTTTCTTGCATTATTCATTTAGTTATCATACTTTTATTTTCTATTCTTCTTTCCCATATTTCACTTATATTACTTGATATGTATAAAAATTTCATACATTGGGCTTTTGAGACCTTTTATTTTGGACTTGAGTGGTGAACTCAAATTTATTTTAGAAGACCCACCAAAAATTGGGCTTTGAATTTTTCAAATGTGATTATTCTCCTGTTTTCTTCTTTCTTCAATACCTTCTCCGTCCCAAAATATTTTATTCTCAAAACAATTATGTTTATCAAAAAATTAATATATATAATATATACGTTACTAAATTATCTCTATCTAATAAATATTTTCTGAAAATTGAGCACCGTTAAAAAGATAAAGCACAAAAGTATAGTAAGAAAGACATACTAATTTTTATCTTTGATATTTGGTGATAATTATTTTGAGTTTTTTTTTTTGTTGCTAAAATAACACTTAATTTGAAACAAAAACTAATTGTAAGTACTAATTACTAAAATGATTGCTAAAAAAGACTCATATTCTAAATGGGAGGAGATAGTTCGTTATGTGGAAAGATTATTGGTTGCAACTAATTTTAAAGTGATAGAAAATAAACTGCAATTACAAATGAAATATCAAGAAACATAGTTTTATTGATAGAACAATATGATTACAAATCTATTTGTTCCCTTGATTTTCCTATAGAATTTTCTCCGTGAATCAAGGGCTTTAATAGTGTATTTCTCAAATTAGGATAATTTGGATCTCCTTGAGATTTATTAGATCTCGATGAAAGGTGAATCTTCTTGAAGTATTTGATTGTGAGGAAAGTTCTACCATATCTTAATATTTGATCTCCATGAAAGGATTTTGTGGGTCTTCTTGAAGTATTTGATTGTCAAGAAGAGTTTGACCACATCTTGAAATTATCTTTATGAATATCCCCGAGTTTATGGAATATTCAAGATTTCCTTGAGAAAGACAATATTTGATATCTTCCTGCTGTCTTTGTGAATACCCAAAAGTAAATATTCAAAATGCCTGCCTTTTTCAAGGAAATATATTTCCTTTAAATAGACATGAACTAGAATTTAGCGTAGAGTAATATCCGAAAAAAAACTAATTGAAATTGATCTAAATTAAATTAATTTATCTAAATATTAATGCGTGCCTTTTATCGCCTTGATTTGTATAAAAGAAATAATCACTCGTATGTACAAACATGGTATTTTGGCTTGCTTATGTGGTTTTTCTGGCTCAAGTTATTTTCTGAGAGAATATTTTTAAGTTGAGTGACTTTACACCGACAAAAAAAATAGTTTTTTTTTAATATAGAAAAAAAACTCCAAGTTTGATAAATATTTGAGAAATTAATTCAGAGAAATTTAACTACTCATTATGTTTTTCATATTCTTCAAAATTTCTTTTGAATTACATCAAATTCTTTAAAAGTTATGCATTTTTTAGAATTCGACATGAGTGACGATATGATCAAAGGATCTAAGCAACATAATAATGAAGAGTAGGTTTGCATATCATAGTGAATAAAGTGCAAATATTTTGTTATAAGAATACATTTAGGATGAGGTTTTTCTCCAAAGAGTTAAGATTAAGATTGCACACAATAAATATTTTAAACTAGAAGTAAATTTAAGTAAATGAAGAACAATATTACTTGTATTAGAATAATATATAGTTGCATTATCCCATTTCCTCTTCTTTCATTGTGGCTTGCTTTCTTCCTTCTCTTTTGGTTTTGCTTCTTCCACCTTCTTGTCTTTAGGTTTTGCTTCTTCAACTTTGGCTTTAGGTTTGGCTTCTTCTTTGGCTTTTGGTTTTCCTTTTTGGGGCTTCATGAAACAAAAACAAGAACAACATGGACATTGGAACAAGAACTTCATTCTCTCTCTCTATCTCTATCTCTCTCTTCCCCTCCCCCCTTCTACTTGTCTTAAATAAGTAAGAACTACTAGTACTTGGAATTAGACAGTCTGATGTACAAAGTATTTCACATTTAGGTAGGGTTCGAAAAATGTTGCAACTTAAGGAGTGATGTAAATATAGTCTATCTTAATGTAAGCAATAGTGACCACTTTCACAGATACATAATTAAGATTAGTTTTATGTATGATCACTGAACTTTCAAATTATCATTCTAAAGTCATTAAATTGTCATTCATGACCAAAAAAAAATCAAATTAGGTGATTAAAGTATAAAAAAACCACTTAACTTCGTTATGTATCGCTGAAATTACTCATTAGGAGAAAATAAAGAGATATTTTATATGATATTTAATTAAACAAGTTGAGTGATTTTTCTTTTGTTATGAATGAATTGCTTAGTGACTCTTTCTGATACTTAGGCATATTAGAGTGATTTTGTTCTTACAGAAAATAGTTAAGTGATATTTAAGAAAAAAGTTGAATTTTTTTTTAATAGTAAAATTAATTTTTGATCTTAGTGTGGTAAAATAAAAGTAGAGTGATCATATGGGAAACTAATCCAACCCAAGATTAAATTAGTCCACTATGTTTGTGTATAAAAAAATATATGCTTTTTAGTAGTACTATTACTTTTCTATTTTCCATCCTTTCTGCTCAATTATTTGTTTTATTTGTTGAAATTAACAATGCTGCAATAATTCTTTCACAGATTCCATTTCAATCACTTCCAATAATGAAGATGTCTATAGCATAAAAACGTGAGGTGGGGCATATACATTGGCAAGGCAGATTTCAAATTTAAATTTCATGTATTTTAAATTCCTAGCTTGTCATTAAACTTCTAACCCTTTTTATGTTATTGAATTCACAATTCATTATAGGTACTTAATTAGTGAATTTCTAAATATTTATTATATGATTTGAATTAATGTTACTGAATTCTGTCAAACACATATAACAGAGTGTATAGTGTGTTTGATACAAAGGAAAACATCTTTTCATATTTGGTTATTCAAATTTTTTTAAAGAACGTTTAATTTAGGAAAAATAAGATTAATTCAAAAAAGAAGAGGAAAATGACCTCCTCAATTGAGGTATAAAGAAAATAAATTTCACAAAAGTGTTTCAAATTAATTATCTCTTTCTCACGCCCCTTCAAAACTTAATAGTTTAGTAAGTTAGGTCGTTTGATTGGTGATGAGATAGAGAAGGATATTTTATGAATTGAGTTTAGTTGTCCTATTTTCTATATGGGACAACTAATTCCATTATTTTAGTTTAAATAGTGGAATAAAACAAGGAAAAACAACTCTGCGACTAATTAATACCCGTAACCGAATGCAGAATAAAATAATTTTATATTTTATCATAAAATTATTATTCTTACCCCACCATCTAAACAGCGTAATTGCAAATTATGAACAAATTTATTGTAAAATTACAGTACAAAAAGATGGAGTCATTGAACCCTAAGGATTGGGCAGTGTTTATTACACTATTGCTAATGGGATGGGACCATATATTTTTTGGCCACTTGTATTGAAAAGGAAGTCTAGTTTTTACATCTTTCCCCACTCAATAGATGTCATGGGCTGGCAAGCACAAGAGTTAAGTCTGATCATGATAACATTTGATAAAAAATGGATTTTAGTTAAATAATTTTTATATAATTAAAACAAACTAATCGATTATAACATAACACAGTATTTTAGAATATCATATTAATCTTGTTACCCAAAAAAAAAAAAAAGATTACATGTCTTTTAGGTAAATTTAACTTGATTTAAGTTTGCTCAGCTAACACTTCAACATTGAGTAAACACATTCGAGAAAGTGTGTTTACTGAACAATTTAAACTAAGTTATGATGTCCAGATGTAAATTTTCAAACTTGACATATTTAGTTGTTAGTTAAGACCAAATTAAGATAACTATCTAGGCATGATACTTTTTTCAAAAAGATAAACTTTCTATAGTACTTATGCAAAATAAAATAGTTTTTATATAGTACTAGTAAACTTAAAAAGTTGAAATGGAAATCATCATTTAGCATTTTAATCAAAAGCAAAATTGTCCTAAAAGTCATTGTGGGGTACTCCATGAAGAGACAAAGTTCACTGTTAACTCCTCTGTCTTTTTACTTTCAATCAATGCATTATCTCAAAGTAAAGTTAAAGTTGGCACCGAAAAGTCAACTTAGCAACAGCAAAGATTGTACAAACAATAGAACAAAAATTACACCAAATATGATCTTCTGCTCTTGGTTTGCACCTGAACATACTATGTGAAATCATAATTTTAAGGTGTTTGAATAGATTACAAGAAAGGATTTGAAAAATAAAAATGTAGTTCGAACAACTTTAATTTGAAACATTAAATTAAATTTCAATCCTAAACTTGAAATGTTTAAATTGTTTACCTTGTATATACAATATAATTTTTTATCAAAGGGGTTTGGATGAACACCCTCTTGACCCTTTAAATCCACCCCCGGTGGGAGGGAGTCAACATGGGCGGCTAGTAACTTAAAACACTTTAATCCTTATTATTATTCAAAAAAACTTGATATATAATCAGTTCCTTAAGTTTGTTAGGATATTCAATTTAAATATTTGAACTAAACTTTGTTCAAACTAAACACCTCAACTCCTTTAAGTGTTTCAGATAGACATTTTTGCTTCAAATTTTGCGTGTATTTTAATTTGTCTATTAGATAATTAAGTTAACCACATAAAATATAACATCTCCTTTAATTATAAGCATCAACCTCAAGTAGAAAAATGTTTGAAATTTTATAGCTTATCGAGGCAAATGCGTATAATTAAAGGAAATAATATATTTTATGTGATTAACTATACACACGAAAAGAATAATTCAAAATTTGAATTAAAAATATCTAATTGAAACACATAGAAGGAGTTGAGATGTTCAATTGAAACATGACTTAGTTCGAATGACTAAATGAAATAGCCTAACAAGTTTAAGGGCCGGTTATGTATTAAGTCAATCATGAACTATGATTTATTATAGCAACAGTAGCTCATTTTGTTCATGTGCAAAGACAGTTTATATACTATATAAGTATTAATTATGGCATGTCAAGGAAAGCAAATCATTCAGTCGAAGATAAACAAATGTGTTACTAATACTAATTCATATAGCAAAATAACAAAGCCTTAGCAGTGCCAATTCTCTTTTAGGGTTCTACAGCCATCTAAAATCTTATCTAGTCTTTTCTTTTCTCCACTGTATAGACTTATACATACATCCTAAACTTAAAATAAGAAAGAAGAAGAAGCTTTTCTTACATTGTAACTGGAAGAATTTTCTGAGTTCAAACCGAGGGATGTACTCATGAACCAAGACTCGTATGCTATAGTTTGTAAACACAGTTTACCCTCTCTCCAGGCGACGACTATGTGATTGTATGACTTGACAATAATAACCACTCATCAACTTCTAAGGACCCTCCTGTTTCCATCTTTTGAAGTTGATTGTTTCGAGGGGGTCAGCTTCCTAAATGAGGCATGCAGAATCATCACTGCAAATGCATCGATTAGCCATAAGCTCTTGAAATTAGCAATAAAACAGAAGATAAGGAGTAAGATAACAAATTAGGCACGAAAGATAACCTACCTACATAACTGACCGCAAGAGCTGAGAAGAGAGCCATTTGAACATTGGTACAGAATAGAATAACTGCAGTCGCTGTACAAGAAAGGCTGACTCAGTTCGCAAATTTATACATTATCAGAAAAATTCTGCTTGCCAAAATAAATGAGAGCTCAAAATTAGGGAAACAAAAACCGTCCAATATACATTTGAAAAGACTGGGAAGCGTTTCTAAGAACTAGAAGCACAAAAACAGCAACATCATCATTTGGGCTTTAAACAAAAACTGCGAATCAAGATTTAACATGCATGCTTACTGGAAAAATGGAAATAAAGTGTACAATGACTAGAGACACAAGATTGATCTAACATACATGAACTTATAAAAAGCTTGCAATGAAAATTACTACTACTATTTTTTTGAATTGGTACTTCCTGCAACGAAAATTCTAATTTCAACATCTAATCTCAGACAATATTAATCTAACAATAAACATCTTGAAATGTAACTTCAACAAAACACTGAAAACATAACATACAATCACAAAATGATTATTCAGTTTCACATAATCAACCATAAAACATGATCAATCCACAGCTTTTAGCTTTATATATAGGTTGTAGAAAATAGTATGCATTTAGCTTCATACATAGTTTGTAGAAAATAGTCAGTTTTTGTGCAAAATTCTAAATGTGAAGTAAGCCTTCATATCTTATTGGTGAATTGAATACTTAAAGTTCAACAGATCCCCTCTTTTCTTCTTGAGAAATAACTGAAATGACAGAATTTTTTACCATAAAAAAGTTTCCCCTTTATCCTTTTTTATATGGAACTCTACTAACAGAGCAGAAGAGAAGTCAAGAAGCATTATAAACTCAATAAGTGGAAGAAGAGGTTGACTACAGAAAGAATGCTGAAACATGCATGTAAGAGTAGTCCTAGTATCCCAATACCCAAAAGAAACCTATCTTCCCCTCCTTTTTTCCCTTTTTCCTTTTTCTCTCATCCTTTCTAGTTAGATTCTTCAATCAACAAGCTTCTGCCGAAATTGGATTACAACTAGGTAGTTCCACACAAGTTTCTTTTGAAGTAGATACCTGAATACCAGGTATAGCTAATTGGCATTTCACTATTTAAAGTACGCACTTCTCAGAAGCAAATCACTTCAACTATGAAGTCATAATCCCTACCTTCACATCATTTCATCAATTTAAGTGATGAAACGGCAACCTCTGGCAATACTGAGACCAAGAAGGTAGAGATGTAGAACTCACCTCGTTTTGTTCTTTGGTGGATAGGTAAATAACAATGTAGCACCCATCTCATAAATTATGTTTGGTTAAAAGATCGCGCTAAGGGACAGGAAACTTCAGCCCATTAACTTTTTCTATCGCAAAAGCATCCTTTACGTTGTTTGTAAGAGATATCACTGTATAATTAACTTAGCAGGTACTGCAAAAAGATGATATGGAGAAGAGATACCAATATCTCGTTAATGTTGCTGGTACTGGTTTCCTACAAAAGATGAAATGGAGAGGTTTATAAACCTTCCATTTTTACTTTTCCCTCTTCTTTTAATTTCTCGCCAAAAAGCTTCCCAGAAATCCTTCCCCACATTTTTACTTTTACGCTCATTGACTCTAGTCTGGCTGAGGCTAAACCATTTAAAGCTATTTCCACCATATTTGAGTGAAAGACAAGGTGCAGGTACTACAAAGGATGAATTGGAGAGATCATAAGCCTTTTCTACATCTCCATTTCTTTTTTTCTTTTGGAAACGTATATACTCAAATATTTCCCACCTTTTTCTTTTCCTTTCAGGCCCATCGACAACTACTATATCCATGGACTAAAGCATTTAAGCTGTTTCTACCATATTTTGCTTATTTATAATACTTTTGAGTAAAGATACAGTACCTTCCTCATCATCCCCACACCATCCACGCCTTTCTATCATTGTAAGAACTTGTGAAGCTTTAAACACAAAAATTGATTTGAGATAGTGACATGACATTCTTCTCTAATGATGAAGAAAAGATTTTACAAAATATGCATTCACTATCTTGCAAGCAGCTAATGTACGAACTTTTTACTGCATTTTTAAATGATTATTTAGTTGTTTATAGAGACATCCTTCCTCCTTTACTTGAATTAGCTTACTTGCAAAAATTTCAAATAAAAGGACCAAAATAGGGAACAATATAGTCAAACCATATTGTTCTGAATAATCCTGAGTATGTAGTTCTATAAGCAATTACTTGACAATGTTTTTCTATAGACTATTACATGAATATACATCCATTGCAACTGATATGCTGTCCAAAACTCTTTTACTGATGTTCTAACATCAAATTTGCAATAGGAAGAAATAAAATACATTTAGTCTCAAATTGGATGGATGGGTTGCGATCTTATAGATCAGATTATCGAGAATGCAACAGAGGAGCAGGACTTTTAGGACGTAATGAACATCTCCCAATGTGGGGAAAAATACATTTATAACAAATGAGGATGTGGATTTCAGCCCAAATGTTTCATATAATTCTTTGATCTTATAACAAAAGGGTCTCATAAGTGTAATTATAGATATGTCACATTTACCAGTTTCAAAAAAAAAAAGTGTAATTATAGATATGAATAAGTTACACACGTCCTGCTATTAAGTGTCTCCATTTTGTATGAAGGTAAACTCTATGCCTCGACCAAAAGTTGGCATAAGAGTCTCCAATCTAGAGGAGTGCAGAGTGCCATTTGTGAGAAGGAACGCTAATATAGACAATATCAAAAGGTTGACGAGAAACCAAAAGATCAGGGACCAGTCAATTGTTGTTTCCTGGTGTTCACTTTTACAATGAACACATTGAATAAATACATGGAAAATGATAAAATAGTCAAAGCTATGATCATATTGTCCATCACAAATATAAACTGATAGAATGCTAGACCTGAATCGTTTAAGAGAGTAACACCCGAGGTGTCTTTATTATTTTTGAGGGACAGAGGGGGAGGGGAGAAACACTCAAGAATATTGACTCACCACACTGAGAAATGCGAATCAAGCTTTGTTTGACAACTGGGTGCTGCTCTAATCCCCAACGATCTCCACATAACTTTAATACATCCCAAAGTGCCAAACATGAAATCAACCCAACAAGGGCAAGCAGCTTTTGGTACCTGTTACCCAAATTTATCAAAATGCAATCAATAGTTCAATACCAAAGCAATCAAATAGCACAAAAACCAAGCAACTGAAATTGAAATCCTTCAGCTACATAATATTGCTAATATCCAAACCAAGTACAGTCTTTAAATCTCCAAGCCCTTAAAATCTATATTTAACAAGTACAAGTCCTCAAATCTAAAGAACTTGAACAGGTCAGTCAGTAAATGAAACACTAGCCTATCCGAAACCCAAGCTTCCAAACTGCATTTGGCACATACTACATATCAATGTCTGTATACACGTTGTTTATGTCATGTTTCACTGTCCTCCCACTAAGCTTCACTAAGCTCTCAAAGCCTAAAAACCTCAAGTTTCTCACACAAAACTCGATCATCAACCAACTAACAACTCAATCCTAAATTAGTTAAGAGTAAGCTAGATGAATTCTCTATATTTATTCCTCTCTATTCAGGTCCATTTCATACAAAGCCTTGGCATACAGTTTTCAAACAAAGCTAACCATTCAAGTTATTGCACAAGTTCAAATGTTAATTATTAATAATTGTAATCGCATATACAGATACATGTTTGCAGACACACTTATACACACACACATACACATATATTCATATAGAATGTGTCATTGTGTATAGATAATAGATAGAGAACATACAGAGAGCAAGAAAAGAAGAGGACGAAGAGAGAGGCATAGTTCCGAGCATAGCGTTTCACATTCTCGTGTACTCTAAGCCGAGCCTGAGACGGCGACGAAGGAAATGAGTAGGAATCGAATGACCCGACGAATTGGAGGGTCCACGACGGGGTATCACCGGAAAAGTCATCAGAGGTGAGTTTTGCAAACGGATTTAGCGTTAAAAGCGACAGTAAGGTTCCAATACGTGAAAATATGAGAACGAAGACTCCATTTGAGATTGAAACAGCGGCTGCGGCAGAATTAGTAACAGCAGTGTCGGAGGAAGCGGTCGTCGCCGCGGCGGCGGTGGTGGAGGAGTGGCGGTGGAGATCGGTAGTCCGTTGATCGAGAATTTCGAGGTAACCGGTATCTCGGAGCCAGGATTCGAATACGGGTTCGGGTACACTCAGAGATAACGGGTTAGCTGAGAACGCCATTTTTATTTACCCTTCTTCAAAGGAATTTGTTTTCAGGTATTTTATCTGTACCGTTTGGTGGGAAATCATATGAACTTGTGGTTTTTCATGGTAGGTTAGAAACTCTGGATTAAAACCCGATTAAATTCAGATTTACGTGTGTTGTCGGGTTCATTTCAATAGTCCAAACAAGATTTTTTTAAATTTTGGAAAAACTACCTAATTTAACAAACATCTCTGATTATATTAATCTCTTCCTCTTTTTGCTTGATTTATGATGTGTATCGGTGTATATTTTGATATCAAATACATGTATATATACACGAATACCAGTGCATATTTGGATATTACATGTACCTATGCGGAAACGCTAAATTGATATTGGATACATGGGATGAAATTTAGATCACATATACAAGAAATTATTGCCATTGAGAACATAGACATAAAATTTTGTGAAATTCAGATACATTTTGAAATACAAATACATAGAGAGAGGGGGGATGAATGAGCAAGAAAGTCGGTGTATTCTAAATACACGTGAATCACGCTTGAATATAATGTATCTGAAATAAATTACACCTAATTTGACTTACGTATATCTAAGATACATGTATTCAGAACACTATTTTTTTTTAAAAAAGTATTGTTTTAACATATAATTAGTACCTATAATAATGTGATTTACCCAAACTCAAAATCAAAGTTTGATTAAGAATGAAAGAATTAGTTGTGCAAGCTTGTACAATTAGAAATTAGAATAGTAAAATCATCTCAACAAGGAGGATATGAATATTATGCCCCTTTAACTTGGCTTTAAATCACATTTATGTCTTTCAACTTTGAGTGTACATAAGTAGACACTTCAACTTGTATAAAGTTGAACAAATAGACACACATGTCCTACATAACATCCTACATGTCATTTTTTATCCTACGTTTTGTCCAACATGTATTATGCCATGTAGGACTCGTGTGTTTACTTGTTCTACTTTATACAAGTTTAAGTGTCTACTTGTGCATATCCAAAGTTGGAGGACATAAACGTAAAATGCGGCCAAGTTAAAGGACATATTTATGTATTATGCCATAAATAAAATATCTACTTAAGAAAAGCAATTTTGACACAGGAACAATTTGGATCTTTATTTATTTGAAAAGCATCTTATGCTTTCTTTGCTTTTGTAGCTTTATATTCTAAAAATGAATAAAATCCAAATCACTTTTACTTTTTCATTGTTTATTTTATTCTTAAAAAATTAAAACAAAAGATAAATTTTGAAGAGACAATAAAAAGAAAAAAAGAGTTACAAATTTGTTGCATCGACTTGTAAGTACTAGTTCGAATTGTATATTTGAAGCATTTCCTAAAGACTCTCCGTATCAAGGATGAGTGAATACTTACCAGGTTATTTTTAGTTTAACCAATTTGATAGCTAATTATCATATAGCTCCTATAACATCATGAAAAAATCAGGTGTTGTAGACCAAAAACTTATGCATAACCTTCTTTATATACTAGCAAACTAAACTTACAAGATACAACCACACAATATTTTGATACAAACAGCTTCTTCCCTATATCTACAAACTAGACTTACAAGATACAACAATCACACATGTTTAGATAGATACATAACATAACAAAGCCTATGCATCCTCAGTATCACTGACAGTTGGACGAGTATCGATGTAGAATTCAGTGTCAACTCCGTCAACGATCCTACCCCTGCTAACAAACAACCAGAAGAGCATGTAATGTTATATGGAAGAGATTCAAAACAGATGGACGTTTTCAAGTATACATGTCGAATGTGAAATCAACAAGAAAAAAGATGCACCTTTCGAGAACAAACTTCTTTTCTTTATACTTCTGGCTTTCCTCATGTGCAGCCTCCTGCATGATAGAAACATAGAGTGCTAGTTGTTAACAAAATTTCCGGTGTAGGTATATCATGCATGTGCAATTGGTAACATATTTATATGGCGAGAGGGCTAACTATTTAACTCCTCTTTTTGTCTGCGCGCTTGTTTTGGTATCTATGTCTACATGCACGAGAAATAGAGAGAGAGAACGAAAGGGAATACATATTTCCAGCCAACAATTTGCCCACAACAGCAACAAAATATATCTGCTACCGTGTGCATCCCAGAAAGCATCGCCCTTTCCTCCAGAGGTCCAACAGTTACATTCACCCTGAATCACAAAATCAGGCGGACCAGTCAGACCTCTACATATATATCGAATGGTGCACAATTGCAACGTGTTGGGAAAGCAGAGGGAAAATGATGCTAGTAAATATATCAGCTATTGCACTGCCAAGGATTCTATGGTCATCAACCATAGAAAGAGAAATGAAGCAGTAAATTTTAGTCCTTATCAACTTGATATATAAACTGGATTTCTTTTTCTTTTCAAAGAACTCCATTTTTTTTCATTTTCTGATCATGTTTTTGAAAATTCATTGTCGTGGATCCTTCACTTTCACTATATTGAAGTGGATTGCCTCGTGAAATAGCAATAGAACTTTTCCATACATTTGTAATTTGTGGTCTAATTCGACAACATCTTGCTTTGAAAATCAGAGTCGGTAAGAGTAAAATTCGAGAAAAAATGTGCATATCTGGTAATCCTTTTAATATCCAAGTTGGAATCGAAACTTCATATTTGTGAGAAAGAAAAAAGGGAGGTTTGTCTAAAATCTTTCTTCTTAGTGATACCTCTTGGGAACCCAAATCTATAAGATAGGATGGAGAAGAGAAAATACACATGTTCCACTACTAGAAAAAGCAAACACTAATTTCTGTTCAAATACATCTTCAGCTCAACAGCCATGTTCAATGCACAAAATAAAGTTGCTGATGTTTAGTGCATTCAAGTGGTACGGTTAAGTTGGATGTTGTTGCTAGCATTTAATTGTTCAGTAACGTGAAAACAATATATGGGTGCAATATTGAAATTGGTAACTCTTTTGGATTCACTAATAAGTCGTCGTCGTCGCTAGAAAGGAAGTCTTTTCTTCTACATATAACATCTGTCTAGAGGTTAAAGTTATATTACAGTTCATACAATGTTAGTTCCTCAATCCACTACAATTTAGAAAGCATGAAGATGGATGTGAAATGCATATGATTAGTTGCAGACACATCGACATGGTAAATTTTGAGAATTTGACACAAGGGATGAAGGATAGATAAATTCCATAACATTGACAATCATGAATATATCATACAGAGAAATGACGGCATATAAAACATAAAGTTAATATAGCAAATATTAATAAAAGAATTTAATACTCCCTCTATCCCAATTTATGTGACTACATCTAATAAATCTCAATCCTCTTCCCGATACCATAACTAGTAAGATAGGATACAAAAAGAATGTGACAGATATCAGTCTTAAATGAATGCATGACTATCAACGAAGTCAATTCAAGTGTGAAACAAGCAGATTAAGTCATAAAACAAAACTGGTTACTCAATGTGTAGTTGAGAAATTAATAGGCACTCACACTTTATTGAACAAGTAGGCTTTTCCTCTGCGGCAATGAAATCCCTGACCATAAAACCAACTGTTAAAAAACCACAAATCAAGCAAGCCAAAAGTGCAACACTATGAATAAGAAATCGTGGCAGAAAATTTCCATAAGGATAAAGATTGATTAAAAGCTGAATCACTCTCCAAGCCTGATCTTTGCGCATTTGGTAATTAAACTTTATGTGTTTTTACGTTGTGTTCTTCAAATTTATAAACACTTGCATGAAAATGGCATGTCAACATTTATAGCTATTCAAGAAAAAGACTTTAAGTTTAATTGATTTTAGGGATAGACACTTATATTTGACAGAAGGATAATCAATAATTATATTCAAAATATAGAAATTAACTAATGAGCTAAATCTTAAATCCGTTTACAAGATTTGTTCCGCATTGATCATCCACACAAAAAAGTACTTTATTTTGCCATTTAAAACAACAATATACCTAGTGTAATTTTACAAGTGGAGTCTGAGAAGGATATAATGTACACATACCTTACCCCTATCTATGTGGGGTAGAGGGAGAGGTTATTTCCTATAGACCCTCGACTAAAAAAAAGGTTTCTGAAGTAGGGGTGCAGGACAAACAATGATATGCTATATTATACGTTCTCTATAATAACATTTTGCTAGCAACCAAAAAATATTAGGACAAACGATGTTGTTATAAAGAGATTTGATTGTATTATCACCTAGAATAGCATGAGAGCAAGCAAAGGTATTCAAAACATAACAAAAGCCAGAACAGTAAACCAAATGGAGTTATCAGTTACAAAGTTCATGCAAATTGTTCATAATCCATTGTCAACGCTTCAATTATAACATAAATGCTTCCATATATATCACAAAGTACATCCCTTTGGAAAGAAGTTAATAGCATGAGAGCAAGCAAAGGTATTCAAAACATAACAATAGCCAGAATAGTAAACCAAATGGAGATATCGGTTACAAAACTCATGCAAATTGTACATAATCCATTGCCAACGCTTCAATTATAACATAAACGCTTCCATATATGTCACAAAATACATCCATCTCGAAAGATGTTAAAAACTTTTCCGTCAACTTCGAAAAATTAAGCTAGGTGACATTTAGTATAAATTGGTAAAGATCTCATGCCTAATGATAGAAACCAAATCACTTCCAACTTGAAGGCTAATAAGCATGAACACCATACCTAGTCTTCCAATCATCAAGTTGATTCACTTTCTTCACAGCCCAGAACGAAACAAACAAACAGAGCAAAAAGCATAACCACTCTCTACACATCCTTCCATATATTATTAAAAAAAATACCTTTTTTCCGGAGTTGAACTCCGAAAAGCATGTTTGGGCATAAAATTCACTTCAAAAAAAATTACTCTTTTGTTTTCAAATTTCACAATGGAACATGGCCAAACGACTACGCACTACATGACTCAACATACACGTGCCGAAAAAAACTAGCACAAGCAAATGATCATGCAAGAAAATTTCTTTTCATTCTAGTTGAATGGCCCTGTTTTCTCCTTTGGTTATACTTTTGGAAGATGTGAAGACACAAACACCATCTAATTATGCAAAAACAAGAAAATACCATCTAATTATTCTATCTCAAAACAAAAAAAAATACCATCTAATTATGCAAAAACAAGAAAATACCATCTAAGTATTCTTTCTCAAAACAAAAAAATACCATCTAATATGCAAAAACAAGTAAATAAAGGCTAATTACTCAAAGAAACAAAAAGCCCCAAAAGTCCAAAACCCAATGAAAAGCTCTATAACAAAGATAAGATTTTTATTTATAAAAACTTAGCTAGAAAGGGAAATTGAAGAAATGGTTACCCTAGAAACAAGGTCATCAGCAAGAGCAAGGTGGGTTTTGCAGAATTTGCACTTGTAAATCCTGCCTTCAAGATCTACAACAAATATCCTTCCCATTTTCAATGGAAAATCAACAAAACCCACAAAACAAGAATTGATTTTTTTGGTCAGTTGTGATAGTGAGCTGTGGGAGGACTCTTTGGGGTTTAAGTTTATGTGGGGTTCAAGGTTTTAAGCACAAAGTACATAAGAGTAAAATTTGTCTAAGAATTACTTCCTACGTTAAGAAATTAAGTAAGTTTATTATTCTACTCTTATTTAATTTTTTTTTAAAACTTTTCAATCAATAAATATGAATTAATTTATTTTAATTAATTAATTTGACAAATAAACATGAATTATTCACTTAGTTTTTCTATGTTTGTCAAATGTATATTTCAAGGCTAATAACTTACAAGGATAAAATAGAAAAAAATATTATGATTTATGCATTAATTTTATGAAATAACAAGTTTTATGAATTAACTATTTATAATAAAAATGACATATAAAAAAGAACAGAGATAGTATTTTTTTTTAGCCTCTACCCATTTTTTCAAAAAAAAATGGTAGAATCTATTATTTTACGTGTTTTAAAGTTAAATTATTTTTAAGTAGTTTTGTAGTATTTGGATAAAATTAAAAAATATTTTCAAGCACTTATTTTCAGGTTGAAATAATAAAAATAAGGTAAAAATCATAAGTTAGAAATTTTAAGTTATTCTTAACTTAAAAGTCATAAGTTCATCAAACAAACTCTTAGTCAAACACCTTACTTTTTAAGAATATATATAATCTCCCAATAAATTAATTAAACAAACATAATTCAGATCGGGATATTCAGTAAACGATCAATTAATAAATAGTGATTTCAAATTCTTATAATCAAATATTATTTTTAAAAAAAGAAGTACAATAGTCAAGAATCCATAATCATGAATAAATAATTTAAAAAATCATACAATGGTTATAAATGTGATGAATTTGAAAATGGGTTATCCTATAGAACTAAGTTCGTGAATTTTTTTTTTTTTTTTTTTTGAATATGAGGATGAATAAATTTCTCATTGAAAACCTACATGTCTTAGAAACAAAGCTTGATGGAGAATCTAAGTGTTAGTTGAAGTTTTTGAGCATAGAAATTTAAAAGTGATGGGTTTACTAATTAAAAAAACTGATTTCTTACACTTTTAGGGTCATTTAGATAACTCCCCAAGATTTTAAAAATAAAAATAGCCTAAAAAGGATTAAAATTGATAAAATTTGGTCTTCTGACTTCGCCTAGATGACGGACCGTCGCTTGGAAGACAGACTTTCACTTAGATCCTGTCAAAACTGTCCAAAATTTGATCCTTTTGCCTCATTGTGACAACCAACTATGACGGTCCCATCATAGGTCTGACAGACTGTCACAGTTCCCGTCACACGGTGACAACTTGCAGAGCGTCTCTAGTAAGACAGTCATAACTGTTTTCTCTAAACTTTGATTAATGTAAATTTAGCAATGTTGGAAAGAAGACTTATATAATTTTAATTTAATAGGTCATGAGCTACCTAACTCTTTATATGCTGAGAAATATAATCGTTTGAATAAGTTGACTCTTATATAAACTCATGCAAAAAGTTGGCCGATAGAAATATTTTGAACTTGACTTGGTGTTAGAGGTTCCTTATGACTCTAATTCACATCTAATACATTCACATATATATATATAAAACTTAAAAATCATCAAGTTGGCCTATACGCATGATAGGGATGATTCGAATAGAAGTTGCGGGATGTTACAATTATAAATCTATAAACCTAAGAAACCGAATATTGTTCATTGATCCTTTTTTTAAAAAAAAATGTTTCTCATACATAATTATTCCATTTAACTTTGTTACACCTGACATTTATGTCCTCCAATTTTGAATATGCATAATTAGATATTTAAACTTGTATAAAATTACATACTATACAAATAAGACGTCACATAGAATGCCATATAGTACACATATATCTACTTGTTTAATATTTTCAAAATTAAAGCTCATACATACAAACCGAAGTCAAGTTAAAAGACACATTTTATCTATTATGCCTTAATCTTTTGACTCTAATTTATCAGTCATGGATAGTTTATGGTCCTTCAACAAAAATACTCTCTTAAAAGTTGCATAGTATATATAATAGGCATACAGAAACATGCCTTTAATTTTGGGTGTATAAAAATAAACACTTATTAAACTATCATAAAGTTGAACAAATAGACACACACGTTTTACATGGAGTTCTACGTAACAATTCACATCCTACGCGACATTCTACAAAGTGTCTTACATATATATAGCCACGTAGAAAACATGTGTCTACTTGTTTAATATTATACAAATTTAAGTGTTAAAGTTACACAAACCCAAAATTAAAGTCCATAAATATCACGTAAAACCAAATTAAAAGACAGTGTGTTATATGACATAATACATAAACATGACCCTTAATTTGGTGTTATCGGGCAACTATGACCTTTAACTTTGGGTGTGCCCAAATAGACAATTAAACTTGTAAAAAATTGAATAAAGACACATTCGTCCTACATGACACCCTACATGACAATTGTGTGTCCTACATGACATCCTACATGTCTTATACCATGTAGGACACGTGTGTCTACTTGTTTAATTTTATACAAGTTTAAGTATCTACTTGAGCACACTCAAAGTTAAAGAGGTATCCGTTGAAACCAAGTTAAGGGATTATGCCGTATTATATTACTAACTTATCATATATGTCTAATTTCATATGCATGAATGGAGTTAATGAAGCCTTGGGTTATTATAACTTGACTAGACCATTCTAACAACTATTAAGTTACCGTTTGGTATCAACAAATCCCCTGATATTTAATAGATAATCCAATAACTTAATTAAAATGGTATCTAGTCAACAATAATTAAATTTCTTACCAAGACTATATTATCATATCAAATCTTTGTTGTTACATTTTTTTTTTTTTTGGTAATAAGAGTTACATTATCTCAAAGCTCTTAATTTCATTGAAATGCTTCTCAATTTCTAATGAGATTAACTAATTGGATTAATTATTTTTTTAAAAAAAATTGACAAATCAATATATGGTAATTAGTTGGTGGAACATTCAAATGTAAATTTAAAATAGATTACATTATATCAAATATTTCAACTTTATTCTCGTTTTTGTATCTGATCATTAACTCCTTTCCTATCTTTTCTTTTTGAAATCTGATTCTTTTAATAATAAATAGAGTATACATAACAAAAATAAAATAAAAAAGTTCTTCATTTTTCCCAATTGTTCTTGCTCAAAAATTCACTTCTTCTCTCTTTTATGATAAGCTAAGGTTTTGCTTTTGATGTTCATATGGCCAATTTGGAGGCTCAACGCTTGTAAGTGTTTATGTGTGATATATCACCAATTAATTATTTATAGCAAAAGCTATTAAACTATAGTGTCATTTTATACTTATATTTTTGATGATTTTATACTTTTTGTTTGACTATTTTTAATCATGTTTATCCATTAATTTAGTTGTATTTTTTCAGACTTGATCAAGTCATTCTTGATTACATGTCTATAAGAGGTTTTCATGAGGCAAGAGAGGCATTCCGCCGTGACGTTTTTGCTAATCAAAATTTTTATGGTAAGTAAGTTTTTTAATGAATTTTATTATTAAAAGCTTATAGATGTGTTTTTAGTAATGGATGTTTTTCCGAAATGGTTGTATATTCTTATGCTTAAATTATTTGAAAATTCTTACATATGAATATGTGGTACTTAGCGTCCGTTTGGATTGATGAAAAAAAAGTAAATTTTAAAAAGTAATTTAGACGATTTTTAAGTAAAAAAAAATAAAAAGTAGGGAGGGTCGTTCTACTTTTGATTTTTTAAACTTTTTTAAGTCATTTCATGTTATTTTTATGTTACACAAATCTGATAGTGTTAAGAGCCATCTCATCCCTATTCTTCTCCAAATTACAAAAACCCATTAAATTTGGTGGAATTTTGATACATCCCGATCTATTGCATGTGTCCCAATTTTGGATACATCACGTATCGATACATTGCGTACGTTCTGATACATTGCGTACGTTCTGATACATTGCGTAAAGTGATGCATCCGAATAACACATTGAGTAAAGTGATGTATTCAACCGATACATCACGTAAAGTGATAGTATCCGACCGATATATCGCGTAAAGTGATATATCCAAGAATAGGAGGGACTAGAATATAATTTTTCGTAATTTTTTTCAAATGGTTGGGAATTTTAGAGAATAGGGTAAAATAATTTAGGTGATTTTTCCTTATTTTTAACTTTGTCTAACAATCTCAAAAGCTAAAAATGACCGATAATTATATTTGACCAACTTTTAAGTCAATCAAAACAAGTTTTTAGTGTGTTAACTATCCTTTACTATCTTTAAAAAGATATATTTGATGGAATTAAAGTGATGTGATAATGTAATAATTTTGATTTTTGATTCATTTCAGCTGTCAATTCTTCTCAAGAAGCATTCCTGCAAACGTGGTGGAATAAATTCTATGAAAGATATAACTTTGTGTACCCAAACTTTCCTGTGTTCAATGTCGATAAGGTGTTACCCAAGAACTTTTTCTAAGCTTATTCATGTTTAAATTGATATGAAATATTTATTTCCAAACTAAATACTACTTGATTTGTAAATTTTTCAGGTATCATCAACACTGGAAGAGGTCGTTACTAACAACGTCGTTCATACAAATCAATCAAATGCTGCTGATGATCATACGATGGAAAATACATCTAATAATGTGATGGACATAACGTTTTCACCTGAAATGTTAGAGTTGCTGGAAAAAGAACCAATTTTAGAGGTTTCTGAACGAATGAAGGAAATGAATGAGATAGATTTTGAAGGACCTGCAAATGCTTTGCTTACTTCACCAGAATTTTTAGATGCAGGTTTGTTTCTAATTTAGCATTAATGAAAGTATTAATAAAATTTTCATAGCTGGTTTGTAATAACTTATCCCACCATTTATCCCATGTATGTGGTGGGATAAGTTATCCCAGGATAGCTAATGATCGTGTGATAACTTGTTCCGAGTTTTGTTTAGTATTAGTTTTATAGCAAGGATCTTCTTTTGTGTTGTACCTACGTACGTACAGGGAATAATACATCTCTTCAACAAGAATTGCCATCTAATGTAACAATGCATACTCAAGTAGTTTTACCTGAGGGAGCAGTTGAATATTACTATGGTAATAAGCTTTATACAAGTGTTGTTGGAGATTTCCTTCCTAGTCACATTGAAGGTGGAAACGATGCAGGAGTAAGTTGAATATAATACTCGTTTTTAAGTATTTAAGAGACACAATATATGCTATCAAATTAACAACTTATTTTTGTTCTCTAGGTGTTTGCTGATACAGATCAAAGGAATGAATTAGCAGAACAACAAACAATAGATTCTTCTGAAAGAATTTTGACAAGACAGGGAAAACAACAGACTGAAAGAAAGAGGAAATCTCCATTGAGTTCTCTGGGATTAGTAAGATCAACTTCTTCAATCCTTTCATGTGATTGTGTTTATATTTTGCTATGTCATTGAAATAAAATTTATGATTACATGCATTATATTTTTCCTTTCTTAGTTTTTCTTGTCTTTCTAGCTATATAATCTTCAAATACTTTATTCTTGCATATATATAATATATTCCTGAGTTGTAGGTTGGGAAAGAAATTGGAGGTCAAAGTAATTCAATCGTTGCATCGACGCAAAAAGATAAACCAAAAGGTATGTAACAAAAATAGTTAATCCTATATAAGAATTGTACATATTTTTTGTTAGGGTCAATATTCACCTAGATATGTTGTGTATTTAATGTTCTTATATTGAGGAACTAAATTTATTACCATAATATAATTGACTTTATATTACTTTACAGGGTTTTTTCTAAAAAATATTCATAACTATCATGCTACAAATATGGAGCTCGTATGTTGTCACTTTAATACACAAGGAGAGTTTTTGGCTACTGGTGGACATGACAATAAGGTTTGTCTTATTTATTTTTGTCAAATGGGAAAACACTTTTTTTACTCTCTAACTTTTTTTGTTAATGAATTTGTATTACTTTTTATGTTTTTAGGTTATGATTTGGAATTTGGGAAATAACAATTTTAGTAGTAGAGAAGGGCATATTCAGGATATTACAGATATTCGTTTTAAACCAAACTCAACAATGTTTGCAACATCTTCTCTTGACAAAACTGTGAAAATATGGGATGCAGCTGAGGTACAATTTCTATTTCCATAATAAAATTTTCTATTCTCTTCAAGTTCTTGTGAAGATTTATTTTATTTCCAAAGAGTGTTGGAACGAATCTGTAACAAGGTACGATTTTAGATTGTGATTTTATATGGTATAATTCATCTTCGTATGTGATTATGCTTTCTGACTAGTAAAACAAATTCAATGAATCTGTAAACTATGTGTTTGATTATATTCTTCAATTTTTTTTTAAAATTTGTGTTTATATTACAACCATGATATTGTACATATGTCATCATTTTATCATTATCCAGCCAACAAAGACTTATAGAAACCTTGAAGGACATCATGGGTATGTGATGTCAGTTGATTATCATCCAACAATGGTGGATCTTCTCAGTTCTTGTGATCACAACAATGAGATTAGACTGTGGAATGTCAATGGAGGTCATTGCATGCTCAGTCTTAAGGTTGGTGTCTCTATTTTCTTCCATTTTATTTTTATTTTAGATGTTCATAAAATGTAACGCTTCAACTTAAGATAAAAGGTTTCATACCAATAAAAATATAGGAGAGATGTTGGGCATATACAAGTAAACAGGTCTTATCAATTAGTGATGCGTATTAAAATCATGCGCGCCTAGGCTCAAAACAAACAATATCACTAGCGGGATAGACCGTTACCTCTATTTGACATGTAGAGACTTCATAATTTGATAGTTGGCTGCTTTTGTTGTTTATATTTCAATTTAGAGATTTCTTAATTGGCTGATTTGAAATCTTGTTGAGTTTGTTTTTTCATAATTTCCTGGATTTAATTGTAGTAAATAATTTTCTTACCATTCTTTCTTATTCATTCCAAGCAATTTCAAGATTTTAAACATTAATAGTGGATTATTATGTGAATCTACATGCAAAAAGATGTTTTAGAAAAGAAAATTTATTTGGTAATGTTATTTGAACCAATATTCTTATTAGACTAAACAACATATATACTGTACAAGTACTTTCGAAGTATAGTGGTCTGTAGAGAATTAACTACTCTTTGTCTTAATTTATATGATTTATTTTTCTTTTTAGTCAGTCTCAAAAATATTATAACACATTTCTATTCTTCAATATTATTTATTTCTAAAGAATTGTATTGATTCGCTCTTGGTATAAATGCAGGGAGGGAGTAAACAAATTAGATTTCAACCTCAAGTTGGGAGCCTTTTGGCAAGTTGTACCAATAATATCATAAATATTTTTGATATTGAGACTCAAACCATCCAGAAAACATTACAAGTAAAATGCTTAGTCTTCATTATAAGTCAAACTTGTTTTAAAATTCTTACATGTTTGCATTTTCTATGATTTATAGGGACACGACAGTAACATTCTTTCGATCTGTTGGGACATAACTGGAAATTACATGGCATCAGTGAGCGAAGATCGCGCACGAATTTGGTCTGTTCGTGAAGGAATGTGGATATTTGAATTGCTCTCTGGTGTCAATAAGTTTCAATCCTGCATTTATCACCCACGGCAAATACTAGCGTTGCTCATTGGTTCTAATAAGGTATGTTTAGTAAATATCTCGATATATTCGTAAATTTTAGATATTAAATCCTCTCGAAGAATTAAAAAGGAAAGAAACTACTTGTCTTTGATCAACTAAAGGTAAGAAAATGGAAGATGAAATAATATGAGATGTTTTCAATATTAGGTTAAGGTGTCAGTTCACAAATGATGTTTTTTTTGCAGTTTTTGGAGTTGTGGAATCCAATGTCTAAAGCAAACATAACTTCATCATATAGAGCACATGATGGTATAATTTCTTCATTAGCAGATTTACGTGCTAAAGGTATTATAGCTTCAGTGAGTCATGATCGATGGATCAAGATATGGTCATAATGTATCTGAGAGAAATTCTGACCAAAATCGATGGCTTGTGTACCTTGTGGTGGAAGTTTTTGATTTTTCTATCAAAATGAAATGCTTCAAAGTTGGATTGAGTCGGTCCATATGGGTGATCCACGACCCAAAACTTACAGTATATTTGTTTTCCTATCAAAATTGCATCAATAACTTATCCCTTGTTTGGATGGTTGCTACCCATTGAATTGGATTGTGTTGGTAATTTAATTACAATGTTTGTTTGGATTGTTACTTAAATTTTATTGTATCGTGTCGTTTAAATTCATCGTTAGGTAATGATGAAAAGATCCATTTTATGTAACGATCGACTTGGTGTGATCGTATCGTTACCTTAAAATTTTCTTTCTGTCTTTATTTATTGCTGAATAATTATATTTCGTCTTTTATTCTACCTTTTTTTTTTTGTAGCTCTATCTCTAACCCTACTTTTTCCCATAGGTTTATCATCCAAATTATGAATGTGTGACATTATATAATAATGACAGAGAATAATACAATCTAATTAATCATTGTATTCATTAAAATAATACAGTATGATATAATACAACACAATATAATACGATAAAACAATATGTAAATCATAAAAAAAAAAAAAAAATTGACAGTATCATATCAAGGAAGGTGACAATATCCTTAGAATTATCTGAGCCACAAACTTGGACCTTTATTTCAGCTCATATGCTCTATTTTATCATTTGAAACTTGATATTAAAAATGCCAGTTAGCAAATGAACTCAAATTCTTAAATTGGAAAGTTTACAAAACGATATCATTACGTAATAATGTTAGAACCCTGTTTTATTAGAATATTTTATAACCTTTTTATTAGTTAAATCGTAGTACTTGAAATATTACGAAATGATCTTATAGATCAGAATTTTTATACATCTTTTTTCCTTTTTTTCCTCATGTTTTTTCTTCTCTCGTTTGTTAAGTGAAAAGTGTCTAAAATTTCCAATAACTAATATTTTGTGACTGAAATTTTATATTGAGTTTTACCTTAATATAGGGAAAGTTAATTGAATTGAATGAAAATAATAATTTGATTCTTTTTGAAATGCAAATGAGATAATAAAATATAGGATGCAAATTGACTCCTTTGTTGACAACCATTGTATTTCTTTTTTATTTAGGAAGTATACGAAAAATATATTGAAAATCATATAAATTGCAATACTGTTTACATGAAGGGAAAATTATGTTTTGTATTCTCTAAATATCAGACTTTAGACAAAACTTTTCATCTTAAATTTTACATAACAAAACTAGAAAGCTACACAGCCTTAAACACAACAATGATCGCCCAGCAGTAGTTCAAACATATCTTTAGGTGTAAGAAAAGTTGTTCCACCTAAAATTAATTCAACTTCAGGCCTGCTGCTCTCGGATAACGCCTCCTGAGCTTCTCGAACCTATTGATAGAACAAGGAGGTACTGTTATTTCACGTAGCACCAACGAGCATACTTCAATTGAAAGAGAAAGGATAACAGTGTTTTATAGTGATAGAACAGGGAGGGGCTGTTATTTCATATAGCATCAACAATGTCAGGTAACTTTGTCCACCAATGCTTGGACAGATGGGAAGAATCACCTAGTGTTTTTTGTCTCTGCTGAGTTTTGAACCCAAGACCTCAGGGTTCTCAACCACTTCATTGACCACTAGAGGCCACACCCTTGGTTGCCCATCAACGAGCATACTAGCAGTGTTTTATAGTCTTTTCGCTTTATTAACTAATATCTTAACCGTTGTTGCATATGTGCGTTGCAAATTCATTAAACCAATATGAAAGCAGAAACATGAAATGCACTGAAGAGTTCAAGGAAAACAAACCTCTACACCATTTATGCCTCCCACAACAAACACGAGAATAACATCGTGATCTGCCAGACTTGGTTTCGCCTGCAAAAATTCCAGAATCAAATCAGCAACTTAGACTAGACTAGCAAAGAAAATATTGATATCTAACAGAATCATACCTGCCCAAGGCCGAATCTCCCAAACCCGCTTTTGAATAGGCGCCCAACAGTAGATGAATGATACTCTAAGCCAGGTACTTCATGCTTATCTAACACCCTTGATAGCACTTTATAAAGGAGCCCTTTGTTTGAGTAAGGATCATCATTGAACTTACTCAGAGCCTGTGACCACTCTCTGAACGAAACATTCTTTTTTAAGCTGGACAATTTGTGAAAAAATTTGAATAGATTAGCCACCCTATCACGTAATTCTAACTTTAATTGCATGTCATCATACACTTGCTCTTTTCTTTTATCTTTTCCAGAATCTTCATCACCCCAACTACCCCAATCGTCATCATCAAAATCAATGCTTTCGGTATTAGAAAGATCTTCGTTCTTCTCTTCTGATTTTCTGTTAAAGTTGGCTTCTAGATCCTGAGTTAAACCTTTCAGAAACTTTAATTTCGCAACTGTTGGGTTCTCAACAATCGCATCAACAATTGCTTCTTTCATAAACTGTTCCTCTTGCCAAGAGAAAGGACCGACAGTCCCAGAAGATGGGAAATTCTCACCTGCCAATATATATCCAACAACCGTGAGTAGCAGAGCATCTTGTAGAGTAAGAAGCCCCCGTTGAGCATCCATCTTATTATTACCCTGTGAACTAACTAACGCACTTTTATTTATGAGATCACTAATTTGAGCAGCAAGACTTTGGCTTGTGTCCCCAGCATTTACGTTCAGTATCTTCTCAGCACTGCTAAATGCATCCCATTTAGCACTATGTGATTCATCTAATGCAGATAGTGCTGCTACTGCTAGCTGGATAATTCCTTTGTTTTTCGCCAGCAATGACTGGCTTTTAGCTAATGCCTTAACCATAGTCTGCAGATCTGATTTTGAAGCAGAACCAGGACGGATTTTTGCATTCAATGATATATTTTCTTGACGTAAACTTTCTTGCAGCCATTTCTTGATCAGCACAGCCCCATCTTTTGTTCTTCGCTCTAGTATGGCTTCTAGGTACGGTGTTCCATGAAAATTTTCCGTAGAGACGAAAGAACCACAAAGAAGGTCACTCTGAAAATCTTGTGAGGGCATTTCACCACTAAGTTTAGATCTAAAATTCACCAACTCAACCATCTGAGAAGTTGAGTCTCTTGAATTCCAACCACGGAGAAATGCTTCAATGCTTTCCACCAGCTGAAAGTTGTAAGAACTTGAAATATCCCCTCTAAGGAAATTATTGAGTGGTATCTGAACGGTGAGGGGAGAACGTTGCAAGTAAGCAGGGCCAAGTTTAACCTGGCTTTGGGAGCTTTTAGATTGACTTAAGGATGCCATTCGTTCTCTGTGAGGCAATGATGAAAACATTTGATCCACAAGTGAATCCCCATGACAGCATGGAGTAAGAAGGTCAAGAGTGCGGTCAATGAGTAATAGCCCTGCAGATCTCTTACGTCGACCAACATCATAAAGACTTGACATGTCTGTTAGAAGCTTTCCAACAGTTTTTGAAACATCACCCAGGGAAAATATCTCAAGTTTCAGGTCCATCTACAAATTGAATATATTAGCTTTCAAAATACAGGCAGAATGAGGCAAAATCTAAAAAAAACATAGATAACATGATTGCAATTCAATATATCAGTTGTTCAAAATCCATAATAGATTATTGCGATACATTTTTACTTTCTAAATGAAAATGTCCCACTATTTACCTTTTATTTCCACAGAAAGCTTAACATTGTGTTTATCCTCTCATTTTTTAAAAGAAGAAAAGGTCCAAGCTTGATCCTATAAATAATACTAGAAATTGCTCAATCTTTCCCTCCACTAGACCTTTGGTCCTTTCATACCCTTACCATTAGCAAATTGTCTCATACTTTCTCTTGCCATTAACAGAGCTCCAACATGAAAATGGTGGCCTCCGCATGTCCAAATTTACCTCTGAATTGACTATGGTTTAACATTAACTGCAGATTGGAGCTCTGTAGAATCAAGGGCAAAAAATGAGACTTTCCTGATGGCAAGGCCGCGGGGGTAAGTTTAGACAAAAGATCCGATAGACTGAAAAGTTGCTCAATGTCGCATAATACATGGTAAATTCTCCCTTTTTAACTAAAGAACATTAGTTGTACCTTTCATCTGTTATTATTAATTTAATTAATCATGTTTATTAAAATTAAATATTCAGTGGAAAGCAGGTTTATTCCTTTAGGAATTTCACCTTTTTACAACTTTACAGCTAAATGACCGTTTATCCTTCAATCTAACTGCTGTTTTTTGTTTTTATAATGGAATCCAACAACTAGTGTTTGTTGTGTGTGTGTGTTGTTTTAAGAAAATTACCAATTATATAGTACTTTTATATAATCCAAGTAGTTATAAATGGCCCATGCATTGCAGAGGCTTGTACCAAGACAGAGATATGTCATCCTAAACAAATTGTTAGTGAGAAGGTGTAGTCAAATTTCACTACCATTCTGGATGACAAGGATGCGGATTGGTGGACACCTTTTTTATTTTCAATATATGAATCACGACAGAAGAGAGCATTCAAAATCGGTAAAGAAATTTTCAGACAAGTGAAAGCATGATTACCTTTGCCGCCAGATGATAAAGAAATTGAGCAGTAAGAGTTGCCCCAGGAGGGACATCCTCACCATCAGCAGTTGTCCCAGTACTTATTGGAGGTAACCCAAAGCTTATAGAGTTATCATGTTCAGTGGATAGGTACGCTTCGGCAACTGATCCTTCTGAAGGCAAGACAAAGAATCTAGGTGAAAAAGGACACAAGACCAGAGGGAAGTGATGCACAGAAACTTTCAACTTTTTCCGTACATCTTCGGTCCGGTCAATTACACTGTCTTCATATGAATTTTGTGCACTTGCAACAGAACTGAAATTAAAAGGCTCCTCTTCACAGGTGGTTAATTGTGACCATCCTTCATCTTTAGCGGGCGTATTTTCCTTTACTATGCTTTCTCCGGTATGACTAGAGTTCATCAGAAACTTTCTGGCAAGCTCCTCATAATCTTGGACAAGCAAAGATTCATATTCACGATATGCATCCGGTCCTAAAGGTGATTCAGGATATGTTGAGTGACCTGTCTGAAATAAGTGAATTTGGGCATACACTTAAATTGAGGTAAGACTTTGCAGATTGATCATACACGAAGCTATTAAGTGACAATTTCCTATGTACATTGGGTGGGAGAATGACATATTTAAGACCTAACATATACCAGTAAAATAGACAACCTCGAAATCATTGCAGTAGGACATTAGTCCAAAAGCACTAGACTAAATTTCTTAAAACAGATAAAAGTACTTTCAGTTCACAATGCAGCCTTCTTTGATTGAGATACTTCTGTTGGTGAACAGAGAGTATTTGATATGACAAGCAACTCCAGTGCCAATATTGAACTTATTTGATATATTAGCTTCATCAGGATTTATTGACGACCTATGTTCGCAACTAATAGAAAAGTGACACAGTGATTACAAAGAGACAGACCATCAATAACATGAAATAAGGTCAGAAGAAAAAGACGTTATCCTGGCTAGAAGTAATTTTCCATTATATCTGTAACTAACTTGAAAACATGGCCTTACAAATAGTCTAACACTGAGTTCAGTGAAACTAAACAAATTAAGTTATAGTTGTGGTGGCCAGCAAATCTCATCTAGAATGGGGAAGCCACTCGTGGATGAAAGAAAATGATTTCCATTGAAACTTTTCTATCCATCCTGTATTCTCTGCCGAACCCCACTAAGTGAAGGTAATATGCTCAGTACCTTCACTTAGCAGTGCTCAGAAGCTTTCTTTTGTCCTACTAAGACCAAGAGGACGAGCTAACCTTGGCCACAGCACATTTCAATAGCAATATGACTATCCTTTCATTCACAATCAGAGTACATAATCATAATGACAAATATATCTTGAGATAACATCTAGTAGTCTCGCCTTCAATTAATTAGAACGGCATTGTTGTATGGAGTGGAGAGTTGGTCAATTGAGAATTATCATGTTCAGAAGATGAAAGTGGTTGAAATGAGGATGCTGAGATGGATGTCTGACCATACTAGGAAGGATAAGATTAGAAATGAAGCTATCCACGCCAAGGCGAGAGTGGCTTCAATGGAGGACAAAATGTGAGAGGCCAAACTGAGATGGTTTGGGCATGTGAAGAGGAGGTGTACGGATGTCCCGATGTGAGAGGTTGGTCATGGATGATTTCAGGAGAGGTGAATGTAGACTGAAGAAGTAAGGGGAAAGGTAATTAGACAGGACATGACCCAACTGCTGCTTACTGAGGACATGACCCAGCTGCAGCTTACCGAGGACATGACCCAGCTGCAGCTTACCGAGGACATGACCTTAGATTGGATATGAAGGACATGGATTAGATAGAATGTTAGTGGGTAGTCCAGTGTTGTGTAGCTTATCATATCATATGAGTAATAGTACTCTTGTTCTATTGTTTTGTTCTATTGTTTCTTGTACTTTCATTATTTCTTCTTCTGAACTGCTTTGGGCTGCTCCTGCTACTATTGTCTTTTCCCTTGAGTCAGAGGTCTATCAGAAACAGCCTATCTACCTTGCTTGAGGTAGAGATAAGGTCTGCGTACACTCTACCCTCCCTATACCCTACTTTGTGAGACTACACTGGGTATGTTGTTGTCATTTTTTCTTTAAAGGAACAGGAAAGAGAATCTGCATGAAATTCTGGACGAGCATACATATAAAAGTTAAAATCTTACAGTAAGTTATTCTATCTTCATAGAGACATAGTAGTACCAACCAAGAAAGATCTGCATGTCTCCCATTTTTCCTAAAGCTTAAAATTTATTCAGACGTAATGGATGGATATATGTATATTATCTTTTAATAAAGAATAATGTGGTTGATGTAAGCAAAACATATATCAGGTATCATTATCGAATTTAATGAGTAGAAAATCTCAGAAGAACATTTTATCCACGGGCACAAAAAGTACCTCTGAAATGCATGTAAATATAGCACAGCTGCAGAGAGTCTGAAATGCACTCAGGCAACGTAAAATGTATCTATGTGCATCACTTAGAAGACGTGACGTGATGACAACAATTTTCTTTGCAGGCCCAGAAGTCAAATTCCAATCAACCACCTACAAGGAAGACATTGATGACTGGTTCAAACAAAAGGTAGATCAAAAACTGGAAAAGAATCAATACAAGAGGTTCCTTTTTTGTGGTTGTGTATATATATAGCAGTTTTCTTTTCTTCGTAGTAAGAATTTTATGAACACTTTAACATTCTGTCCAATAATCTACTGCAGATGCTTACACGCTAGCCATGTGCATGATTCACAGTAAGTGATACGTTCCTTAACTATTCTCAAGGAGATATTTTTTGTTAATACAAAATCAATCAATGTTTTCCCTCTCCTTTTGAGGACTTCCTTTATTTTTTTCACAAGCAATTCTTAACGCGAGTTAGGAATTCTTCATGACAATTCAAACTAAATATTTACAATCATATTACATTTAAGACACATAACAATAACATGCAGTTTTCAAACACAAACTACTTCTCCTGAAGTGGAAGCATATCATGTTTCCTTTTCCAATGTGAAGTGAAGCTACTAGCCTACTACTTACGGAGTATGGTGCGCATCTGTGATTATGCAACTTAAACTATATCATGATATTAACTAAAAGATAATTCAAGCAACAAATTCCAACTCAACTAAAATAAGTATAACTATTGTTACCTTATCAAGAGGAGACATTTTCTCCAAGCTGCAAATGGCATGTGCACCAAGCTCCAAAAACAGAGAGAATGCTCCAACATATTCAAAGCTTTCGGTACACCCTGCATCCAGATAAATTATGGCATCTCTAATTTCATCTGATATCTGCAAAAAAATATAGAAAAAGTTTTAAGTTGACTAATTGCTCCCCAAATTCAGGAGAAAAATCAAGTTAAAATCATTCACCGTGCTGCCTTCAAAGAAAAGTTCCAGTAACTACACAAGTACAGAAGTGCCTTCTGCTTATTATATAGATTAGTACAGGTGAGGACTCGCTCACTTGGTGAGCTCCCTGCCTTCCACAGTTGAGGTGGAGAGTTCAAACCCCAACAGTAGTGATAGCATTCCCTTCCCCTTTCCTCCCCTCCCCCTTCCCCCCGTGCAATAAAATAGTTTTTAGAAAAAAAGTACATAGGTGAGGAAAAACAGAAGAGAAATAACATATAAACTATTTTGCCTTCTATAAAAGTAGAGTTGACCTAATTCTCTAATTTTCTGGATATTTTATTAGAAGATAAGGTAAAGCGACTAGATTAAATTTTCATCACATTCTAGAATCTATCATAATAACAACAACAAGAGCTACAATTACTAGGCTTCAACCCAAAACAAGTACGTATCTGCTATATGAATCTTCGTTGCCCATGTTGCTCCATTTAAATTTATCGAAGTATGATGTTACACAAAAATTAGATTAAAAATAAATTAAGAAGCACTATTAATAATATTTTCTTCCATAGATGACCAGACTAAGACTCCTAGAAAACATTGGACCTAAAGTAAATAGACTAGCATGCCTAAAGTGTAACAACAATTAGACCAACTAATTGGTATTGCCTATATAGATCTTGTTCTTCCATATTAGTCCTATTTTTCGCTAGGTCTGCATGGACCCCAAGAGATTGTGAATCTTTCAAGACAACTTCCTTCCATGTAATTTTAGCTCTACCTTGTTCTCACCATAATTGCGCACTTATAAACCTGTGTATCCAGAGGCCAATGTAGAACATGACTAAACCACCTCAAGTGATCTATGTGTATTACTTGCACCTTCTGACAAATGTAATCAACTTCAATCTTTTTTAATCTTGTATGATCAACCATTAATCTTATCATTTGAATCTATGTAACACTCATTATAAGGATATGTTTCTTTTCTAAATTCTATCGGAAAAGAAACAGCATTAAATGAATATGACCTTTTTCCTTCGCTTTAAGTATATGCGACCTGGAGTTTCCTCGGTAATTAGAAAGGGAAAAAATAGGGTATCAACATTGTTCCTTCTTAAACATAAGAAGACAATAATAATAAAATTGGAGAAGTGATTGTTGAGTTTAGCTATTTCTACCAATATAATCTACCATCACAAATTAACACGAAACAATCCTTCTTCCTCCCTTCCATTTTATTTATCACGTAGTCAACCGACCAAATAGAAAACCTCACAAGCATAACATAAAGTAGAAAATGTAAAATCTACATGTCGTGAATTTGAAGTTCTCCCTCAATCTATTCTCCAAAGTATTATAAAATTTTCAGGCACTATTAACATCCATGTGTGTGGCTTCACAGTTGATAAGACTGGAATGAGGATCACAAAAAGAACATGGTTAGAATCCCAAAAAAACCAGAATTCAGTTGATTTTTCTGCACGTAAATTACCTTGTTGGTGTTAGTGGGAGGATCCAGGTACCCAATTGGATAGTCGGGTAACTAAATGTCAATCAATAAAACAAAAGATATGTTTCAAAACAAGATTTTGGCGCATTATATCTGCCTATGAGAAAAGCATAACAACTATCGGTCCGAGTACTAATGTACATATTATGATGAATCTCAGAATCCTTGGGCCTAAAACAGAGCAGAATGGATATAGAGGAATCATGTACCCTATACAATTTAGTTTGGGATTGAGGCATAGTTGATATAGCCAAAATATTCATAAAACAAATAAATTTGTGATCTCTTTAGCATGGTTAGACACTAGCCTGAACTCCTTAGCTATCAATTCCTAAAAATCATTTCCTCCCTAAATTCTAGCGACTCAGTTCAACCTTCAAAGCAGATAAATTTGTGAATGCTCAATTTGATCAGTAGTAGAACTGAGTAAACAATTCAAACTTGACAATTTTAATACATCGAACAGTATGATTAACGGAAAAATACTCCGGGATTGAGAGATTACTCACTTGTCTAATGGAATCCATACAGCACTTGATCACATCAACCGTAGCCATAATTCCTCTCACGCGATGTGGCCGGTGCCGGAGCAAGATATATTTCCGGCGAATTTCACTTCAATCACAGTACGGTGGCCCGGATCAACTGGATGGTTAATGCAGCATAATCACGGACCCGCTGGGCTTCCAGTGGGCTCTCTCTTGTGATTTGGAAAAAGACGCTCTATTTAATTAATAGCCATCTTTAATAAAGTTTTTAAAGTTTAGTCGCATCAAAAATCAAATTGGTCTAAAGTTTCAAACTTTAAATATACAAGTTCGAAGTTGGATATAGTAACGGAAAATTAGACAAAAGTTCGACTTTAAAAATTGACGTGTCAAACTTGAATCGTTTCGGATGAATAATCTATATTACCTTAAAATTATGAACCCCTAGCTTAAATGTTAAATTACTATAATATTTCTAACTTAAGTTGTGACTTTTTTGATGAGTTGTGACTTTTCCGATAAGTTGTGACTGTTTTCAAAAAGGGTTGTGATTTTTCGATGAGTTGTGACTTTTCCAAAGAGTTGTGACTTTTTCAATAAATTGTGACTTTTCCAAAAAATGGTGACTTTTTCAACTAAGTTGTGACTTCTCGAAAAAGTCATGACTTTTCAGATGAGACACAAAAAACATTTGTTCATACTACCCTTTGTTGATTATAAATAAAGGGATTTCCTCTCAATTTTCCAGCACAATTTTTTTTAATCTTCTACTCTTCTTCTTCTTCTTCTTGCATTTTAAATTTTTTTATGTGATTTATTGTCGTTGAGTGAGTTCGCAGTTTAGCGGAATATCAAGTACCACTATTCCGATGAAGCAAGTCGTTCTATCCTAAGAGGGTATATTTCATAATCTCGAGTACTTGAGGAAAATAATTTTGATGATAGTATGTAATGTTCCAATATACAAAGCTAACACGATGTAGTCTAAATTCATTTGTTTTTGTTAACAATTTCTTTTGTGATATAGATATATGCTACTGAATATCTTTTTCAAAAATTTAGAGAATTGTCACTTTATTTGTCAATGCTACTTGTGTAATTTAGACTCTCAGAAAGTTTGCTTCAAAATAATTATTACTATATAGACATTACCTTTTGTTTTACTTATTTACTATTTCTTAATATTTCAGTATTTTGGACGAAGAAAAGATCATATGACTTGTAATAACACAATTGAAGTTTGTATTAGTTTAATTTTTATTATTTATTTCATAGCTAATTTTATGAGATAAATATTTTCATTAATGCAAATATATATTTATATTTGGGTAGGTATTTGTATTTAAATTATATATATGTCACAAATGTATTATCAAGTTAACAAGATCTTCTAACTTCAAAATATATTATTTTAAAATGTTCCGAGTTCTTTTTTATAAAAAAAAATCTCACAACAAATGTGAAAATATGTGAGTATATAAAATAGAGTTGTTCTCTTCACATGTTCATTTGACATCTAAATAATTTAATGTGGAATACACATGCAAAGCACATCTGGTTAGATGACAAGAAAAATACAAAACAAATAATGTCTATAAGGTAATATTAGTGAGATAAAGACTAACTACATGAGTGAACCTCATCAAATTGAAATAAATATATACATTATTGCATTTAACTAATAAAATTTTTCATTGACCATCTTCATACGTTTGCGTGAATAACATATATATATATATATATATATATATATATATATATATATAACGATCCACACTAAATATTCACAAAAGAATCTGCAATGTTATTTTTGCTAAGCTTATTATTCAAATCTTCGCTTAACTAAGCAATACTATTTAGTATAACATATATTTTTGAAATTGGTAATCACGTGCAACGAATGTGTCAAAAAAAGCTAGTAAATCAAAAGACTCGAAATATTGAGAGGAGATCACATCTAAACTTTGGAACTGTTTAGAGGGTATTTGAACTAGTTGGGATTGAAAAAAATCGATCTATAATGTATACTTTATTGTATCAACATTATTATATACACACACATCTTAGAAACATATTTATACATCATCTGTATACGATTATCCACTATTTATGCAGTATCTATACATTATATATATATATATATATATGAAGAGCTTTGTACTTGCAGAACAAGGGGTTGTGTCATGTGATGTTTTGATGTTCAGTTAATTTGACGCAACATCAGTGCTTGATTTTTTCTTTGGAATTTAAAGAATTCCCTGCAATGTTCGTGATAAAGTAAAGTATTTTCGGTAAGAATTCCAACGATTCTATGCAGAATTTGTATTCCATTTCACAAATAATCACGGTTAGTTCATTAGAGAGTTCTTGTTTCACATATTCTTACAGAATTATGTATCTCAATACTTTTGCATTAGAGATAACTAAATTGATTATAGAAGATTGATAACTAGGCAAATGATGACTATATCTAGATCCACATTATGATGTATTATCAGATAGATGCTGGCAATTTGTGCCATTTGGCAATCCTTCACAAAGTAGGAGTAAGGTTGCGTCCCTCTACCTTTCTCCACTAAAGTTTCGAGTTTTCGTCCAAATATCAATACATTTACCTTTCACAGAAACAAGAAATCCCAATATGCAAGGGATTAAAGTTTTACATTGAATTTCAGGATCATCTGTACAGTAAACTCTTATTCCATCATGTAATTACAGGATATGAGTTTGCAGTTATAAAGCCATTACAACTGAAGAAAGTATAGAGTCTATACAGCAAACAATATATTATTGGCCACCTTCGCGCCAATAAACCAGAGAAGTTCAGAAAAGCCTCTACATCTTCTACTGAGCTTCTTCTATATATGTCAAAGCCCCAAGTTCCTGACAGAATGGTGAAATTAAGCAGAGAAACTAAGATACCGGAAAAATTAAGGAACACTATAAGCATAGGCACGGAGTTCAAGAAATAAATGAAGACTTTTGAAGCTTGTGATCATAAACATGTCATGATATTTGTGTCGACTTAAATTGTTTCTAAGTTTAGAAAGTTGTCATTTCTTATTGGAACAGACTCAAAAAAGATGTTGCCACATAAACTTGGGGGGGGGGGGGGGGGAGGGTATCAGACAATCAGCATACACTCATAATTCATTCCCTTCACTCCTGTATGAAAATGGATCTTGGACCTAACTCAACCCCAAAAATCTAGCTCAAGAGGTGAGGGATTTCCCAAATCAAATTAAAGAGACCACTCATCCCTTAAAGGGCCGCGATGTGGGACTCTTTCAGAACTCCAAAAACTGAAGGATGGGGGGAGGAGACAAATAAATAAACTTGTACATTAAAAGGAATAAAGAATCTACCTCAAGAGTTTCACAGATGCTGTTGCTTCTTTGTCATTTTAACAATTGTTTCCCACTTGGAATCACTAGGTAGTGGCTTAGAAGACTGGTTATTAGGATTCAGTCCTGTCCCGATATAAGCCCGTGAAGATGCATTCTTTGTGGATAAAGAAGGCAAAGTGCGGCACAGCCATGAATCTGATGGAGATTTCGGTAAAGGTGGTGGAGCAAGAAACTCTGGGTGCACTTTGCATGAGTTCTCTAACTTTTCTCTTCTCGGAAATGGCTTTCTGTTTTTTTCTACACCATTACTGTCAGATTTTTCTAAGGTCATTGCATCTTGGTAACAATCTTGAGCTTGACCGGTAGATGTCCGTGTTTTCATCTCCCTTCCATTGTTCGGTTTTTCTGCTGAACGTGGTGGATCGAAGTCAGCTTTCCTTTGAAGATATGGCTTTAATGAAGTCTCAGACGAATAAAGTGAAGAATCTACAAATGGTTTTCGTTTTATCATCTGTTCAAGTATCTCAACATTCTCGTGTTGCAACTTAGATGGTTTTTTATCTAGAGAACATGATATCTTAACTGACGAATCTGTTTTATGCACAATATCTATGTACAGAGTTTTCTCTACAGGAGTTAAAACATCTACTTCCCTGCTATTGTTCTGATCAGACAAGCACTTGAGCTCGGGATTATTTTCTTCCGCGTTAGTGCCAAGCATTGTCATATTATTGTAAGGTTCATTGGCATAAGTTGAATAGGTCCTGCCCTTAACATCGTTCTTATCCTCGTGTAGTTGAGTTGTTATGGATCCAACGACAGACGTTTGCTCACTTATATCAGATGTTGACCGCTGTAAAAGATAACAAGAATTATAATTATAGTTTAGTCAAAGTAAATCTAGGCAAGCGAGTTAGCACAACATAAGTGGATAAAGCAAAGAAATGAGTGCCAGGAAGAAAAGAATGGAAGTTCATACCTCATTTTCTGTTCCGCTAAAAGTAGTAGAAAAGGATCCAGTTTGTGTTCTACTGACAGGAGAGACGGGTATTCGAGGTCTAGCACTCATTGCAGGTACAGGATTTAGAAGACGAAAAGAACTTTTCAAGCAAAAATGAGGCAACAATCCACAAATTTTAGTAGATAAATTTCCACTATCATAACAGTCATCATCACTTTCTTCTTCTTCTTCTTCTTTATAATCACGAGCTTGGGAATGATAAAGTGTAAAACTAGGTCCGTAGCGCAACTGAGGCTGTCTATCCCCATTTATTATATTCTTCGTCTGTCTTCGTTGATCCTCGACAGGTGGCTGCTTCTTGCGGACATAGTAAGGTGTTTCTGAAGTCTTGTCTGAAGTCATTGCCTTAGCTGCTGGCAGAAATCGACCCATCATGAAATCCTTAGTCTGCAGATTCGTTGAAGAAGTTCGAGACTGTTTTGCATTTGGCTCATCAAATTCACTTAAGCCACTTACACTACAATTTAGGAAGGATGATCCAGTTCTTGAAAGTGTATCCAAGGCATCCAAATAGGCTTCATCGTCATCCTCCGATTCAATCTTTTCCTTATTGTGCATCATCTCTTTTGAGCTGTCAAAACTCTCCATCTTCTTTACATTTTCATCTGAAGAATAAGTGCAACTCAGCATGGCATTTTGAAATTTTCCTGTTTGATCGAAATCCTGGTTATCTCTTAACTTCCACCCAGGTGGAAGCTTTGGTGCGGTAGGAGGTTTTTCCGTGAAATGAGTTTGTGGTCTGCTCTCATCCTTTGGCCTTCCGGGGGTCTGTTCCCAGAGGAAAGGAACAGTTCCTGGCTTTACCACTAAGCCTGAGCTCAGTTCTGATTTGTAATGAGGAGGATGTGTCATAGTGGGAAAGGAATTGTCACATTTCTTTTTCTCATCTCTCTGGGAAATCATTGCCGGAGAGATTCGTCTCACTGACAAAAGAGGTTGATTAAACTTCAATTGCTTGCCCTCCATGAGATGATTTGGCACCGCCTTATTTCTGCACACTCAACAATCAAATTGTGAATATTTCTTCAATTTATGACTACAACAAAACGATAACGTAACAGGGGCGAGCTGATCTATGATGTTACACCAGTGCCTTCATTTTTAACTATAAAAACAAACTAAGATCACTTAAGTCCTTATAGAAATGATGTTGTGTCGTCCTCAAAGCTTAGATCAACTCTATGTAAATAGATACAGATTTAAAAAACGAAACCACTTTCGCTTTCCATAACAAAATGAAAGAAAGTCACCTATTCCTGAAATCTCGCTACCTCTCTGCCCCTACTTGCTTATTCGCAATTACTATCAACAAATATCAGAAACATTTTTCTGGAGAACTCCATGGGGAAACCTTGAGTAAATAGTTCAAAGTGAAACACACTTTTAGATCGATAAGAGTGTCTTAAACTATGTTGCTGAAGACACTCTTCAAATATACCGGAAAGTGTGTCTCAGATCCTCTAAAAGTAATTCATTTTTGGAGGATTTGATAAGGGTACGGCAGAAGAGTCCAAGCAACATACATCGGTCATCAGAACGATTCCATTGGCCAATAACAATTAGATTGAAGAGGAAAGGGTGAAGAGAAACATACATTTTACAAGCCTAATTATAAATCTTGAGGACATCATTCATTCATAAATGCGATTAAGACACTTCTCATATTCGGACTATCAAGATCGACTTGATGGTGGGATCCAAGAAGATAAATCTTTTACGGTAAACTCCACCCCACCAAACCTCCTACCTGATAGTTTTACTCGAACTTCCAACCAAGGTGCTCCCAGAAGCGGAGCTAGGATTTTCAGTTCATGAGTTCTAGACTCTAGAAAAGGCACCTTACTATGTTTTCAATAAACTATTTATGCATATTAAGTAGATTTTTAAACGCAAATACAAGGTATAGCCAAAACTACTGAGTTCTACATGACTTGTAGCCCGAGTTCCGAATTACTTAGAATCAACTATATGACTCCATTCATGTCCAATTCATTCAAAACAAGATACTTTTGGCTTTTCTTTTAACATTATCATATAACTACATTGACATCACAAATCTTTAACCAGAACAATTAAAGAAACTACATAATTTTCATTTGCATTATCAAGAAACTTAATTTGGATAGCGATTAAGAATCTAAACTTTTAACAACCATATATTTTCCTTCAAATAATAGGCAAACTTCTCCAAACTCCATAATCTCTATTTCCTAGCACAACATAACTCACAAAAGAAAATTTTAGAGCTTTTGCAAAAAATAATTTTGCTTTAAAAAAAAGTGTTTGTTTCAACTGTTTTTTGAAGGGAAAATAAAAGTTACAATCTTTTTCAAGATTTCACACTCAAGTTTTAAAAATATTTCAAAAAGAGGTAGTAATTTTTTTTAAAAAAAAAAAAGAAGTTGAAATCAACACTTTATAGAAAAACCCAACAAATGTTCCTACAAACTTTGTTGTAACTTTTCCTTTAATAGCCTGATTATAAAGAAGATTGAAACTTGAAGAATTCTTGAAATTCTACTAAAAAATTACCTTTTTATTTTCAAATTCATTTTTTTGTAAAATCTTTCAAAAAGAGGATAGTATAAGCATATCAATCCAAAAGAAAATTCTAAAAGTTCTATTTAAAAAAATAGAAAAACAACACATGCATGAACATAAATAAAAATTAAAACTGAGTAAAAAACAGAGTGTATACCTTTAGAAAATGGATGATCTTGACTTGAAATAATTCTTTTCCTTGGCTTAATGATTGAATTCAAGTGTTTAAAATAACTATAAAAATACAATTTCAGAAAAAAAAAAGTGAGAAATGAGATAAGAGAGAGAAACAGATATTAGTTAAAGAATAAAGTTTTTTGGATTCTTGAATAAGTTTTGAGCTTTGCTTCAATGGAAAAATTCATTTTGCCTTTTTAAAAATAAAATAACAAAGTCTTGTAGCTAGTTAAGAAGAATCAATACGTTTCTTTTGACTAGCGTTTACTTCAGTTATTATGCATTTCAATTTGCCTCGTGACTAATAGGCTTAAATCACGTGATAACATTTATTTGACCAAAAATATCTAAATTTACTACGATAACAATAAAATTATATTTTATGTTATTTGAGTTGAATATTTTTAAGCAATAACATTTTTATCTATGCAACGTAATAGGTAAGGAGTAAGGTAAATATTTTTTAAATTATGAGTAAAAACCACGAGAAGAAAAATATTGACCATAAAATATTTTCAAAGTTATTCAATTTTGTCCCATGTTATATATTTTTTTGTCAATTTCTATTCTTTTAATTATAAAATTATCTCGTATTTATTTTTGTCACTAGTGAAATTCCAACATGAAACAGAAAATTGTCTTCAAGGAAGAAAAACAATTTAAGTTTACCCCTTATCAACTTTATGGACTCAATTATATAATGTAATTTTTCAACGGAATGTTAAATTAAACTGTTAGAAAAAAGATAGCATTTAAATATTTGTAACAATAATTTAAAGGATGTTGAATTATTTTTTAAAAAAAATTACGAAAATATTATAAAATCTTTTCCTTTATTTAAAGAGTGTGGGGATGGGAGGAGAAGGGCCCTCATCCTCACAAAAGTGATCCTAGCTAGTCATATTTATATTTTTGTGACTCACCAACTTGTCCATTTAATCATTGATGTATTATTACTAATATTAATCATAAATATGTTATTCTTGAGTTTTTGGACAGTTCAGCATTCTACATGGTTTTGAGTAATAACTACACTTTTTGCCAAATAAAAAGGTCATCTTTTAATTCACAAAACTCTTTATAATAATTATTGACATTTTATTATAATAATTATTTGATTTTAAAAAAAAACTCTTATGTTATATATTATGCTTTGGGAAAATGGACAAAAATAGTTTCGAATTATCATAAATGGTATGCAGATAACCTCTGTCATATTTTTGGGATATTGGTGTCCATGTCGTTTAAAAATTAAAACATATATGCACTTCACTCTAACAGAAGACTAAATAGGGATGTGTGGGGCAATCTTATCCGTCGATCCGATATTTAATAAATGTCGGATCGGTGGATAAGATTATGGCACGTGTATGTCTGTTAGTATAAAGGGTAAATATGCTCTAGTTTTTGAGTGACAGGGGCACCAATATCCCTAAAGTATGACGGAGAGTATTTACCATTTATGATAATTCGGAGGTATATTTTATCTTTTTTCCCTTATGTTTTTTTTATGTATTTTTATTTATTTATTATTTTAAAAATAAATTTCATTTTTATTTATCACACTTAACACATCAAGAAAAGATAATTATTTTTTCTTTTATGTTCTCCTTATCATTAGTTACTTATTCCTCACAATATTATTCAAGATCTAACTAAATATTAATTAATAAGGATAATAAATTATATCAATAAATGTATTTTTAATGAGTGTGTCATATCCAAATGAATACTTCATCATCTACCTACGTGGTTTTGTTTAATACTTAGGGAGACTATGTTTAAAATTAAGAGTATAAAAAAGTAGGAATATTGTCGGTGATTAAGGCATATGATTTGCCTTAAAAATGGATTTTATCCAATTTTTTAAGATTTTTTTTATACGGCAGAAAATTTTATTGTCATGTTTTGAGTATACGCTAAATAATTTTGCTTATGTACAATAGTTTGTGAATCAAATAAAAGATATAACTCGTCTATGTAAATTAGAATAATGAACTCAACTTAAAAGACGTAGAAAAAAAATCAATTAGAATACCACATGTTACAACAATTCTCAACGATCCTTATAGGTTACAAATGGGGTTCTTTTCGGAAATAAGTCACTAATTCTAATTAAAGAAATATTAGAAATTATAATCTTGGGCTAATATATTACAACCCACCTTCTAACATAAATAATTTAATGATTTTCTATAGATTTATTCTGAATCTAGCAAATATTCACAAATCACAACCAAACGATTTGATAAATTCAATTTCTAATTTTATACTGAAATACCCCTTAGTTTTTGTAATTACTAAGAAATGACTTCTTTTTTTCTTGAGGCCTGATAAACATTTTAATTTTTTAAAATAAATATTTTGAATTTAAAAAATACGTTTAACTTTTGCTATTGATTTTATTTCTAATAGTCTTGCTACAAAAATGTTCAAAAATTAAGTTTTCTTATATTACTCTTCGGCACAGATCTAAATTATTAGGACCTATGCACACCAAATGAAAAATTAGAAAAAATGAATAATTTTGCAAAATATGATAGTTTTCGAAAATATTATTTTGAAAGAGTTTTTTGAATGTCATTTTCATGAAAATGAAAAGGAACAAAAGTCTTACCTCGTCACTAAAGATTTGACAGATCAAGAAAATAGAAGAAAATGAGTTGTGGGATCCAAAGACAAGGAAGTATAATTGAGTAAAATCTCATTAAATTAATACTCGATAAATTGATAACCTCTTCAAGATAATATTCTTTTTCTATTTCGACTTGAGCCAATGGAAAAAATTACTTAATTCGATAAACTAATAAGATAATATATTTTAAGAAGACTCCTATATAAATATATGATCCCATTAATATTATAAATTAATAATTCTTTAAAAGTACAAATATATCTAAGATAAGTTAGTGAAATGTGATTTTATCGTGTCTTGTGTTTTATTAAACTCTAAATCTAATGAAGTTCATCTCTACATTTTCTTATTGCATCCAAAAGTTTATGCATTGTCCTTTCAAACTGCATCATAAAATTGTGAGGAGTTCTAGATGCAATAAGTGTTTTCTTATACTTAACTAGTTCCAAAGGTATTGTATCATCTTCAACGTCATCATTAACACTATTTTTCTATGATATCCGCAATTTCTTCTAAGCTCTAAATCTCTCAACATGTATCATTTTTACCTGGGTAATCTAATAGGTTGTTGACGTCCATTTTATTGGGGTGATTGAGATCATTAATCATGACCTTAAATTCATGAATGACGTTTTCACAAGTGGATTCATTCAAATTCTCTGAGATTTCATCCTCCGAACAAATTTTGCATTGTCGAAAATAATTTGTTATTGTCTCTTACTGAACATTTGTCGTTCAAGCCAGGATTGTAAACTTGATAACATCCAAAACATTAATCTTTTCTTGATTAGTTTATTCTACTTTATAGCCTTTTAATATCCTAGGATAAAATCGGTTGCAATAATGCATGTTGTAAGCTCTTATTATCCCAGTATCACAACATTGAATCTCAAAATACTCTTTAAATTAGTAAATATTAATTTATCGATTAAATAATATCCTTACAAAATAATAATATTTTATAGTCTCAGCTATATTAATCTAGTGAGGTTTTACTGTATTACTAAAAGAATTGGTCATTTTCTTTTAGTTAATGTGTATAAATTCATTTTTGGATATAATAATAACAATAGCATATTTAACGACCAAGGGCATATATGGGCTGACCCCAATCAAGAACTCCTTCATCCTTGGCCGACCCCGATCAACCTCAAGGGCATATATGGCCCAGGCATATAAGCCTTAGTTTTAAATGGGCTTGAAAAAATCTTATCCCAACCCTACTCCAATAACGGATTGGGTTGTGCTAACTCCGTGGACTAAGCCCATTTTGACGGCTCTAACTATATTACTAAAATAATTGGTCATTTTCTTTTAATTAATGTGTATAAATTCATTTTTTTTGGGATATAATAATAACAATAACATATTTAATAGAATTTCACAAGAAAATTTGAAAAGAATAAAATATATATGCAAATCTTACTCCTACTTGGATACAAAGGCTGTGATATACCCTCAGCTTGACATGCAAGAACTTCTTCATCATATCTTTTGCCCCTACAACTACATTATGGGTGTACATGTTTGGTAGAATGAAAATATTATTTATAAAGATACTTAACAGATGATTATTTGTTGTTGATGTTCTTATTGTTGTAGGCTACACAATTGCAATCCCCTATCATAACAAAGGAATATTAGCTGACACTATTAACGGTAATTTTGCGTGAACAATAATCATTGATCATAATACTTTAGAGCTCAAATGACGTTTTTCTAGAGGTTGTTAGACATTTATTTGTGTAACCTGTTAATAAGAGTTTTAACACCATTGTTAGACATTGATACTAGGCAATACAAAAGCAACACACTCTTATTCTTGTTCTCCAAGCTTTTTATATTTAATCAAGTCACTACTTTATAATACGATAAGGAAGCAATCCCCAACAATATTACTTTAAGATCATCGAATTGAGGGCAACAACTATTATCAGAGATCTGCCGCTCCATCCGACTTTACTTGCTTATTTTCTCTAACAAAATATATTAATTATTAAAAATTAAATATAACGAATTAAATTAAGACGCATTTTCCTGAATTCAATATAAATTCAACGATACTATTTTCCTCGTTAACAAAATTATCATGCAGTTTTTTTGACTATTATTCTCAAACACTTGTTAATTTAATCAATTTTGAAAAATTTGGATTAAATAATTAGTGATAGTACAAACAAAAACCCCATACATCAAGTATCATATATACATATATAAAGAGAACCCTATACCCGCACATGTGGCGTCCACCACAAATCAAGATTCTCTTTTAGTTTATTTATTTTTAAAACTAGCCTTCTCCTTTCATGAAAAATTGTGACTTTTATGAAAAATTATGATTTTATGAAAAGTTGCGATTTTTATGAAGAGTTGTGACTATGAAAAATTGTGACTTTTATGAAAAGTTGTGACCTTTTCAAAGGGTTGTGACATTTTCGAAGGGTTGTAACTTTTCCAAAGAGTTGTGACCTTTCCGATAAGGCACAATAAACATTTGTTCACACCACCCTTTGTTGTCTATAAAAAAAAGGGACTTCCTCTCATTTTAAAATAACTGTGCATTTCGTTTGCTCGATTTTTTCCTTTCTGTTTCATTCTACTGTTACAAATTCAGGTATGCTTTTTTACGGTTATTAATTTATGCTTATGTTATTAATTGCTATTTTTGAGTACATGTTTTAAACTTTGTTTTTTTTTTTTTTGTGTTTCTGCAAAGTTATTGTTATAAGTGTTTGTTAGTACATATTAAATGACACATGCTAATTGAGTATTTATGCAAGTTTTCTCTACTGAATTTGATGAATGTACAATAAAAAAATTACTTAAAGATCTATACTAACATCTTTTGAAGACAAAATTCAAATTTGGTATGCCATTGTAAAAACATAAAGACCAAAAAAAATGTTATCTCACCTTGATGTGCGAAGTGAACCAGGAAAAGAAGACAAGAATTAATAAACTTTTGACATGAGTTCAAGGATAAATAATAAGATGTTATAATTATCATTTTTCATTACATTATTAATGTTTGTTATTACGTAATCTTGTATGTAAGATAATATAATATTTTAGTTTTAATGATGGATAATTTTATGTGTTACTTATTTTATAAATTTTGTGATATTAAATTTCCGCTCGAGGAGTGGGTAATTTTATTAGTTTCAAATATAGAACTTCAAAAAAAAACGTACGTAAGCGGATAGTCGGAATACAAAATACTATTCGGAGTACTGTATTACTCTCTCTCTCTTTTCCTCTGCCGTTTCAGTTTGCATCACTCTATTTCTCTCTCTTCCCTCTTCACGATATGTAACGATTCAAATGCTATTTGCCCATTGCTACTCTATTACCTTCAGAGTTTCACTTCTTTAAGATCCGTTGAGTTCCGGTAAACTCTCCGAGCACACTTTTGTTAATTGCCTTTACTTACTTCGATTTCTTCGTAAATAGTTACATTATATGCAAGTATTTCTGTATATTGTAGCTCAGTTTTTGTTCAATTTTGTACAATTCTGGCGCTAAATGTTACTCCGTCCGTTCCATCCCAACTGATACAGTATTAGCTTCAGAGGGAGTAATATTTCCCCACTGCAATGCGTGCTAAATGCTACTCCCCAGTGCCGTACTAATTTATGTGACACTTTTTGTTTTTCTTCAGACTATATAATTTCATCTTATTTGACATTAGACAAATTGCAACTTATAGTACTTCAAGTATAGTTTTTGAATTGGTGTTTGAATATCTAAATTTTAAGTTGATCTAATCTTATTTAGCTTCAAATATTATTCAATATCTAAATTTTAAGTTGATCTAATCTTATTTAGCTTCAAATATTATTCAAATTAACTTTTAGGAAGTGAAAAATGCCACATAAATTGGAATGGAGGGAGTCATATTAGGGGTTGTTTGGAACAGTACTAATTCTCAAAAAAAAATAAAATATTACGGTTGTTTGGTAGCTGGTTAGAATTATGCATGTCTTAGTTAAGCGCTGATTAGTTATGCTGGTATTAGTGGTTCCATCTTCTACCTTGCATAAGATAATACACCAGCTCCCAACTTATACATCTATTAGTTATGCAAATTTTTAAATTACAAATCAAACGTCATATTAATTTTATACACGTATAATTTATTTCCTAATTAGCTACTAAACATTGTGTAACTTATGCAAAAATTAGTACATGAATAAGTTGCTTCTTTACTAGCTACCAAACGGGGGTCATTTGATTGTTGGTTAGATTTATGTATGTATTAGCAATGCAGAGATTAGTTATGAGAGAATCTATGCATTATTTTATGTGGATATTAGTTATGTAGGGTTTAACTATGTATGCATTACTTATTTCATTCTATTGTGCATAAAATAATATATAGATTCCTCACAACTCATACATGTATTAGCTATGCAGATTTCTAAATTGCAAACCAGCCACTGTATCAATTTTATATATGAATAACTTACCTCTTAGCCAACAACCAAACGTAGTATTACTTATGAAGGATTTAATACCTGCATAACTCACCTCTAAACCAGATACCAAATGACCCCTTAGTCTATATATATTAGTGTCTGGATTACAGCTGTATTTGTGCTGAAATTTACTGTATGTTAGTTTGTGGAAAATGAATTGGTGATCAAGCTGTTAGCTTGTGTGCAGCACTTGAAGTTAGAACCTAGATGATCTTAAGTTTGGTGATGGAGGGAAATTTTGAATTAGGAAATTGATGTTCTTGCTAGGGTCCTGAAAATTGCAAAAAAGCAGTGTAAAAGTAATCTAATGGGATAAAACATTTGAGCACTGTAGTAATTTGGATGTGCCTAGCTAGAAACACGCTAGCCTGAGGGTATTGTTGATTGTTTGAGTCGTTTGTTTTGGTGTGGCGATTTTTAGGCAATTTCTTAGTTAGGAAGGATATATTCTCATTGATTGTGAATTTTGGTTTTTAAAACTCTAAGCATGAGGGTGTTTTGTGTAGCTCAACGTGTAATCTGGTTGGTTTGCCAATTGTTTGATCAAGTTGGTGTAGGCAATTGTACGAATTGTTAGGAGCAGCAGATAGTGAGAGTTAATATTGGTGCATTTCACAGTTAAGTGTACTTGAGATGCAATTTTAGATGTCTTTTGGAAGTTGAAAGTTGATTTTTCTTGTTTTTTGGTAATCATGTTCTCGAAGCACTTGAATGCAGATGCAACAGTTTAGATTGTCAAATAGAAATGATAATATAAATCCACATTGTAATTCGTTATATTTTTTGACTTGTCTTTTATATATATCTAATATGAATTACTTTATTCTCCAACACCTACGAAAGAACCTTTCTTGATACTATATTATGTACTTTCTCCAATTTAATGAACATAATGTGAGATCTTCTTCTTCTCACAATAAATTTACATTATCTTCTTAGCAAGAATATAGACTTCGTTGTAGCTATACCTAGGTTAGATCCAAACAGATTCTTTTCACTCTTTTAGTGTCCCTACATATATGTTTTATCGCCACATAAAGTTTCATCGTGTGGCTCAAAGTTTTAATGCCATGATAATTCTTGCAACTTTGAATGTCTTCTTTGTTCTTATAAAATAGAATCAGGGTACTCTTTCTCCACTTGTTGGCACCCTACCATTTCTTAATGACATTAAATGACTTAGTAAGCCGTCCTACTCCACTCTCTCACGGGACACTTCCAGATCTGTATGGGGATTCCATTTGGGACATTGCCTTTTAATCTTCATATTTTTCATAGCATCCTTAAACTCTGTCGGCCTAATTCTGTGAGTGTAGTTAAGGTTTCCATCAGTGAGATGTATGGAGATCCAAAATGTTGTTTTTGTGGTCCGTATTAAACAATTAATCAAAATAGCCTCTATATCTCTTTTTGATCTCATTATCTCCTTTCAACACTAGTTGAGATTTGTCTTTAATACATTTCACCTAGATTAGGTCCTTCTCCTCTTAATACATTGCCCAACCTTTTTACTTGAAGAAAAAAGTACCAAGATCTGTAGATAGAGAAATAATTCAAACTTGATCATTTAGCTTAATCCCACAAGTAGGGCCTAGGGAGAGTAGGATGTACGTAGTCCCTACCCCTACCTTTGTGGCAGTAGAGAGGCTGTTACTCATAGATCCTCGGCTGAAAAGAAAAAAAAAAAATCTAAGTAGGGTTGCAAGAAAAAAATAATATGAAACACAATAGCAAGAAACAAAGCAAGATACCAAGACATGCTAGAAAGAGAAAAAGAACGACAACGAAGTGGCAAGATAGACACAAGCAAAGAAACAATAGGTAACAATACAAATGAAGTTGAAGATACTACGCAAGTACGAAATAGGAATACTACTGATAAGGAGAAAAGGGGAAGAGATAGCCCCCTATCTTTGCCACATAAAGGTGCTACAACGGTCAATTACCCACTAATCTTCTACCCTAATTCTCGATATCCAAACCTTTCTATCTAGGATCATGTCTCAGTAAGCCATAGGTGTGCCATGTCTTGCTATATCACCTCCACCAGTTCTTCTTCAACCTAGCTCTACCTCTCTTGGCACTCTCTATAGCCAACCTCTCACACCTCCTCATTGGTGCAAGCGCCCACATCTTCACGTGCCCAAACGCAAACAGAAACGGGCTAAGAGTTGAACCTTGGTGCAACCCCACCACAATTTAAAAGTATTCCGAGTCACCTCCCAGTGTTCTTACGGGTCTTGGCACCATCATACATGTTCATGTCCTTAGTTTCCCAAATATAAGCCACCGGTGCACCTCTAGGCTCCAAACATCTCCATAGAACCTCCCTAGGGACTTTGTCATATGCAAGTCTTTCTTCCTATCCTGTACTGCTCCAATGGTCTTCTTACAAGGTAAATGAATGACTTCTGTAGATGACCGCCCTGACATGAATCCAAATTGGTTCTCGGAGATGACCATACCCCTCCTCATCCTCATCTCTATGACCCTCTCCCAAACATTCATAGTGTGCTTTAGTAGCTTGATACCCCTATAGTGGTTGCAAGTTTGGATATCACCTTGTTCTTGTACAACAGGATCATTATACTCCACCTCCATTCTTCCAACATTCTAGTCGTCCTGAAAATCACATTAAAAGTATAAGGTTATGAGTTTTAATTGCTTCCATAGTACTGGTTAGGAAAAAGCAGGTTTTGAGCTTTTGATTGCTGTGGACCTGACAATTTTATTCTTATAAGGACTACTCTTCATGAGTAGTAGAGCGTCTGTTTTAGTAATCTGATACTTGAAATAGTGATTAATTCTCTACTTTTGCTATGGCCCCTTATTTCTCTCTTATTTTCATTTTCCTATTTTCTACATTTATTTTGGAGGGGAAGGGTGTGTCCAAGGCTTTGGTGAGTTCTTCTGCAGCGTTCCTGACTACAGCCCTGTTTCTTTTGAGTGCATGCAATACATTAAAAGGAATTATAGATAGTCTTTCGCTGAAGAAACACATCAATTTGAGTCAACCAATTTTTACTTCGCAGGTCCATGGCATCAGCTTTGCACAGATCAAGTAGAGGAAGCTGTTAGATCATGATATTTTGTCTTAAACCATATGTGAAATTTATAAGCTCCTTTATGGGGTAGGAGTGGTACGAGATGGTATTATAATTCAACTATCTATGGACATGGAAGAGATACCAGATGAAGTTGGGCTTCTAGAGCATAGCTACCCCAGTACTGCATGGTGGCCTTCAGAATTTGCTGAGAAGTTTGGATCCGTTTCACTTGATGGCAGAGAAGAAATTATGAGGAATCAGGAACTAACTGAAAGAGAATATAATGCGTTGTCCTCTCAGACTGCTTCCCAGATTTTCTGGAAAACTGGAACACTTTCTGAACCAATACCAAATGGTTTCTACTCTGTTGTTCCTGTGAGTGCTGAAACTAATGATTCTTTGTATTGCTGCTTGTATTGCGATATTCATTCCATTAAAAACTATTTTTGCTATCTAAGATCTGAATGAATTGAATATTAACTGCATACAGCTGATGCACTTCTAATAGTAGATGCACTTATGATATGAGTTTTCTTAAAATCAGTAACTTAAATGCCATGAAGGATAGGATGAGAGAAAGAAATATTGCATTGGCAGATTTCTCAGTAGTTCTTCCGCATCTATATTATTTTATACACTGATAAAAGGTATATTCATCTTAACCATTTTCCTGTTTTCGTTTTTAAATTCGTTTGAGGTGTAGGAAATCTTCAAGTTATCAACCTCATTTTTGTGAGTGGCTGAAGAGGTTTTTTTTATCAAGTACTTGATCTAGGTTATTTATTATTGTTGAATAGATCACACTGATAAAGGAAGCTTGAAGGGGGTATAAAGAGCTTGCAGTCTTAAAAAAATAGTTAGAACAATATCATGCCATAATCCTACTCTTTTAATTCTTTTTGGTAATGTTTAAGAGCTTTATATCATTTAAATTATGGTCAAATCCCAGTATATAGAAAAAAAAACAACTTATATATTAGATTGTAGGATTTTCTTTTTAATTGAAAAAGGAATTTTTATCTTCATTGATTGTGAGAAGTGCTAAGTAGCTGCCATGTGTATCCATTCTGGTGATTTCATCCTTGTTTTGATTGCTGCTTACTGCCTCACTTCCTAAATTGGCAAAAAATGAAATCAAAGGAAAATAAAACTTTGAGCTCATTGGGTATTTTATGGTCACAGACATAGTTATATAAATGAACTCCTAGATTTATGGTAATATGATTGAAGTGACAATTCCAAAACAAGCGCGTCGACACCTCTTTAGTTTCCAACAAAATGCGTTCTAACTGTTTGTTTCTATGCTGTTTCTTCGGTGACTTCTGATAAACTTCAAATAGGAGCTGTTAGTTCCTGTGCTCCATTTCTCCAGTTTTTCATGTTATAGAAGGTTTGAGGTGAACAGTGAGATTAAAATTTCTCATGTGTTCTACCTCATAAATAGAAAACTGAACTTCTCTGTAGTCTGAGAAATGGATATATGGTCCTTGTTGTAAATGGATATAAAAGTTTTTGTGCGTGGTGTTTGATCCATATGTTACAAATTCTAAATACCTTTGGAGGTTAATTAGAGTTGGTAAGGAGTTCAGGAAGGCTCTTAGAACGTCAGTTTTTTGATCAAGGGTGAGATGAAAATGATCATTTTCTTTTATGGAGGTGGATAAATATCCTCAAATACAAGGAAATGTGTGATAGTAAGCTAAATAGATCCTGCCCATGTCTTTAGAACTGTAAGGAGGAAATTCCAATTAACATGATCATAAAGCGTTCTCAATGTCAAGTTTGCAGAGAATACCAGGGGTCTGCTATTTGATTCTAGAATCCACACACTCATTGGCTATCATGCCACATCCATGATTGTCTACCTTCAATAAAAGCCATTTGATGTCTATCCACCAGTTTATCAATCACTCTCTTGAGCCTTTCAGTAAGGAGCTTAGAGATAATTTTATACACACTCCCTGTCAGACTATAGGTCTGAAATCTCTAAGACTTTTGGCACCATTTTTCTTGGGAATCAAGGCAACATAAGTTGCATTGAAACTCTTTTTAAAATTATCACTCCTGTGAAAGTTTCTGATAGTGCCCATCACATCCTTTTTCACAATTTCCCAGCAGCATTGGAAAAATCCCATAGAATATAGTTTTGTCAGCAGTACATAACTTTAAGCATTCCAACACCTCTTGTTATTCAAATTCGCTCTGCAACCAATCATTATCATCTTCCCTGATTATTGAACCTTCTTGAAAGTTAAATAAAGGTCTCCAGTGTACTGTCTCAGAGTATAAAGTCTTACAGAAATCCACAATCTCTTCCTTGATTCTATCTGGATCAGCAATGGTCTTTCCATGAGCTTCTATGATGTCAATGTGATTAAGTCCTTTATGACAAACCTTTTACTTGATCAAAAAAACTCTTACGCTGCTACTTCTATTAGAAAAAACGCTACTCTTAAGCTGTTATTAACTTATGTTTCCTCTTTTGAGGGAAGTTACTGCACTGGCTAGTTGCATGAATGGCAAATATTTGTTAACTTCACTATTGTAATTACTAATCTAGAGTATATATTTCTGTATGATTACAGTCTTCTCAAGGTTCAACAATTGCCTCGATTATAACTTGTTTGAATAATCTGGCCCTTTATATTTCCCAAGGAATATACCTAAAATCGACCTTTTCATTTCTGACAAGGACACATTTCTCTGGGTGTGATCTTTCCAGTGCCCTTCCTACTTTTTAGATCTTATAATGTGGGTGTTGCTACAAAATTATGATAGTGTCCCATCCTGCATTTGGTGGATTATTTTGCTGGAAAGGAATCAGAGATGTTTTGAGAACAAGAGCTGCTCTATGGAGAAGATTAAGTTGAATTGTTTAGCTCTTTTCTATTTTTGGTGTAAACATGAATATCCTCATGAAGATGAGGATATCCTAGTATCTTAGAATTCTTAATGAGTTCATAGGAAAACAACAACACTTTTGTATTTCTGATTATAAGTATTACTGGAATATGTCCCGAGTATTCCTTTGTTTATAATACAAGTTACCTTTTCTCAAAAAAATTATGATAGGAAATTGTATTGCTAAAATTTTAATGTGTGCACTCTTTTGCTTCTCCTATTTTGGCTCAGGAGAAAAGGCTAAAGGAACGTTTTGAAGACATTCCTACGTTGGATGAGCTTCATGCTTTAGAGCTTGAGGGTTTTGGAGCAGATGTTATACTTGTGGATGCCAAGAAAGACAAAAAGCTCACAATGCTAAAGCAACTGATTGTTACACTGGTGAAAGGTTTGAATGCAAGTCCTGCAGCAATGATAAAAAAGATAGCTGGATTGGTGGGTGACTTATACCCCCCCTCCCCACCCCCCCCACCCCCAATATGCATATCACTTGTTCCTTGAGTCCATACTTGTTTGCCCTAGTTTTTGATAAGTTAATTAATGGTATAAGGATGACATTTAGCCCGTATAAGAAGACAGATAATATGAGATTAGACAACATTATGGTGCCTAAAATACAGTCAATTTAGATATCCAGTTTTAGTCTTTCAGAAGAATGGGTACGACTCCCCCTCTCCCGTTCTACTGTCAAAACAGGCCATTACACTAAAGTTCTTTACAGTTGGAAATGATAAGGACTGTGGAGCAATGTGGATACAATAATGTCATGTATCTTATCCCAACTAATTTGGAAGTGACTCGTAGTTGACATACATATTGACATTTTCTTTTCCTGATGTCTGTGTAGCAATTTGTTTCCCTTGGTAATTATTTCTTGTTTGTTTCATTTTTTACATATTAATTGGTGGCTCTATGGATTGATCTCTGATTTTGGGATATTGCATTATTGGTGGCTCTGTGAATTGATCTCCGGTTTTGGGATTTTGCATAGAGATGATTAGTACTTTTTAGTTTGCCCCTTGTTTTCTTGTCTTTGCAGTTCATCCCAAATTTTGTTCTTTCCTTTGAGTTCAACTATGTTATGTATGCTTCATAAACCCTTTGTATGTGATTTTTATGTTTCCTATAAAATTACAATTACCTTTCCCTCTGATTTAACTTGGTCACCAAACCTCCTTTCTCATTCCTAAACTTGTGTTACTTATTAAAAAGAAAAAGTTCCTGACACTATGTTGACATCCATAATATTTTATCAAAATATGCCTTGTTTGCAAAATTCTCTCCTAACTTGCATGTTACTCTGCTGACTTCCTCATTTTTTTTTTTTTGGACAATGGTACCAGTTTCTGTATTTATTATAAACCAAAACAGTGCAACCTATGCACTGAAACCATATTTACAAAGAGTATTCATCTAAAACATCAATGATAGAGACAATATCATTGGGATACAACTGGTTACATAAAAAACATAAGGTCAAGGTACAATTCAATTTGACTTTCTCCATACTATTCAGTTTACTTTCATAGCATCTAAGGTTCCTCTCCTTCCAAATTGTCCACCAGATACTAGCTGGGACAATTCTCCATCTAATCCTATCCTTTGTCTGTGTACCTGCTTATTCCCAGCTCAGGAGAGCTTCTATGACTCTCCCAGGCATAGTACATACTCCATGAGATGGTTAACATCGTCAAATCTTTTTTGTCTGTGATGCTGAATTTCCATCCAGTGAATCTTCAAAAATCAGCAAAGAGGAAATTATTCAATTTTTTTTGAGAGATAATTCCTCGTATGGTCACTCAACTTACTGAATTACCTAGTAAATGGGGCAGCATAAGCAATCAAACTGAAATATTTTTGGTGCCAAATTAGTGGAGCATATTATGTCTGTATTTTTACACTTTGAACTGTACAGTTATAAAAGGGAAAAAGGTTGAAGTTTAATCTATGGACATTTGTGATTTCTTCCGTTGCTTGCATGCCTTCCTATACAGGTGTCGGATGTTTACAAGCGACCAAACTCAGAAATAAGTCATGCTAAAGCTGCACTTGAGGAAGCCTCTCAGATTTCTGACAACCAAGGTGTCCAGATGTTGGGTCAGATAAAACATAGCTCATCTCGTTCTCGAGCAATATTATTCAAATTGCTTGCAGATACTGTAGGTTTTGAAAGCCGGCTAGTTTTGGTGAGCTTGAAACTTATTTTTGCTTGGACATTTCTGTTTATCTCTAAAATTAGGACTAATCATCGTCTTGATACTTGTTACTATGAATTGTTGCTACCATTTCTTTCATTTCCATATCTACTTATATTTTACTTATTATAAATTTATGGTTCTCAAATTAGGGTTTGTCTGCTGAAGGGTCTGAGTGTACAGAATCTTATAAGCACATGTCTATACTTGTTGTGCTAAATTCCGTGGAGCTACTTGTTGACCTTATGCGTTTTCCTGGTCAACTTATTCCACGAACAACCAAGGCGATTTTCCTCACCCACATGGCTGCTGGGGAGAGTGATTCTGCAGAAAATGATTCCTGTGATTCGCCTCTGGAGCCTAACAGCCCCCTCTATGGGTTTTCAGAGAGAAATGATACTGATAGGTTAGAAGAAAATTATTATTTATTTTTAATATATTCAACTTCGGTTTAGTTTCTGTACTCTTCTTCTGTTGTGTGACAAGTATTTTCCATTTGGTTTCTATACTCTTCTTCTGGATATAAAAAAAACATTCTTCTTCTGTTGTGTGATGAGAATCTTCATAGACATATTATATCTCCCTCTAGAAATTTCTTTTTTTTCTTTGGTGGAGAAACAGTTCGTTGCCTACTTACATATTTGTTTTAACTAATCTTCCATTTCTACAGTTCTGAGAAAGATGACATCCTCCAGTATCAGAGGAGATTTGAAGCATCTTCAAATGCTGCAGGACCTTCATTGAGGAATATGATGTTGCGCTCTAACACTTCAATTGACAGAAAATTGGGGTATTATTTTGCTCATCCTTAAAGCCATGATTTAACTTTTGAAAGATATTATAAGACCCATCTTTGAGTGTAAGACATTGTGATGTCCGTCTGTCAGATTACTTTTGAAAACTAAGGTTATTTTGTTTGCCTTTTATTAAATCATTTCTGTACCAGTTTCTCGCATAGCGCACCTAATACTGCTACAACGGTTTGGAGAAGAGGTCGCAGCAAAGTTATAACAGAACCAAGGACTGCAAGTTCAAGGTTTTTTTTTTTTTTTTGTTTTTTGATGGCATAGACTCCTATTCTGATGTTTTCCTTGACGTATTTTTCGTTTTGTTTACAAGTTTTTCAGTTGTTGGACTTGTAATAGTGCATTTATTCAAAGTCTTGTGATGTTAGGGTCTATTCATGCTTGCACATGTCTCAGTATGTTACATGAATTTGGGTGAGTAATAGAAATGGTAAGGAACAGACACATGTATATGTATTTAGTTTGTAAGGTTTTCTGGTTTCATCGCTTCTCAACATTAATGGAACTCAATGTTACCAAACTTTGTTCTGGTGAACACATCCTTGATTGGATAATCAGAAAAATGATGCCAAGCAGGCCATGTAGGGCATAAGATGAACAAAAATTCATCATGTTGGGTAGCTTGAGCGTAAAGGACAACATGCTTTTGAAACAGAGTGATTGAGGTCTGTGTTCTGAGATTAAGGTACTTTCTGTATTGCACATTGCATAATGTCGGGTTTCCAGATATGATTGTTCGGCTTTATCTGACTTAGTTCCATTTTAATATTAGACAGTATTATACTATTGTCTTTTACTCTATACGATAAATCACTTGGCACAAGATGAGGACGATCCTGCAAAATTGTGATCCTTGGTGCTGTTGCTAAGTTTTTATTCTGAGTTTAAAAAAGCAGAATCTTATTTGGTGACGTATTTTCTGGTTTCTCTGGAATTATTCTGAAATTGGACAAGCATACATGAAAGAATACAATTGTACCTTTATGTGAAAGTGCTAAGCTAAAAACACTTACACCCTGAATTAGTTTAAAAGAAGACTCTGAGAAAGGAATTTCCAGGCTTTGTTTGGACAAATGATGGTTACAAGTTACAATACATTAAGTTGTTACTTGTGTTTGACATGCTCATGGCGGAGCTTACATTCGGGGTACCTCCTGAATGACTAGTTTCTACTTTAACTTCTCATATATTTCTACTTTATCTTCACATGTGAGATTTGGATATAACTTATTGATCCATAGACAGAAATAAGTATGTATATATTCTTGAGTGCTTGTCATGGTTTTTGTTTTCAACTCCTGACAATTATTTGGAGAATCTCTTTTAATGCATGTAATGAATTAATTGGGACTTAGATGTTTAATCTGTGTTTAGCAAACATCAAAGTGCCTCTTTTATCCACATTTACTTGAAATGAGCTCTTCAATATCTTAATGTGTAGCTGTGTTATTTTTTCTCATTTTTCAATTGCTGTATATCCTTTCAGTCCTGAGCATCCTTCATTTAGAGCACATGGACGGTCCATGCTTAGCGGTGATAACAGAGCTTTCAGAGGTTATTCAGATGATGTTTCTACTTCAAGGTATCTGATGTAGTCCTTTTTTTTGTTTCCTCTGAGAGTATAACTGCTAATGATTTACATATGTGAATCAATAATATTATTACTATTGGTCTTCCCATGATTTCATCTATATCAGGTATTTTTCTCATTCACGTTTAGTGGCTCCCAGTTTACACTCTTAGGCTAAAAGTAATAAAAGAGGTCAATGATGCTTACATAAAAGTTCTGAATCTTAGTAGGCATTTGTCCGTAGATTCCAAATATTTTTCACCTTTTTTAAGGAATTTATGGTGTTGGAATTGTTTTTGGTTATACTTTTTGCAATGAATACCTAGACTAACGTTCATGCTTGAATGTACTTAAATACAACTTCAAAAGTGAAAAGTGAGTTTGAGAACAAGTTAAAAGATGTTTTGCAAATAAAAAAAATGTAACTTCAAGTTGAATTTGGAATTTTCATGAACAAACACTAATTTTCAAAACCTGTTCTGGAAAATGTTTTTCTTGAGCCGAGGGTCTATCGGAAACAATCTTTCTATGCACAAATTTTCCATGGATGTAGTGTTTTGATGCATTATTCTTTTTTTGGATAAAGTAAGTGGTATTAATAACAGCATCAAGAAGATGCAAGAATTACAATGTATGGCATTTGAGCTTACAAAAAAATCTCTGGCTAACTATACAAACTATCTAAGCCAGAACTGGTGAGTTAATAAACTCCTTTTTGATGCATCATGCTTATTGCTTATAGAGGAGCTCTTGTCCAGCAGCCAAAGGTAACAAAGATTTGCATTTGATCAAGTAACATATTCATCTTGAACTAGTGATCTCCTTTGTGCATGAGTGGTGATGTCACGCCCCGAGCCTACACCCCAGACGTGACCGGCACTTGAAGACCATCGCTGGCCCCCAAGCGAACCCTTGGCCTGGCTTTCTTAACTCAGCGGAAACTTAACTCAACAGGATAACTCAATGCAATGAAAAGTTATAAAACAACTCAACTGAAAGTAATTTGCCAACAAGGCATCTCGAGTCTCAAAATAGGATATTTAAATATATACATGCATGAGAGACTCCAAAATAACTGACTGACTGTTTGACTGTCTATGAAGCTTCTAAATACTGAGATGGATGTTGGGACAGACCCCGCAACATCCTAATAAAACAAAAACTAAGAACACAAAATATTTGAGTCCTCCGGAATGCAAGGAGGCTCACCACTGACTCTGGAGTGCTCAGTTGGATCAACGACGTGCAGGATGCTGATCCGGGGTACCTGTATCTGCATCATAAGACGATGCAGGCCCACTGGCATCAGTACATGGAAGGTACTAGTATGCGAGCTGGAAAACTAAGCAACAAAGGCTAGAAGGAAATTTGAAAGAAACTGAAAAGTTTACCTTGTTCAACTCAACTCAACCTGACTGACTTCTTTCAATATAAGACAATTTAAAACAAGTGTGATATAAAGAAAGACTGTTTAAAACATGCTATAAAACTCTGTGTGTATACAAGGATACAATAAGCCTGAGATGTATATAGAAATACAATTGAACTGATGTATATAAAATACAATAATTTCCATGTATAAAAATACAATAACTGCTGTGGGAGTATCTCTAACCGACAACCATCACATAAGAGCTAAAGTGATGATACAGCGATCAACCTCACGCTGCCAGAGCATCCTATACCCGGCCAAAGGTATAAGACCTGAACTGCCTAATGGATCCACTAGTCTAATATGAAAAGGATTCATCTAAAGAGCATGATCCTTTTCTACCCATGGTGGCTAACATGGTTCTATGGGGGCTGTGGGTTCTTTGAACGCTCCCCCAATTCGGTGCTCGATACTACTCCCAAAAATGTACTGGCTCTTATGTTTTTAAAACACATTTCTTCCTGCTGACATGAGATAATTACTCAAAAAAAAACTATCCCGAAGGCTATTTGGAAATTTCAGTTTCCAACCTTGTTTAAATGTAAAGACATTTCTTTAAAACTTCTTTGGGAATACATAGTTCCCTAATAACTTTGAGAAAATGAACTCAACTTGAAACTTGAGATTCTTAGCTTGAAACTCTAAACTCTTTTCTTAACTTGACACTTGAGTCTAAAAATAAAGTTAAAACGTTTAATAAAGACTCTTGAACAACTTTACAACTAGCTTGACTTGCTTAACTTCTAAGCTTAACTCTTAATTTCTAACTTCACTTGACTTCTAACTAACTCTCCTTAAAATGGAATTTTGGATTCAAAGTGATTGCTCACATATTACGGATGAGTTCTTGACTTTTAGAAGTACCTTGGAGTGTTGGAAACAACTAGGAAACATAGGTATAATACCTAGGAACAAAATAAAATACAAATGGGGAATTAAGGTAGCGTGAAGGATTGACGTCCTTGGCGCTCAACTTCAAACGGAACTGCTGGCCACTTCTGCCAGGCACCAGCCCCTGTTCCCAGAAAAAAAAAAACAACTTTCCTCCCTCTTTTCTTCAACTCTAAACCACCCTTACTTCAATGGATTTAATCCCAAACACTAGGGATCATCAATCTCTCAACATACAATAAATTACAACTCAAATACACAACCCAATCATGTCCCACAACCAACAATAACTTCAACAACAACTAACAACATCAACAACAACTAACAACTTCAACAACCTCAACAACAACTAACAACTTCAACAACTTCAACAACAATCCAATCTTTTCTCAAATCATAAAAAAAAGGAGCTTGGTGTGTGGGGGAAACGATCAAACCACACAAAGAACTCACATACCTTGATAGGGATCACCCCCGACGAAAATCCACGACGGAAACTAGTTGATCTCCTTTCTCCTCTTCTTCTCCTCTTCTTCTCTTCTTCTCCTCTTCTTCTCTTCTCAAGAACCCTAACTCTTTCTCTTTTAAAATGGGATAAAAATGATCCAAAAACAGCCTAACACACAATATAACCTCAAAAGAAATGGCTAGGGAAAAGACCAAAATGCCCTTAAAATTTCCGGACGGATTCCCTGCCAACTGCCCAACTTTCAATGGCCATAACTCGCTCATACGAACTCGAAATCGAGAAATCTCAGTGGCGTTGGAAAGATCATTCCACAAGCTTCGCAACCATAACTGGAACTACTCCTAACTCATCGTGATCTGGGAGTTACAACTGTTCAAAGTTGGCCAAAAATCACTGATTTCCACACTTAGCCAAATTTTTTTTTTTTCCAGATTCTGTAATTTTTCCAAAAATAGCTACTTTCAAATTTCAAGCTTCTTCATAGCTATTTAAAATTGTCGGATGTTACAATATCTCCCCCTTGGGAACATTCGTCCTCGAATGAAGTGCTTCTTACTAAGCTAAGGGTGCAACAACAACTCAAACACCCAACAATCAACTATGCAACAACAACAACAACAACAATATGCCCACTATAATTTAAAGAGCACTAAGAAGGAAATTAATACCTTGATCTGCGGATTCAAAGAGATATGGATATCTCTTCTTCATGTCTTCTTCGGCTTCCCAAGTAGCTTCCTCAACAAATTGGTTCCTCCAAAGGACCTTGACTGAGGCTACATCCTTTGTTCTCAACCTTCGAACTTGCCGATCTAAAATTTGAACAGGAATCTCCTCATAAGATAAGTTATCCTTGATCTTGATACTTTCAGTCGGTAGGATCAATGAAGGATCGCCTATGCACTTCTTCAACATGGAGATATGAAATACCGGATTGACCGCTGCTAACTCATGTGGTAGCTCCAACTCATAAGCTACATTGCCAACTCTCTTGACTATGCGATAAGGTCCAATATATCGGGGGTTAAGTTTCCCTTTCCTACCAAACCTCATAACCCCCTTCATGGGTGAAACCTTCAAATATACCCAATCATCTACTTCAAACTCTAACGCCCTTCTCCTAACATCAGTGTAGGATTTCTGACGACTCTGTGCCGTTTTCAACCTCTCTTGAATCACTTTCACCTTCTCCATAGCTTGGTGAACTAAATCTGGTCCTATCAACTGTGCTTCACCCACTTCAAACCATCCAATAGGAGACCTACATCTTCTCCCATAAAGAGCTTCATATGGAGCCATCTGGATGCTAGAGTGATAACTGTTGTTGTAGGCAAACTCAATGAGAGGTAGGTGATCATCCCAATTACCTTTGAAATCGATCACACAAGCTCTCAGCATATCTTCTAAAGTCTGAATAGTGCGCTCTGCTTGCCCATCAGTCTGAGGATGAAAGGCAGTACTTAAGTTCACATTTGAACCCAAGCCTTTCTGAAAAGATTTCCAGAACTGTGCAGTAAACTGTGCACCTCTATCTGAAATAATGGAGATTGGGACTCCATGAAGTCTCACTATCTCTCGAATATACAACTTGGCATAATCTTCTGCTGAAAGGGTAGTCTTTACCGGTAGAAAATGAGCTGACTTTGTCATTCTGTCGACAATCACCCAAATAGAATCATGCTGTCTGTGAGACCTTGGCAACCCTGTGATGAAATCCATATTGATCATCTCCCACTTCCACTCTGGAAGTTCTATCCTCTGAGCCAAACCACCGGGCCTTTGGTGTTCAACTTTCACTTGTTGGCAATTTGGACACTTAGCAACAAACTCAGCAATGCCCTTCTTCATGCCATTCCACCAATAAACTTCGCGCAAATCACGATACATCTTGGTGGAACCCGGATGAATAGAATATCTGGAGCTGTGAGCTTCCGCCATAATCCTCTCTTGGAGTCCATCTACCATAGGTACGCACAATCTACCTTGAAATCTCAAAACACCATCTCCCCCTTGTTCAAAAGCTAATACTCTTTGCTTTTGAACATTTGCCTTCAACTCAAGCAAAATGGGATCTTGATATTGCTTCTCTTTCACTTCTGACATTAATGATGACTCGGCCCTGCTCGTCACAGCTATTCCTCCTTCTGCGGAATCTGTAAATCTGACTCCCAGGCATGCCAGTCTGTGCATATCTTTTGCTAACTCTCTTCTTCCTTTTTCAATATGGGCGGTGCTACCCATAGACAACCTGCTCAAAGAATCAGCAACAACATTAGCCTTACCTGGGTGGTAAAGAATACTCAGGTCATAATCCTTGAGTAACTCTAACCACCTCCTCTGTCTGAGATTAAGCTCCCTCTGAGTAAGCACATATTGAAGGCTCTTGTGATCAGTGAATATGTCGACATGCACACCATACAAGTAATGACGCCATATCTTCAAAGTAAATACTACAGCAGCTAGCTCTAAATCATGGGTTGGGTAGTTCTTCTCATGAACCTTCAACTGTCTGGAGGCATAAGCTATAACTTTGCCATTCTGCATTAAGACACAACCCAAACCAACTCTAGATGCATCACAATACACCACAAAACCTTGAGTACCTTCTGGTAGCGTCAAAACTGGAGCCGTAATCAATCTCTTTTTCAATTCCTGAAAGCTTTTCTCACAAGCTTCAGACCATTGAAATTTCACCGTCTTCTGAGTCAACTTTGTCAAAGGAGATGCAATAGTCGAGAACCCTTCAACAAACCTTCTATAATAGCCAGCCAAACCCAAGAAACTCCTAATTTCAGTTGGAGATGTGGGTCTAGGCCAATTCTGCACTGCCTCAATTTTTCGAGTATCAACTTTAATTCCATCACCGGACACAATGTGGCCTAGGAACGCCACAGACTTAAGCCAAAACTCACATTTAGAGAACTTGGCATACAACTCTTTATCTTTCAAAGTTTGAAGAACTATTCTGAGATGGCTAGCATGATCTTCTTCATTCCTTGAATAGATTAGTATGTCATCAATAAAGACAATAACAAACATATCTAAATAAGGTTTGAAGACTCTATTCATCAAGTCCATGAAAGCTGCCGGTGCATTGGTCAAACCAAAGGACATGACTAAAAACTCATAATGACCATACCTGGTTCTGAAAGCTGTCTTTGGGATATCACATTCCCTTACCCTTAACTGATGATAGCCTGATCGGAGGTCAATCTTTGAAAAACAAGTGGCACCCTGAAGCTGATCGAAAAGATCATCAATCCTCGGAAGAGGGTACTTGTTCTTAATGGTAACCTTATTCAACTGGCGGTAGTCTATACACATTCTAAGGGAACCATCTTTCTTTCTCACAAACAAGACCGGAGCTCCCCAAGGCGAGACACTTGGTCGAATGAAACCCTTATCTAGGAGATCTTTCAACTGCTTTTTCAACTCTTTCAACTCTGCTGGTGCCATTCTATATGGCGGAATAGAGATAGGACGAGTATCTGGAATGAGATCTATGCCGAAATCTATTTCTCTCTCAGGAGGAATTCCGGGTAGATCATCAGGAAAAACTTCTGGAAACTCTCTTACTATAGGAACTGACTGGAAATGAGGTATCTCAACACTAGAGTCATGAACTCGGACTAAGTGATAGATACAACCCTTCGAAACTAACTTTTTCGCCTTAAGGTACGAAATGAAAAGACCCTTAGGAACTACTGAACTACTACTCCACTCTAAGACTGGCTCATTCGGAAACTGAAACTTGACCACTCGAGTTCTACAGTCTATCGATGCATAACAAGCATGAAGCCAATCCATACCTAGAATGACATCGAAATCTATCATGTCTAACTCAACCAAATCAGCCATGGTGCTCTTGTGACTGATGGAAACAGGACAATCACGATAGACTCTTTCTGCTAGAATAGATTCCCCAACAGGTGTAGAAACACAAAAGGGTTCACAAAGTCTTTCAGGAAGAACCTCAAACTTATTTGCAAAATAAGGAGTTACAAAAGATAAACTTGCTCCTGGGTCTAGCAAAGCATACACATCAAAAGCAAAGACTTTGATCATACCAGTGACAACATTTGGAGAATTCTCTTGCTCATGGCGACTGGTGATTGCATAAAGGCGGTTTGCTCCTCCACTGGTACTAGAAGTAGCTCCTCTAGGTGTCGTCCTGTCTGGGGGAACAACTGAAGAAGACTGTGTTTTATTTCCTCCATTACCCTGCCTATTCTTTGGACACTCTCGCATGAAATGTCCATTCTGACCACACTTGAAACAACCAACGGAGCCCTCTCGACAAATACCTGAGTGGTTCCTACCACACTTGGCGCAGGCAGGAGGCTTACTACTCCCTTGCGCCACACTACCCAGAGATTGTGCTGGTCTAGCCCTGAAGTCCTTCGAATTCTGAACATTAAATTCACCTTTATATCTGGGTGCAGGTGCTCTAACAGATGATGGAGCAGGTCCCTTTTGCCTTTGCTGAAAGGAGGAACGGTTTGAATTACCTCTCTGCTGCCCGGACTCGTTCCCGGTCTTTGCTCTCTTATTTCTAAACTCTTCTCTGTCCCTCAGCTTCTCTTCCTCAACCTGCTGCACATAAACCATCAACCTTGATATGTCCATGTCCCCGATAAGCATTGCAGTCCTACCTTCCTTGCTCGACAACCGAGACAACCCAGCAACAAACAAGCTCATTCTATTCCTCATGTCCGCAACCATCTCCGGAGCATAGCGGGATAATTGTGTGAACTTCAGACTGTACTCATGAACACTCAAAGAATCCTGCTTAAGTGTAAGAAACTCACGTACCTTGGCCTCTCTCAACTCTCGAGGAAAGAAATGCCCCAAGAAAGCTTCCTCAAAATCGGCCCAACTCGCAGGTGGTGCATTCTCAGCTCTACTTCTTTTCCACTGGTCGAACCAAGTTCTAGCAACATCCTTCAATTGATATGCAGCTAGTTCAACCCGCTCAATATCTGCTACATGCATCACATCAAAAATCTTCTTCAACTCCTCAGTGAAGTTCTCTGGATCCTCAGTAGTACTTGAACCCATGAAACTAGGAGGATCCATTCCTAAGAACTCACGAATCCTTGAAGTGTCAGCTCCTTCATGTCGAGCTCCTCTTTGCTGACCAATTTGATTAGTCACAGCTTGACTCAGAATTCTAATTGCCTCTCTAAACTCGGCATTAGAAACTTCCCCTTGATCTTGCACTCCCGGGGCATAAGGTAACTCTTGCTCATCAACATAACGTCTAGGAAGACGCCCTCTACCAACTCTTCGTGGAGGCATGATTATCTGAAAACACGCGCAAGCGCGGATTAGAAAGAAACTTTTTAGAGGTCAACTTTAACGCATGAAATGAGTGTGAAAGAAATGAGAGATCTTCCTAAATGTTGCAGCCTCCCAATTATAGATGTGGCGCGCTTCACACCGATAACTAGGACTCTACAGACACGGCTTCATAGACTCCCTAGGACTCTTGAACTCTGTGCTCTGATACCAAGTTTGTCACGCCCCGAGCCTACACCCCAGACGTGACCGGCACTTGAAGACCATCGCTGGCCCCCAAGCGAACCCTTGGCCTGGCTTTCTTAACTCAGCGGAAACTTAACTCAACAGGATAACTCAATGCAATGAAAAGTTATAAAACAACTCAACTGAAAGTAATTTGCCAACAAGGCATCTCGAGTCTCAAAATAGGATATTTAAATATATACATGCATGAGAGACTCCAAAATAACTGACTGACTGTTTGACTGTCTATGAAGCTTCTAAATACTGAGATGGATGTTGGGACAGACCCCGCAACATCCTAATAAAACAAAAACTAAGAACACAAAATATTTGAGTCCTCCGGAATGCAAGGAGGCTCACCACTGACTCTGGAGTGCTCAGTTGGATCAACGACGTGCAGGATGCTGATCCGGGGTACCTGTATCTGCATCATAAGACGATGCAGGCCCACTGGCATCAGTACATGGAAGGTACTAGTATGCGAGCTGGAAAACTAAGCAACAAAGGCTAGAAGGAAATTTGAAAGAAACTGAAAAGTTTACCTTGTTCAACTCAACTCAACCTGACTGACTTCTTTCAATATAAGACAATTTAAAACAAGTGTGATATAAAGAAAGACTGTTTAAAACATGCTATAAAACTCTGTGTGTATACAAGGATACAATAAGCCTGAGATGTATATAGAAATACAATTGAACTGATGTATATAAAATACAATAATTTCCATGTATAAAAATACAATAACTGCTGTGGGAGTATCTCTAACCGACAACCATCACATAAGAGCTAAAGTGATGATACAGCGATCAACCTCACGCTGCCAGAGCATCCTATACCCGGCCAAAGGTATAAGACCTGAACTGCCTAATGGATCCACTAGTCTAATATGAAAAGGATTCATCTAAAGAGCATGATCCTTTTCTACCCATGGTGGCTAACATGGTTCTATGGGGGCTGTGGGTTCTTTGAACGCTCCCCCAATTCGGTGCTCGATACTACTCCCAAAAATGTACTGGCTCTTATGTTTTTAAAACACATTTCTTCCTGCTGACATGAGATAATTACTCAAAAAAAAACTATCCCGAAGGCTATTTGGAAATTTCAGTTTCCAACCTTGTTTAAATGTAAAGACATTTCTTTAAAACTTCTTTGGGAATACATAGTTCCCTAATAACTTTGAGAAAATGAACTCAACTTGAAACTTGAGATTCTTAGCTTGAAACTCTAAACTCTTTTCTTAACTTGACACTTGAGTCTAAAAATAAAGTTAAAACGTTTAATAAAGACTCTTGAACAACTTTACAACTAGCTTGACTTGCTTAACTTCTAAGCTTAACTCTTAATTTCTAACTTCACTTGACTTCTAACTAACTCTCCTTAAAATGGAATTTTGGATTCAAAGTGATTGCTCACATATTACGGATGAGTTCTTGACTTTTAGAAGTACCTTGGAGTGTTGGAAACAACTAGGAAACATAGGTATAATACCTAGGAACAAAATAAAATACAAATGGGGAATTAAGGTAGCGTGAAGGATTGACGTCCTTGGCGCTCAACTTCAAACGGAACTGCTGGCCACTTCTGCCAGGCACCAGCCCCTGTTCCCAGAAAAAAAAAAACAACTTTCCTCCCTCTTTTCTTCAACTCTAAACCACCCTTACTTCAATGGATTTAATCCCAAACACTAGGGATCATCAATCTCTCAACATACAATAAATTACAACTCAAATACACAACCCAATCATGTCCCACAACCAACAATAACTTCAACAACAACTAACAACATCAACAACAACTAACAACTTCAACAACCTCAACAACAACTAACAACTTCAACAACTTCAACAACAATCCAATCTTTTCTCAAATCATAAAAAAAAGGAGCTTGGTGTGTGGGGGAAACGATCAAACCACACAAAGAACTCACATACCTTGATAGGGATCACCCCCGACGAAAATCCACGACGGAAACTAGTTGATCTCCTTTCTCCTCTTCTTCTCCTCTTCTTCTCTTCTTCTCCTCTTCTTCTCTTCTCAAGAACCCTAACTCTTTCTCTTTTAAAATGGGATAAAAATGATCCAAAAACAGCCTAACACACAATATAACCTCAAAAGAAATGGCTAGGGAAAAGACCAAAATGCCCTTAAAATTTCCGGACGGATTCCCTGCCAACTGCCCAACTTTCAATGGCCATAACTCGCTCATACGAACTCGAAATCGAGAAATCTCAGTGGCGTTGGAAAGATCATTCCACAAGCTTCGCAACCATAACTGGAACTACTCCTAACTCATCGTGATCTGGGAGTTACAACTGTTCAAAGTTGGCCAAAAATCACTGATTTCCACACTTAGCCAAATTTTTTTTTTTTCCAGATTCTGTAATTTTTCCAAAAATAGCTACTTTCAAATTTCAAGCTTCTTCATAGCTATTTAAAATTGTCGGATGTTACAATATCTCCCCCTTGGGAACATTCGTCCTCGAATGAAGTGCTTCTTACTAAGCTAAGGGTGCAACAACAACTCAAACACCCAACAATCAACTATGCAACAACAACAACAACAACAATATGCCCACTATAATTTAAAGAGCACTAAGAAGGAAATTAATACCTTGATCTGCGGATTCAAAGAGATATGGATATCTCTTCTTCATGTCTTCTTCGGCTTCCCAAGTAGCTTCCTCAACAAATTGGTTCCTCCAAAGGACCTTGACTGAGGCTACATCCTTTGTTCTCAACCTTCGAACTTGCCGATCTAAAATTTGAACAGGAATCTCCTCATAAGATAAGTTATCCTTGATCTTGATACTTTCAGTCGGTAGGATCAATGAAGGATCGCCTATGCACTTCTTCAACATGGAGATATGAAATACCGGATTGACCGCTGCTAACTCATGTGGTAGCTCCAACTCATAAGCTACATTGCCAACTCTCTTGACTATGCGATAAGGTCCAATATATCGGGGGTTAAGTTTCCCTTTCCTACCAAACCTCATAACCCCCTTCATGGGTGAAACCTTCAAATATACCCAATCATCTACTTCAAACTCTAACGCCCTTCTCCTAACATCAGTGTAGGATTTCTGACGACTCTGTGCCGTTTTCAACCTCTCTTGAATCACTTTCACCTTCTCCATAGCTTGGTGAACTAAATCTGGTCCTATCAACTGTGCTTCACCCACTTCAAACCATCCAATAGGAGACCTACATCTTCTCCCATAAAGAGCTTCATATGGAGCCATCTGGATGCTAGAGTGATAACTGTTGTTGTAGGCAAACTCAATGAGAGGTAGGTGATCATCCCAATTACCTTTGAAATCGATCACACAAGCTCTCAGCATATCTTCTAAAGTCTGAATAGTGCGCTCTGCTTGCCCATCAGTCTGAGGATGAAAGGCAGTACTTAAGTTCACATTTGAACCCAAGCCTTTCTGAAAAGATTTCCAGAACTGTGCAGTAAACTGTGCACCTCTATCTGAAATAATGGAGATTGGGACTCCATGAAGTCTCACTATCTCTCGAATATACAACTTGGCATAATCTTCTGCTGAAAGGGTAGTCTTTACCGGTAGAAAATGAGCTGACTTTGTCATTCTGTCGACAATCACCCAAATAGAATCATGCTGTCTGTGAGACCTTGGCAACCCTGTGATGAAATCCATATTGATCATCTCCCACTTCCACTCTGGAAGTTCTATCCTCTGAGCCAAACCACCGGGCCTTTGGTGTTCAACTTTCACTTGTTGGCAATTTGGACACTTAGCAACAAACTCAGCAATGCCCTTCTTCATGCCATTCCACCAATAAACTTCGCGCAAATCACGATACATCTTGGTGGAACCCGGATGAATAGAATATCTGGAGCTGTGAGCTTCCGCCATAATCCTCTCTTGGAGTCCATCTACCATAGGTACGCACAATCTACCTTGAAATCTCAAAACACCATCTCCCCCTTGTTCAAAAGCTAATACTCTTTGCTTTTGAACATTTGCCTTCAACTCAAGCAAAATGGGATCTTGATATTGCTTCTCTTTCACTTCTGACATTAATGATGACTCGGCCCTGCTCGTCACAGCTATTCCTCCTTCTGCGGAATCTGTAAATCTGACTCCCAGGCATGCCAGTCTGTGCATATCTTTTGCTAACTCTCTTCTTCCTTTTTCAATATGGGCGGTGCTACCCATAGACAACCTGCTCAAAGAATCAGCAACAACATTAGCCTTACCTGGGTGGTAAAGAATACTCAGGTCATAATCCTTGAGTAACTCTAACCACCTCCTCTGTCTGAGATTAAGCTCCCTCTGAGTAAGCACATATTGAAGGCTCTTGTGATCAGTGAATATGTCGACATGCACACCATACAAGTAATGACGCCATATCTTCAAAGCAAATACTACAGCAGCTAGCTCTAAATCATGGGTTGGGTAGTTCTTCTCATGAACCTTCAACTGTCTGGAGGCATAAGCTATAACTTTGCCATTCTGCATTAAGACACAACCCAAACCAACTCTAGATGCATCACAATACACCACAAAACCTTGAGTACCTTCTGGTAGCGTCAAAACTGGAGCCGTAATCAATCTCTTTTTCAATTCCTGAAAGCTTTTCTCACAAGCTTCAGACCATTGAAATTTCACCGTCTTCTGAGTCAACTTTGTCAAAGGAGATGCAATAGTCGAGAACCCTTCAACAAACCTTCTATAATAGCCAGCCAAACCCAAGAAACTCCTAATTTCAGTTGGAGATGTGGGTCTAGGCCAATTCTGCACTGCCTCAATTTTTCGAGTATCAACTTTAATTCCATCACCGGACACAATGTGGCCTAGGAACGCCACAGACTTAAGCCAAAACTCACATTTAGAGAACTTGGCATACAACTCTTTATCTTTCAAAGTTTGAAGAACTATTCTGAGATGGCTAGCATGATCTTCTTCATTCCTTGAATAGATTAGTATGTCATCAATAAAGACAATAACAAACATATCTAAATAAGGTTTGAAGACTCTATTCATCAAGTCCATGAAAGCTGCCGGTGCATTGGTCAAACCAAAGGACATGACTAAAAACTCATAATGACCATACCTGGTTCTGAAAGCTGTCTTTGGGATATCACATTCCCTTACCCTTAACTGATGATAGCCTGATCGGAGGTCAATCTTTGAAAAACAAGTGGCACCCTGAAGCTGATCGAAAAGATCATCAATCCTCGGAAGAGGGTACTTGTTCTTAATGGTAACCTTATTCAACTGGCGGTAGTCTATACACATTCTAAGGGAACCATCTTTCTTTCTCACAAACAAGACCGGAGCTCCCCAAGGCGAGACACTTGGTCGAATGAAACCCTTATCTAGGAGATCTTTCAACTGCTTTTTCAACTCTTTCAACTCTGCTGGTGCCATTCTATATGGCGGAATAGAGATAGGACGAGTATCTGGAATGAGATCTATGCCGAAATCTATTTCTCTCTCAGGAGGAATTCCGGGTAGATCATCAGGAAAAACTTCTGGAAACTCTCTTACTATAGGAACTGACTGGAAATGAGGTATCTCAACACTAGAGTCATGAACTCGGACTAAGTGATAGATACAACCCTTCGAAACTAACTTTTTCGCCTTAAGGTACGAAATGAAAAGACCCTTAGGAACTACTGAACTACTACTCCACTCTAAGACTGGCTCATTCGGAAACTGAAACTTGACCACTCGAGTTCTACAGTCTATCGATGCATAACAAGCATGAAGCCAATCCATACCTAGAATGACATCGAAATCTATCATGTCTAACTCAACCAAATCAGCCATGGTGCTCTTGTGACTGATGGAAACAGGACAATCACGATAGACTCTTTCTGCTAGAATAGATTCCCCAACAGGTGTAGAAACACAAAAGGGTTCACAAAGTCTTTCAGGAAGAACCTCAAACTTATTTGCAAAATAAGGAGTTACAAAAGATAAACTTGCTCCTGGGTCTAGCAAAGCATACACATCAAAAGCAAAGACTTTGATCATACCAGTGACAACATTTGGAGAATTCTCTTGCTCATGGCGACTGGTGATTGCATAAAGGCGGTTTGCTCCTCCACTGGTACTAGAAGTAGCTCCTCTAGGTGTCGTCCTGTCTGGGGGAACAACTGAAGAAGACTGTGTTTTATTTCCTCCATTACCCTGCCTATTCTTTGGACACTCTCGCATGAAATGTCCATTCTGACCACACTTGAAACAACCAACGGAGCCCTCTCGACAAATACCTGAGTGGTTCCTACCACACTTGGCGCAGGCAGGAGGCTTACTACTCCCTTGCGCCACACTACCCAGAGATTGTGCTGGTCTAGCCCTGAAGTCCTTCGAATTCTGAACATTAAATTCACCTTTATATCTGGGTGCAGGTGCTCTAACAGATGATGGAGCAGGTCCCTTTTGCCTTTGCTGAAAGGAGGAACGGTTTGAATTACCTCTCTGCTGCCCGGACTCGTTCCCGGTCTTTGCTCTCTTATTTCTAAACTCTTCTCTGTCCCTCAGCTTCTCTTCCTCAACCTGCTGCACATAAACCATCAACCTTGATATGTCCATGTCCCCGATAAGCATTGCAGTCCTACCTTCCTTGCTCGACAACCGAGACAACCCAGCAACAAACAAGCTCATTCTATTCCTCATGTCCGCAACCATCTCCGGAGCATAGCGGGATAATTGTGTGAACTTCAGACTGTACTCATGAACACTCAAAGAATCCTGCTTAAGTGTAAGAAACTCACGTACCTTGGCCTCTCTCAACTCTCGAGGAAAGAAATGCCCCAAGAAAGCTTCCTCAAAATCGGCCCAACTCGCAGGTGGTGCATTCTCAGCTCTACTTCTTTTCCACTGGTCGAACCAAGTTCTAGCAACATCCTTCAATTGATATGCAGCTAGTTCAACCCGCTCAATATCTGCTACATGCATCACATCAAAAATCTTCTTCAACTCCTCAGTGAAGTTCTCTGGATCCTCAGTAGTACTTGAACCCATGAAACTAGGAGGATCCATTCCTAAGAACTCACGAATCCTTGAAGTGTCAGCTCCTTCATGTCGAGCTCCTCTTTGCTGACCAATTTGATTAGTCACAGCTTGACTCAGAATTCTAATTGCCTCTCTAAACTCGGCATTAGAAACTTCCCCTTGATCTTGCACTCCCGGGGCATAAGGTAACTCTTGCTCATCAACATAACGTCTAGGAAGACGCCCTCTACCAACTCTTCGTGGAGGCATGATTATCTGAAAACACGCGCAAGCGCGGATTAGAAAGAAACTTTTTAGAGGTCAACTCTAACGCATGAAATGAGTGTGAAAGAAATGAGAGATCTTCCTAAATGTTGCAGCCTCCCAATTATAGATGTGGCGCGCTTCACACCGATAACTAGGACTCTACAGACACGGCTTCATAGACTCCCTAGGACTCTTGAACTCTGTGCTCTGATACCAAGTTTGTCACGCCCCGAGCCTACACCCCAGACGTGACCGGCACTTGAAGACCATCGCTGGCCCCCAAGCGAACCCTTGGCCTGGCTTTCTTAACTCAGCGGAAACTTAACTCAACAGGATAACTCAATGCAATGAAAAGTTATAAAACAACTCAACTGAAAGTAATTTGCCAACAAGGCATCTCGAGTCTCAAAATAGGATATTTAAATATATACATGCATGAGAGACTCCAAAATAACTGACTGACTGTCTGACTGTCTATGAAGCCTCTAAATACTGAGATGGATGTTGGGACAGACCCCGCAACATCCTAATAAAACAAAAACTAAGAACACAAAATATTTGAGTCCTCCGGAATGCAAGGAGGCTCACCACTGACTCTGGAGTGCTCAGTTGGATCAACGACGTGCAGGATGCTGATCCGGGGTACCTGTATCTGCATCATAAGACGATGCAGGCCCACTGGCATCAGTACATGGAAGGTACTAGTATGCGAGCTGGAAAACTAAGCAACAAAGGCTAGAAGGAAATTTGAAAGAAACTGAAAAGTTTACCTTGTTCAACTCAACTCAACCTGACTGACTTCTTTCAATATAAGACAATTTAAAACAAGTGTGATATAAAGAAAGACTGTTTAAAACATGCTATAAAACTCTGTGTGTATACAAGGATACAATAAGCCTGAGATGTATATAGAAATACAATTGAACTGATGTATATAAAATACAATAATTTCCATGTATAAAAATACAATAACTGCTGTGGGAGTATCTCTAACCGACAACCATCACATAAGAGCTAAAGTGATGATACAGCGATCAACCTCACGCTGCCAGAGCATCCTATACCCGGCCAAAGGTATAAGACCTGAACTGCCTAATGGATCCACTAGTCTAATATGAAAAGGATTCATCTAAAGAGCATGATCCTTTTCTACCCATGGTGGCTAACATGGTTCTATGGGGGCTGTGGGTTCTTTGAACGCTCCCCCAATTCGGTGCTCGATACTACTCCCAAAAATGTACTGGCTCTTATGTTTTTAAAACACATTTCTTCCTGCTGACATGAGATAATTACTCAAAAAAAAACTATCCCGAAGGCTATTTGGAAATTTCAGTTTCCAACCTTGTTTAAATGTAAAGACATTTCTTTAAAACTTCTTTGGGAATACATAGTTCCCTAATAACTTTGAGAAAATGAACTCAACTTGAAACTTGAGATTCTTAGCTTGAAACTCTAAACTCTTTTCTTAACTTGACACTTGAGTCTAAAAATAAAGTTAAAACGTTTAATAAAGACTCTTGAACAACTTTACAACTAGCTTGACTTGCTTAACTTCTAAGCTTAACTCTTAATTTCTAACTTCACTTGACTTCTAACTAACTCTCCTTAAAATGGAATTTTGGATTCAAAGTGATTGCTCACATATTACGGATGAGTTCTTGACTTTTAGAAGTACCTTGGAGTGTTGGAAACAACTAGGAAACATAGGTATAATACCTAGGAACAAAATAAAATACAAATGGGGAATTAAGGTAGCGTGAAGGATTGACGTCCTTGGCGCTCAACTTCAAACGGAACTGCTGGCCACTTCTGCCAGGCACCAGCCCCTGTTCCCAGAAAAAAAAAAACAACTTTCCTCCCTCTTTTCTTCAACTCTAAACCACCCTTACTTCAATGGATTTAATCCCAAACACTAGGGATCATCAATCTCTCAACATACAATAAATTACAACTCAAATACACAACCCAATCATGTCCCACAACCAACAATAACTTCAACAACAACTAACAACATCAACAACAACTAACAACTTCAACAACCTCAACAACAACTAACAACTTCAACAACTTCAACAACAATCCAATCTTTTCTCAAATCATAAAAAAAAGGAGCTTGGTGTGTGGGGGAAACGATCAAACCACACAAAGAACTCACATACCTTGATAGGGATCACCCCCGACGAAAATCCACGACGGAAACTAGTTGATCTCCTTTCTCCTCTTCTTCTCCTCTTCTTCTCTTCTTCTCCTCTTCTTCTCTTCTCAAGAACCCTAACTCTTTCTCTTTTAAAATGGGATAAAAATGATCCAAAAACAGCCTAACACACAATATAACCTCAAAAGAAATGGCTAGGGAAAAGACCAAAATGCCCTTAAAATTTCCGGACGGATTCCCTGCCAACTGCCCAACTTTCAATGGCCATAACTCGCTCATACGAACTCGAAATCGAGAAATCTCAGTGGCGTTGGAAAGATCATTCCACAAGCTTCGCAACCATAACTGGAACTACTCCTAACTCATCGTGATCTGGGAGTTACAACTGTTCAAAGTTGGCCAAAAATCACTGATTTCCACACTTAGCCAAATTTTTTTTTTTCCAGATTCTGTAATTTTTCCAAAAATAGCTACTTTCAAATTTCAAGCTTCTTCATAGCTATTTAAAATTGTCGGATGTTACAATATCTCCCCCTTGGGAACATTCGTCCTCGAATGAAGTGCTTCTTACTAAGCTAAGGGTGCAACAACAACTCAAACACCCAACAATCAACTATGCAACAACAACAACAACAACAATATGCCCACTATAATTTAAAGAGCACTAAGAAGGAAATTAATACCTTGATCTGCGGATTCAAAGAGATATGGATATCTCTTCTTCATGTCTTCTTCGGCTTCCCAAGTAGCTTCCTCAACAAATTGGTTCCTCCAAAGGACCTTGACTGAGGCTACATCCTTTGTTCTCAACCTTCGAACTTGCCGATCTAAAATTTGAACAGGAATCTCCTCATAAGATAAGTTATCCTTGATCTTGATACTTTCAGTCGGTAGGATCAATGAAGGATCGCCTATGCACTTCTTCAACATGGAGATATGAAATACCGGATTGACCGCTGCTAACTCATGTGGTAGCTCCAACTCATAAGCTACATTGCCAACTCTCTTGACTATGCGATAAGGTCCAATATATCGGGGGTTAAGTTTCCCTTTCCTACCAAACCTCATAACCCCCTTCATGGGTGAAACCTTCAAATATACCCAATCATCTACTTCAAACTCTAACGCCCTTCTCCTAACATCAGTGTAGGATTTCTGACGACTCTGTGCCGTTTTCAACCTCTCTTGAATCACTTTCACCTTCTCCATAGCTTGGTGAACTAAATCTGGTCCTATCAACTGTGCTTCACCCACTTCAAACCATCCAATAGGAGACCTACATCTTCTCCCATAAAGAGCTTCATATGGAGCCATCTGGATGCTAGAGTGATAACTGTTGTTGTAGGCAAACTCAATGAGAGGTAGGTGATCATCCCAATTACCTTTGAAATCGATCACACAAGCTCTCAGCATATCTTCTAAAGTCTGAATAGTGCGCTCTGCTTGCCCATCAGTCTGAGGATGAAAGGCAGTACTTAAGTTCACATTTGAACCCAAGCCTTTCTGAAAAGATTTCCAGAACTGTGCAGTAAACTGTGCACCTCTATCTGAAATAATGGAGATTGGGACTCCATGAAGTCTCACTATCTCTCGAATATACAACTTGGCATAATCTTCTGCTGAAAGGGTAGTCTTTACCGGTAGAAAATGAGCTGACTTTGTCATTCTGTCGACAATCACCCAAATAGAATCATGCTGTCTGTGAGACCTTGGCAACCCTGTGATGAAATCCATATTGATCATCTCCCACTTCCACTCTGGAAGTTCTATCCTCTGAGCCAAACCACCGGGCCTTTGGTGTTCAACTTTCACTTGTTGGCAATTTGGACACTTAGCAACAAACTCAGCAATGCCCTTCTTCATGCCATTCCACCAATAAACTTCGCGCAAATCACGATACATCTTGGTGGAACCCGGATGAATAGAATATCTGGAGCTGTGAGCTTCCGCCATAATCCTCTCTTGGAGTCCATCTACCATAGGTACGCACAATCTACCTTGAAATCTCAAAACACCATCTCCCCCTTGTTCAAAAGCTAATACTCTTTGCTTTTGAACATTTGCCTTCAACTCAAGCAAAATGGGATCTTGATATTGCTTCTCTTTCACTTCTGACATTAATGATGACTCGGCCCTGCTCGTCACAGCTATTCCTCCTTCTGCGGAATCTGTAAATCTGACTCCCAGGCATGCCAGTCTGTGCATATCTTTTGCTAACTCTCTTCTTCCTTTTTCAATATGGGCGGTGCTACCCATAGACAACCTGCTCAAAGAATCAGCAACAACATTAGCCTTACCTGGGTGGTAAAGAATACTCAGGTCATAATCCTTGAGTAACTCTAACCACCTCCTCTGTCTGAGATTAAGCTCCCTCTGAGTAAGCACATATTGAAGGCTCTTGTGATCAGTGAATATGTCGACATGCACACCATACAAGTAATGACGCCATATCTTCAAAGCAAATACTACAGCAGCTAGCTCTAAATCATGGGTTGGGTAGTTCTTCTCATGAACCTTCAACTGTCTGGAGGCATAAGCTATAACTTTGCCATTCTGCATTAAGACACAACCCAAACCAACTCTAGATGCATCACAATACACCACAAAACCTTGAGTACCTTCTGGTAGCGTCAAAACTGGAGCCGTAATCAATCTCTTTTTCAATTCCTGAAAGCTTTTCTCACAAGCTTCAGACCATTGAAATTTCACCGTCTTCTGAGTCAACTTTGTCAAAGGAGATGCAATAGTCGAGAACCCTTCAACAAACCTTCTATAATAGCCAGCCAAACCCAAGAAACTCCTAATTTCAGTTGGAGATGTGGGTCTAGGCCAATTCTGCACTGCCTCAATTTTTCGAGTATCAACTTTAATTCCATCACCGGACACAATGTGGCCTAGGAACGCCACAGACTTAAGCCAAAACTCACATTTAGAGAACTTGGCATACAACTCTTTATCTTTCAAAGTTTGAAGAACTATTCTGAGATGGCTAGCATGATCTTCTTCATTCCTTGAATAGATTAGTATGTCATCAATAAAGACAATAACAAACATATCTAAATAAGGTTTGAAGACTCTATTCATCAAGTCCATGAAAGCTGCCGGTGCATTGGTCAAACCAAAGGACATGACTAAAAACTCATAATGACCATACCTGGTTCTGAAAGCTGTCTTTGGGATATCACATTCCCTTACCCTTAACTGATGATAGCCTGATCGGAGGTCAATCTTTGAAAAACAAGTGGCACCCTGAAGCTGATCGAAAAGATCATCAATCCTCGGAAGAGGGTACTTGTTCTTAATGGTAACCTTATTCAACTGGCGGTAGTCTATACACATTCTAAGGGAACCATCTTTCTTTCTCACAAACAAGACCGGAGCTCCCCAAGGCGAGACACTTGGTCGAATGAAACCCTTATCTAGGAGATCTTTCAACTGCTTTTTCAACTCTTTCAACTCTGCTGGTGCCATTCTATATGGCGGAATAGAGATAGGACGAGTATCTGGAATGAGATCTATGCCGAAATCTATTTCTCTCTCAGGAGGAATTCCGGGTAGATCATCAGGAAAAACTTCTGGAAACTCTCTTACTATAGGAACTGACTGGAAATGAGGTATCTCAACACTAGAGTCATGAACTCGGACTAAGTGATAGATACAACCCTTCGAAACTAACTTTTTCGCCTTAAGGTACGAAATGAAAAGACCCTTAGGAACTACTGAACTACTACTCCACTCTAAGACTGGCTCATTCGGAAACTGAAACTTGACCACTCGAGTTCTACAGTCTATCGATGCATAACAAGCATGAAGCCAATCCATACCTAGAATGACATCGAAATCTATCATGTCTAACTCAACCAAATCAGCCATGGTGCTCTTGTGACTGATGGAAACAGGACAATCACGATAGACTCTTTCTGCTAGAATAGATTCCCCAACAGGTGTAGAAACACAAAAGGGTTCACAAAGTCTTTCAGGAAGAACCTCAAACTTATTTGCAAAATAAGGAGTTACAAAAGATAAACTTGCTCCTGGGTCTAGCAAAGCATACACATCAAAAGCAAAGACTTTGATCATACCAGTGACAACATTTGGAGAATTCTCTTGCTCATGGCGACTGGTGATTGCATAAAGGCGGTTTGCTCCTCCACTGGTACTAGAAGTAGCTCCTCTAGGTGTCGTCCTGTCTGGGGGAACAACTGAAGAAGACTGTGTTTTATTTCCTCCATTACCCTGCCTATTCTTTGGACACTCTCGCATGAAATGTCCATTCTGACCACACTTGAAACAACCAACGGAGCCCTCTCGACAAATACCTGAGTGGTTCCTACCACACTTGGCGCAGGCAGGAGGCTTACTACTCCCTTGCGCCACACTACCCAGAGATTGTGCTGGTCTAGCCCTGAAGTCCTTCGAATTCTGAACATTAAATTCACCTTTATATCTGGGTGCAGGTGCTCTAACAGATGATGGAGCAGGTCCCTTTTGCCTTTGCTGAAAGGAGGAACGGTTTGAATTACCTCTCTGCTGCCCGGACTCGTTCCCGGTCTTTGCTCTCTTATTTCTAAACTCTTCTCTGTCCCTCAGCTTCTCTTCCTCAACCTGCTGCACATAAACCATCAACCTTGATATGTCCATGTCCCCGATAAGCATTGCAGTCCTACCTTCCTTGCTCGACAACCGAGACAACCCAGCAACAAACAAGCTCATTCTATTCCTCATGTCCGCAACCATCTCCGGAGCATAGCGGGATAATTGTGTGAACTTCAGACTGTACTCATGAACACTCAAAGAATCCTGCTTAAGTGTAAGAAACTCACGTACCTTGGCCTCTCTCAACTCTCGAGGAAAGAAATGCCCCAAGAAAGCTTCCTCAAAATCGGCCCAACTCGCAGGTGGTGCATTCTCAGCTCTACTTCTTTTCCACTGGTCGAACCAAGTTCTAGCAACATCCTTCAATTGATATGCAGCTAGTTCAACCCGCTCAATATCTGCTACATGCATCACATCAAAAATCTTCTTCAACTCCTCAGTGAAGTTCTCTGGATCCTCAGTAGTACTTGAACCCATGAAACTAGGAGGATCCATTCCTAAGAACTCACGAATCCTTGAAGTGTCAGCTCCTTCATGTCGAGCTCCTCTTTGCTGACCAATTTGATTAGTCACAGCTTGACTCAGAATTCTAATTGCCTCTCTAAACTCGGCATTAGAAACTTCCCCTTGATCTTGCACTCCCGGGGCATAAGGTAACTCTTGCTCATCAACATAACGTCTAGGAAGACGCCCTCTACCAACTCTTCGTGGAGGCATGATTATCTGAAAACACGCGCAAGCGCGGATTAGAAAGAAACTTTTTAGAGGTCAACTCTAACGCATGAAATGAGTGTGAAAGAAATGAGAGATCTTCCTAAATGTTGCAGCCTCCCAATTATAGATGTGGCGCGCTTCACACCGATAACTAGGACTCTACAGACACGGCTTCATAGACTCCCTAGGACTCTTGAACTCTGTGCTCTGATACCAAGTTTGTCACGCCCCGAGCCTACACCCCAGACGTGACCGGCACTTGAAGACCATCGCTGGCCCCCAAGCGAACCCTTGGCCTGGCTTTCTTAACTCAGCGGAAACTTAACTCAACAGGATAACTCAATGCAATGAAAAGTTATAAAACAACTCAACTGAAAGTAATTTGCCAACAAGGCATCTCGAGTCTCAAAATAGGATATTTAAATATATACATGCATGAGAGACTCCAAAATAACTGACTGACTGTCTGACTGTCTATGAAGCCTCTAAATACTGAGATGGATGTTGGGACAGACCCCGCAACATCCTAATAAAACAAAAACTAAGAACACAAAATATTTGAGTCCTCCGGAATGCAAGGAGGCTCACCACTGACTCTGGAGTGCTCAGTTGGATCAACGACGTGCAGGATGCTGATCCGGGGTACCTGTATCTGCATCATAAGACGATGCAGGCCCACTGGCATCAGTACATGGAAGGTACTAGTATGCGAGCTGGAAAACTAAGCAACAAAGGCTAGAAGGAAATTTGAAAGAAACTGAAAAGTTTACCTTGTTCAACTCAACTCAACCTGACTGACTTCTTTCAATATAAGACAATTTAAAACAAGTGTGATATAAAGAAAGACTGTTTAAAACATGCTATAAAACTCTGTGTGTATACAAGGATACAATAAGCCTGAGATGTATATAGAAATACAATTGAACTGATGTATATAAAATACAATAATTTCCATGTATAAAAATACAATAACTGCTGTGGGAGTATCTCTAACCGACAACCATCACATAAGAGCTAAAGTGATGATACAGCGATCAACCTCACGCTGCCAGAGCATCCTATACCCGGCCAAAGGTATAAGACCTGAACTGCCTAATGGATCCACTAGTCTAATATGAAAAGGATTCATCTAAAGAGCATGATCCTTTTCTACCCATGGTGGCTAACATGGTTCTATGGGGGCTGTGGGTTCTTTGAACGCTCCCCCAATTCGGTGCTCGATACTACTCCCAAAAATGTACTGGCTCTTATGTTTTTAAAACACATTTCTTCCTGCTGACATGAGATAATTACTCAAAAAAAAACTATCCCGAAGGCTATTTGGAAATTTCAGTTTCCAACCTTGTTTAAATGTAAAGACATTTCTTTAAAACTTCTTTGGGAATACATAGTTCCCTAATAACTTTGAGAAAATGAACTCAACTTGAAACTTGAGATTCTTAGCTTGAAACTCTAAACTCTTTTCTTAACTTGACACTTGAGTCTAAAAATAAAGTTAAAACGTTTAATAAAGACTCTTGAACAACTTTACAACTAGCTTGACTTGCTTAACTTCTAAGCTTAACTCTTAATTTCTAACTTCACTTGACTTCTAACTAACTCTCCTTAAAATGGAATTTTGGATTCAAAGTGATTGCTCACATATTACGGATGAGTTCTTGACTTTTAGAAGTACCTTGGAGTGTTGGAAACAACTAGGAAACATAGGTATAATACCTAGGAACAAAATAAAATACAAATGGGGAATTAAGGTAGCGTGAAGGATTGACGTCCTTGGCGCTCAACTTCAAACGGAACTGCTGGCCACTTCTGCCAGGCACCAGCCCCTGTTCCCAGAAAAAAAAAAACAACTTTCCTCCCTCTTTTCTTCAACTCTAAACCACCCTTACTTCAATGGATTTAATCCCAAACACTAGGGATCATCAATCTCTCAACATACAATAAATTACAACTCAAATACACAACCCAATCATGTCCCACAACCAACAATAACTTCAACAACAACTAACAACATCAACAACAACTAACAACTTCAACAACCTCAACAACAACTAACAACTTCAACAACTTCAACAACAATCCAATCTTTTCTCAAATCATAAAAAAAAGGAGCTTGGTGTGTGGGGGAAACGATCAAACCACACAAAGAACTCACATACCTTGATAGGGATCACCCCCGACGAAAATCCACGACGGAAACTAGTTGATCTCCTTTCTCCTCTTCTTCTCCTCTTCTTCTCTTCTTCTCCTCTTCTTCTCTTCTCAAGAACCCTAACTCTTTCTCTTTTAAAATGGGATAAAAATGATCCAAAAACAGCCTAACACACAATATAACCTCAAAAGAAATGGCTAGGGAAAAGACCAAAATGCCCTTAAAATTTCCGGACGGATTCCCTGCCAACTGCCCAACTTTCAATGGCCATAACTCGCTCATACGAACTCGAAATCGAGAAATCTCAGTGGCGTTGGAAAGATCATTCCACAAGCTTCGCAACCATAACTGGAACTACTCCTAACTCATCGTGATCTGGGAGTTACAACTGTTCAAAGTTGGCCAAAAATCACTGATTTCCACACTTAGCCAAATTTTTTTTTTTTCCAGATTCTGTAATTTTTCCAAAAATAGCTACTTTCAAATTTCAAGCTTCTTCATAGCTATTTAAAATTGTCGGATGTTACAATATCTCCCCCTTGGGAACATTCGTCCTCGAATGAAGTGCTTCTTACTAAGCTAAGGGTGCAACAACAACTCAAACACCCAACAATCAACTATGCAACAACAACAACAACAACAATATGCCCACTATAATTTAAAGAGCACTAAGAAGGAAATTAATACCTTGATCTGCGGATTCAAAGAGATATGGATATCTCTTCTTCATGTCTTCTTCGGCTTCCCAAGTAGCTTCCTCAACAAATTGGTTCCTCCAAAGGACCTTGACTGAGGCTACATCCTTTGTTCTCAACCTTCGAACTTGCCGATCTAAAATTTGAACAGGAATCTCCTCATAAGATAAGTTATCCTTGATCTTGATACTTTCAGTCGGTAGGATCAATGAAGGATCGCCTATGCACTTCTTCAACATGGAGATATGAAATACCGGATTGACCGCTGCTAACTCATGTGGTAGCTCCAACTCATAAGCTACATTGCCAACTCTCTTGACTATGCGATAAGGTCCAATATATCGGGGGTTAAGTTTCCCTTTCCTACCAAACCTCATAACCCCCTTCATGGGTGAAACCTTCAAATATACCCAATCATCTACTTCAAACTCTAACGCCCTTCTCCTAACATCAGTGTAGGATTTCTGACGACTCTGTGCCGTTTTCAACCTCTCTTGAATCACTTTCACCTTCTCCATAGCTTGGTGAACTAAATCTGGTCCTATCAACTGTGCTTCACCCACTTCAAACCATCCAATAGGAGACCTACATCTTCTCCCATAAAGAGCTTCATATGGAGCCATCTGGATGCTAGAGTGATAACTGTTGTTGTAGGCAAACTCAATGAGAGGTAGGTGATCATCCCAATTACCTTTGAAATCGATCACACAAGCTCTCAGCATATCTTCTAAAGTCTGAATAGTGCGCTCTGCTTGCCCATCAGTCTGAGGATGAAAGGCAGTACTTAAGTTCACATTTGAACCCAAGCCTTTCTGAAAAGATTTCCAGAACTGTGCAGTAAACTGTGCACCTCTATCTGAAATAATGGAGATTGGGACTCCATGAAGTCTCACTATCTCTCGAATATACAACTTGGCATAATCTTCTGCTGAAAGGGTAGTCTTTACCGGTAGAAAATGAGCTGACTTTGTCATTCTGTCGACAATCACCCAAATAGAATCATGCTGTCTGTGAGACCTTGGCAACCCTGTGATGAAATCCATATTGATCATCTCCCACTTCCACTCTGGAAGTTCTATCCTCTGAGCCAAACCACCGGGCCTTTGGTGTTCAACTTTCACTTGTTGGCAATTTGGACACTTAGCAACAAACTCAGCAATGCCCTTCTTCATGCCATTCCACCAATAAACTTCGCGCAAATCACGATACATCTTGGTGGAACCCGGATGAATAGAATATCTGGAGCTGTGAGCTTCCGCCATAATCCTCTCTTGGAGTCCATCTACCATAGGTACGCACAATCTACCTTGAAATCTCAAAACACCATCTCCCCCTTGTTCAAAAGCTAATACTCTTTGCTTTTGAACATTTGCCTTCAACTCAAGCAAAATGGGATCTTGATATTGCTTCTCTTTCACTTCTGACATTAATGATGACTCGGCCCTGCTCGTCACAGCTATTCCTCCTTCTGCGGAATCTGTAAATCTGACTCCCAGGCATGCCAGTCTGTGCATATCTTTTGCTAACTCTCTTCTTCCTTTTTCAATATGGGCGGTGCTACCCATAGACAACCTGCTCAAAGAATCAGCAACAACATTAGCCTTACCTGGGTGGTAAAGAATACTCAGGTCATAATCCTTGAGTAACTCTAACCACCTCCTCTGTCTGAGATTAAGCTCCCTCTGAGTAAGCACATATTGAAGGCTCTTGTGATCAGTGAATATGTCGACATGCACACCATACAAGTAATGACGCCATATCTTCAAAGCAAATACTACAGCAGCTAGCTCTAAATCATGGGTTGGGTAGTTCTTCTCATGAACCTTCAACTGTCTGGAGGCATAAGCTATAACTTTGCCATTCTGCATTAAGACACAACCCAAACCAACTCTAGATGCATCACAATACACCACAAAACCTTGAGTACCTTCTGGTAGCGTCAAAACTGGAGCCGTAATCAATCTCTTTTTCAATTCCTGAAAGCTTTTCTCACAAGCTTCAGACCATTGAAATTTCACCGTCTTCTGAGTCAACTTTGTCAAAGGAGATGCAATAGTCGAGAACCCTTCAACAAACCTTCTATAATAGCCAGCCAAACCCAAGAAACTCCTAATTTCAGTTGGAGATGTGGGTCTAGGCCAATTCTGCACTGCCTCAATTTTTCGAGTATCAACTTTAATTCCATCACCGGACACAATGTGGCCTAGGAACGCCACAGACTTAAGCCAAAACTCACATTTAGAGAACTTGGCATACAACTCTTTATCTTTCAAAGTTTGAAGAACTATTCTGAGATGGCTAGCATGATCTTCTTCATTCCTTGAATAGATTAGTATGTCATCAATAAAGACAATAACAAACATATCTAAATAAGGTTTGAAGACTCTATTCATCAAGTCCATGAAAGCTGCCGGTGCATTGGTCAAACCAAAGGACATGACTAAAAACTCATAATGACCATACCTGGTTCTGAAAGCTGTCTTTGGGATATCACATTCCCTTACCCTTAACTGATGATAGCCTGATCGGAGGTCAATCTTTGAAAAACAAGTGGCACCCTGAAGCTGATCGAAAAGATCATCAATCCTCGGAAGAGGGTACTTGTTCTTAATGGTAACCTTATTCAACTGGCGGTAGTCTATACACATTCTAAGGGAACCATCTTTCTTTCTCACAAACAAGACCGGAGCTCCCCAAGGCGAGACACTTGGTCGAATGAAACCCTTATCTAGGAGATCTTTCAACTGCTTTTTCAACTCTTTCAACTCTGCTGGTGCCATTCTATATGGCGGAATAGAGATAGGACGAGTATCTGGAATGAGATCTATGCCGAAATCTATTTCTCTCTCAGGAGGAATTCCGGGTAGATCATCAGGAAAAACTTCTGGAAACTCTCTTACTATAGGAACTGACTGGAAATGAGGTATCTCAACACTAGAGTCATGAACTCGGACTAAGTGATAGATACAACCCTTCGAAACTAACTTTTTCGCCTTAAGGTACGAAATGAAAAGACCCTTAGGAACTACTGAACTACTACTCCACTCTAAGACTGGCTCATTCGGAAACTGAAACTTGACCACTCGAGTTCTACAGTCTATCGATGCATAACAAGCATGAAGCCAATCCATACCTAGAATGACATCGAAATCTATCATGTCTAACTCAACCAAATCAGCCATGGTGCTCTTGTGACTGATGGAAACAGGACAATCACGATAGACTCTTTCTGCTAGAATAGATTCCCCAACAGGTGTAGAAACACAAAAGGGTTCACAAAGTCTTTCAGGAAGAACCTCAAACTTATTTGCAAAATAAGGAGTTACAAAAGATAAACTTGCTCCTGGGTCTAGCAAAGCATACACATCAAAAGCAAAGACTTTGATCATACCAGTGACAACATTTGGAGAATTCTCTTGCTCATGGCGACTGGTGATTGCATAAAGGCGGTTTGCTCCTCCACTGGTACTAGAAGTAGCTCCTCTAGGTGTCGTCCTGTCTGGGGGAACAACTGAAGAAGACTGTGTTTTATTTCCTCCATTACCCTGCCTATTCTTTGGACACTCTCGCATGAAATGTCCATTCTGACCACACTTGAAACAACCAACGGAGCCCTCTCGACAAATACCTGAGTGGTTCCTACCACACTTGGCGCAGGCAGGAGGCTTACTACTCCCTTGCGCCACACTACCCAGAGATTGTGCTGGTCTAGCCCTGAAGTCCTTCGAATTCTGAACATTAAATTCACCTTTATATCTGGGTGCAGGTGCTCTAACAGATGATGGAGCAGGTCCCTTTTGCCTTTGCTGAAAGGAGGAACGGTTTGAATTACCTCTCTGCTGCCCGGACTCGTTCCCGGTCTTTGCTCTCTTATTTCTAAACTCTTCTCTGTCCCTCAGCTTCTCTTCCTCAACCTGCTGCACATAAACCATCAACCTTGATATGTCCATGTCCCCGATAAGCATTGCAGTCCTACCTTCCTTGCTCGACAACCGAGACAACCCAGCAACAAACAAGCTCATTCTATTCCTCATGTCCGCAACCATCTCCGGAGCATAGCGGGATAATTGTGTGAACTTCAGACTGTACTCATGAACACTCAAAGAATCCTGCTTAAGTGTAAGAAACTCACGTACCTTGGCCTCTCTCAACTCTCGAGGAAAGAAATGCCCCAAGAAAGCTTCCTCAAAATCGGCCCAACTCGCAGGTGGTGCATTCTCAGCTCTACTTCTTTTCCACTGGTCGAACCAAGTTCTAGCAACATCCTTCAATTGATATGCAGCTAGTTCAACCCGCTCAATATCTGCTACATGCATCACATCAAAAATCTTCTTCAACTCCTCAGTGAAGTTCTCTGGATCCTCAGTAGTACTTGAACCCATGAAACTAGGAGGATCCATTCCTAAGAACTCACGAATCCTTGAAGTGTCAGCTCCTTCATGTCGAGCTCCTCTTTGCTGACCAATTTGATTAGTCACAGCTTGACTCAGAATTCTAATTGCCTCTCTAAACTCGGCATTAGAAACTTCCCCTTGATCTTGCACTCCCGGGGCATAAGGTAACTCTTGCTCATCAACATAACGTCTAGGAAGACGCCCTCTACCAACTCTTCGTGGAGGCATGATTATCTGAAAACACGCGCAAGCGCGGATTAGAAAGAAACTTTTTAGAGGTCAACTCTAACGCATGAAATGAGTGTGAAAGAAATGAGAGATCTTCCTAAATGTTGCAGCCTCCCAATTATAGATGTGGCGCGCTTCACACCGATAACTAGGACTCTACAGACACGGCTTCATAGACTCCCTAGGACTCTTGAACTCTGTGCTCTGATACCAAGTTTGTCACGCCCCGAGCCTACACCCCAGACGTGACCGGCACTTGAAGACCATCGCTGGCCCCCAAGCGAACCCTTGGCCTGGCTTTCTTAACTCAGCGGAAACTTAACTCAACAGGATAACTCAATGCAATGAAAAGTTATAAAACAACTCAACTGAAAGTAATTTGCCAACAAGGCATCTCGAGTCTCAAAATAGGATATTTAAATATATACATGCATGAGAGACTCCAAAATAACTGACTGACTGTCTGACTGTCTATGAAGCCTCTAAATACTGAGATGGATGTTGGGACAGACCCCGCAACATCCTAATAAAACAAAAACTAAGAACACAAAATATTTGAGTCCTCCGGAATGCAAGGAGGCTCACCACTGACTCTGGAGTGCTCAGTTGGATCAACGACGTGCAGGATGCTGATCCGGGGTACCTGTATCTGCATCATAAGACGATGCAGGCCCACTGGCATCAGTACATGGAAGGTACTAGTATGCGAGCTGGAAAACTAAGCAACAAAGGCTAGAAGGAAATTTGAAAGAAACTGAAAAGTTTACCTTGTTCAACTCAACTCAACCTGACTGACTTCTTTCAATATAAGACAATTTAAAACAAGTGTGATATAAAGAAAGACTGTTTAAAACATGCTATAAAACTCTGTGTGTATACAAGGATACAATAAGCCTGAGATGTATATAGAAATACAATTGAACTGATGTATATAAAATACAATAATTTCCATGTATAAAAATACAATAACTGCTGTGGGAGTATCTCTAACCGACAACCATCACATAAGAGCTAAAGTGATGATACAGCGATCAACCTCACGCTGCCAGAGCATCCTATACCCGGCCAAAGGTATAAGACCTGAACTGCCTAATGGATCCACTAGTCTAATATGAAAAGGATTCATCTAAAGAGCATGATCCTTTTCTACCCATGGTGGCTAACATGGTTCTATGGGGGCTGTGGGTTCTTTGAACGCTCCCCCAATTCGGTGCTCGATACTACTCCCAAAAATGTACTGGCTCTTATGTTTTTAAAACACATTTCTTCCTGCTGACATGAGATAATTACTCAAAAAAAAACTATCCCGAAGGCTATTTGGAAATTTCAGTTTCCAACCTTGTTTAAATGTAAAGACATTTCTTTAAAACTTCTTTGGGAATACATAGTTCCCTAATAACTTTGAGAAAATGAACTCAACTTGAAACTTGAGATTCTTAGCTTGAAACTCTAAACTCTTTTCTTAACTTGACACTTGAGTCTAAAAATAAAGTTAAAACGTTTAATAAAGACTCTTGAACAACTTTACAACTAGCTTGACTTGCTTAACTTCTAAGCTTAACTCTTAATTTCTAACTTCACTTGACTTCTAACTAACTCTCCTTAAAATGGAATTTTGGATTCAAAGTGATTGCTCACATATTACGGATGAGTTCTTGACTTTTAGAAGTACCTTGGAGTGTTGGAAACAACTAGGAAACATAGGTATAATACCTAGGAACAAAATAAAATACAAATGGGGAATTAAGGTAGCGTGAAGGATTGACGTCCTTGGCGCTCAACTTCAAACGGAACTGCTGGCCACTTCTGCCAGGCACCAGCCCCTGTTCCCAGAAAAAAAAAAACAACTTTCCTCCCTTTTTTCTTCAACTCTAAACCACCCTTACTTCAATGGATTTAATCCCAAACACTAGGGATCATCAATCTCTCAACATACAATAAATTACAACTCAAATACACAACCCAATCATGTCCCACAACCAACAATAACTTCAACAACAACTAACAACATCAACAACAACTAACAACTTCAACAACCTCAACAACAACTAACAACTTCAACAACTTCAACAACAATCCAATCTTTTCTCAAATCATAAAAAAAAGGAGCTTGGTGTGTGGGGGAAACGATCAAACCACACAAAGAACTCACATACCTTGATAGGGATCACCCCCGACGAAAATCCACGACGGAAACTAGTTGATCTCCTTTCTCCTCTTCTTCTCCTCTTCTTCTCTTCTTCTCCTCTTCTTCTCTTCTCAAGAACCCTAACTCTTTCTCTTTTAAAATGGGATAAAAATGATCCAAAAACAGCCTAACACACAATATAACCTCAAAAGAAATGGCTAGGGAAAAGACCAAAATGCCCTTAAAATTTCCGGACGGATTCCCTGCCAACTGCCCAACTTTCAATGGCCATAACTCGCTCATACGAACTCGAAATCGAGAAATCTCAGTGGCGTTGGAAAGATCATTCCACAAGCTTCGCAACCATAACTGGAACTACTCCTAACTCATCGTGATCTGGGAGTTACAACTGTTCAAAGTTGGCCAAAAATCACTGATTTCCACACTTAGCCAAATTTTTTTTTTTCCAGATTCTGTAATTTTTCCAAAAATAGCTACTTTCAAATTTCAAGCTTCTTCATAGCTATTTAAAATTGTCGGATGTTACAGGTGACCCTCACAAAATTGAAGGATCTTTCAAGAGTTCAGTTGCAGATGGAGTGTATTGGTATTGAACAACTGCAACTCATAGAAAGGACAGTTATTATTAAGAATCCCGGCATGGAGGCAGTAGAGTGTGCCTAAATTTGGGAATACTTTTCTGAAAAGCTTGATTGGGAATTTATAGCAGTTACAATGTACACAATTTGGTAAGTGTATAATTACAAAATAAAATCCTAACTAGTTTCCTGATTAATGCAAACCATACAATACACTCTCCCTCAAGCTGGACTTACATATCATAATGTTTGAGCAAATGTACTTGACCCGAGGTCCTTTGAGAGATTTAGTTAAAACATCTTCTAACTGATCATTTAAGATAACAAAGCTGGTGGAGATTAGAGATGGTTTCTGAACCCAACCCACCCAACCCAGTAAAGATTAGACAGGTTAAAGAGTAATAAGCAGATGGGTCAAAATGTGTATAACCCATTTTGACCCGTGGAAAGAGTGGGTTAGGATGGGTTAGAGATATGTCACTCAATGGATTAGTAGACAACCCAAACCATTGGGTTGAAATTGTTCATAAAGCAAATGAATAATATCTGGCACGGAGTTCGAGGACCCAAAGCTTAGTGAGAAAGCATTTGACAATTCATAATGAGTCAATTGGATGATTCACGAAGTCTCCTTATATATCTGATACTATTAATTATAGCAATTTGAAGAAGGAGATTTGTTAAAATACTTATTTAAGTTTTAATTTTCTTTGACAATTATCAATAATATTAAATTATGAGAAAATAATGAATCAGCAATGTATGTTTTGTCTAGCTAATGATATTAGTATCTAAGTTGCCCGGGTAGAGGTGTCCCATACAAGTGTGGATCTAGAGGTTAGATCTTTCATGATCAAATTTTATGATTCGGGGATATGCATCCAGATATGGATACGGATGCGGGAATTCGGCTAAAAATAATTCAAACATCTAAAAATCAAGTTATGAAATCTAAATTATGAGATCCTATGTGGACAACTAGAGGAGAAAATATTGATCAAGAGGAGAATCCTTGGAGGAGATAAAGGAAAAGGAGCGACATAGAAATTTCTATCTACAAGGTAACCATTTTCTTCAATTTCACCTTAGCTTTTGTTTTGATTACAGAAATCATTGAATTTTTCCGGAATTTCTCCGTCGATTTTGATCAAAGTAACTAAAATCAGTTGACCAGAATGGGTACGGATCCCACACCCACATCGTGTTGACACAGGTGCAACACCGAAAGTGGAGTCCAAGCAACTTAGATTAGTATCATTCAATTGATTTTTTTGGCTGTTTTTGATCTTTGACAAATCATGAGAGAAGTCCATTTATTATGTCAAAGAGAAGCACACATAAATCACCATATGTTATGCATAATAAGACCTAAAAAGGCTAGAGTTCAAATAATCTGCACAAAAAATACCGAGTATATGTATAACTAAAATAGAAAATCTGAAAGTATTTCCTATTCTGACTTAATAATAAAATCTGACTGGTGGTCTTTTATATCACAATGAAGGATGCATCTATGTTATAAACCTATAATCCAAAAAACGAGGTGGAGGAAAAGTAATTGTAACATTGGGTAGAATTGGGCGGGTTGGGTTATCACCCATTGCTCAACCCATCTTGAACTTAGTATCCTTTGGGTGGGTTGGATCACAACCATTTGTTGTACCAACCCATTCTAACCAGCCCATATTTAACCCAACCTGCCCATTTGACACCCCTAGTAGCGATGCATCTAGACTCAATCTTCTGTCTAATGAAATGACAATCCACCTATATATGTTGTCTTCTCATGAAAAACAAGATTTGAGACTATGTCAAGGGAAGCTTGATTGCCACATATTAGTTTTTTTTTTGCTTGACTTCTACACACCTTTACTCTTTGAGAAGTTGTTTAACCAGATAAGTTCACAGGTAGCAAGAGCCATAGCTCAAAATTCTGCTTCTGATGTCCAGTCTTGAACTAGCGAGGTTGAGTCCCACAGATGTCACACTAGTATTCTTAACTACGTGGTCATCATGACCTTGGTCAATAAACCATAGTTCAATTGAAGCGGACCATAACATGTAGTTTACTACAGCCTTCCAATTTCACTGAGGTAATAGTGGAAGAATTTGAAATGGATGGAAAGAGGTTTGATATTACCTATGTTTGAAGAATCGTCTTTCCCTGTCATATTTGATATTTCTGTATGATTCTATGATGGGAAGAGGAAATACTAGAACCAAAAAAATTAAAAAAAAACAACTTGCAACAGTAACCTGAGACCTAGATGGCTTACTGACTTGAGGCGAGCCTACTTGTACCAGATATGGGTGGAAAGGATCCCGGATCAGTAGGTTCAACTGGTTGACAGTAAAGGAGTTGGATTCTGAAGGTGAAAGGAAGTGATTCAGATAGTGTTATATTCTGGGCTTGAGTGTCCTTTTTCTGGCAATCCTGTAGGTAAAAGATTCGATGGAAAAGGTCACTGGAAATTGTGGTATGTGGGGACGTGTGGGTCAGGTAGCGAGATGGGTCAGCATATGGGAGTGAATGGCTGATCTTCTAGCAGTAGATTTTTCAGGGAAGGATCGCCAGGAGCTTGTGAATCTTTCTAGGTGTAAGGTGAGACTTGAAGAGTCCTAATAAGGAGAGATCTGACTCCAGCAGTGAAGATCCCTCCGGCAACACTGTAGCTTTTTAGAGACTCAGAAATATTTAGAAAGCAGGGGTTCTCCCTAATATCATGAAAAAAATTGTAGTATACATTACTTAAAAGCTTGACTGGAAATTTATAGAGATTACAATTTTACATTTAGCAAATGAATACTTGCAAAATAAACTCCTAATTATATATCTAATCAGATCCCCGGTTAATGCAAATCATGTAATATCTTAACAGGAAAATTTATTTGTTAGATAGTCTGAAGCTAAATCAAGTCACTTAATAGGAAACAGTAGGTGGTATTCTTTCAATGAGATGCTCCACTAATTCGGTTTATTTACCCCTTTTTGCAGAGCATCTCAGAATAAAATTTAACCCGTCTTTGAAATGGAAAAAACATGTACAGTTTGTTCATCTTTGGTTTGGTGTTATGAACGAAACTGCATCACCCTTCCATATTTTTATGTAGATAGGTAATACCAAAAATGTTGGCATGCATCTAAGTTAAAATATGTGCAGGTTCTTTCTTCTATACTCTTAAGATGTACTCTGTTTTCTGTTAATAACTGAATTAACTTCTCAAAATTTTCAAATATAAATAAAATTCGTGCAAATGTTTGCTGAGTTTCCTGTTGTTTCACAGGTCAGAAGGTGCACCGACATCAGAAACACGGAGAATACGAAGAAGAAAAACTCCAGAAATTGGTGATGATGTCGTAAGGTCAATATTTTTACTACAATAATCATATCAACAGCCTACTACAGCACTTCTATACATTGGCTCATATTTTCCTGTATTAATTTTGTACAAAGTTGAACTTGCTTGATTCCCATTGTGTCATTATATCTAGGGAAAAAGGACAAATATACCCCCGAATTATCATAAATGGTGCGTCTATACCCTTCGTTATACTTTCGGGTTGTGTATACCCTTACTGTCAATATTTTGGAACGTATATACCCTTAAAATATTTTGGACCATTAAGATCATGACACGTGTCCCTCCGTTTATTTTAAGGGTATATACGTTCCAAAATATTGACGGTAAGGGTATACACAACCCGAAAGTATAACAAAGGGTATAGACGCACCATTTATGATAATTCGGGGGTATATTTATCCTTTTTCCCTTGTATCTATTTTCCTGACAGATTTCAAGAAGTTTCTTTGTTTGATAAACTTTTTTGTTTTCACACACAAAGTTAATTGGTATAGAAGTAAGGAAAAAGTGTTTTTCTTTTTCCAAAAAAAAACCAAGAGGTCATTGATTCCACTTTGATCCTTATTTCTGAAATTTAAAGAAATTTTAATTTTTCGTTCCTCCCGTCCATTTCACTGTAATTTTTTGCAATAATTCTTTATCTTATTCTATTAGTACTTATCTTCCATATCTTGCTTAAAGTTTCCTAAAGTTTTCTCTAACTTTATTTTTCTTGTTGAGCTTATTAATTTTTTCAACACTCTTCCTTTTTTAAATGTTGCTAGTTACTAACTCATATGCCTCATACATATTATTTTATTGAAAATGTTATTACGTTTAGATAATGGTGGTGAAAGTAATAATATGGGTGGTATGGTAAAATAAAACAAACTTATGAATAACAATATACATTTATATAGAACTATCCAAACATCACTTAGGGCCACTTACAGCTAAAAAAAGAATGTCTTACCTAGAAAGGGTTCCTGGAAGTTCTTTATCATAATATGGTGTTGACCTGAAGATTGTTAAAAGACTTTTTATGTGTCGCTTTCTTGTACTTATTTCATCTTTGGGTCATAACCATACCAGGGCTGTTATAGCTATGAATGAGGCATTCAAGCAGAACCGACTCTTGAAAGAGCAAGAAGAAAATAGTTCATATCATCATGCCTCAACCAACAGAGATGGTGCTTCAGATCTGAAAAAAGATGTATGTTACCTTTTCTCTCTGGTTTGAGGACCTGTAATAGTTTTGATATCTTTTGCTCTGGTAACAGTTAGGTTTTATGTGTGATACCGGTGGTCAGTAAAATTGTGTTTTTCAGTTTTCCCCTTTTTAGAATGAAAAGGAATACTGCCTCTGTTTCAATTTGTTTGTCTGATTTGACTTGACACGGAGTTTAAGAAGGTAAATAAGACTTTTGAATCTTGTGGTCTTAACACGGTTTTCTCCAATTCCACAAGGAAGAAAGTTGTTTTCCAAAACATTTTGACCAACCTAACATGGGGAAAATTGAAAGTTTCCTGCATACAAACCCCTAGTGTGACCATAGATAGGAGACTATCTTTTCTTAACTCTAATAATAACTTGGATATCAAACATTAATAATTGTTCTGCTTTGTTAGTTCTAACTTCTAAGTTCATATATCAGCTTTGATGTTGATAAAGTTGATCATTTTAAGTTGTATAGAGTAAGAAACATGCGCCATCGGTCCATCCCGGCATGCATATTTTGGACAATTTGGCTGGAGTGAAACAGAAGATAGTTTGAAGGCTTACCTAATCCCTGTACATAAAATTCGATACAGATCCTTGTATTTCAGCTTTCTGGTGTAAGATAACAGATGTATATGAGTTCCTCAGACCCAAAATGTTTGAAATAGGGAAGTTCTAAAGTTTTGCCATGTATAATTTTACCTGCTAGGTGCCATCTCTGAAATAAAGTTACTTTTATTTGTACAGCAAAACGATAGATTTTATCAAATTGTTGGAGGGAACAAGTTACAACTCTTTTAATCTAGTTGTATATAATTACACACATGATACTCATACTTGCGTAATCAAATATTCTATTTTCTTTCTGTCTTTTCTGTGAGGATGTCAGCGGTTGGTGGTGGTCTGGTGAACTTGAGGGAAGAGAACTGTTGCAAATACGTTGAAGGAGGATGAATATTTAAACTGTTACTTGGTACCTGTTGCTGGTGGGAGGTGGCAGGTATCCGTGGAATTAGGCGAGGTGCGATAAAGCTGCCCGGACACCACGGTCATCAAAAATAAAATAAAATTTAGGCTGTGTTAAAATAGTTTCTATGTGTTAAGAACACTGATTTTTTCCCTATGTAACACTATTGAAGTTTGGATTTAGTTGAAATTTCTTCTTAACTCTGATTTGTGGGGTCTCTAATTGTGGAAAATAAATGAAAAGGCATTATCTTTTCGTTTTTCAGATTTAAATCAAGAGGTTGTCATATTCCCATCCAAAATAAGTTTAGAACCCAAAACTCATCAATTTGTGAAAGTTAATATCTTGTTTGAATCTCTACTTGTTTCAGTCATTGCTAACTAGAGTCCCTTTTAGGTCCCTGGTTTCACCATGATGACCATGATGATATGTCGGATCTGCATTCTAACTGTTTTGCTTTTTCAAGCGAGCAGATATGTTCACAGAGATCAATGTCATTACCCTCATCTCCCCACGAGTTGAGGAGACAGGTTCCAGAAAAAAGTGGGCCAGACAGGATGAATGATGAATTGGTCTCAACTTGGAACAGGATTCTAGAATCACATATGTATCTGAATAAGCCTCTTCTACCTTTTGAAGAATGGAATATAGACTTCTCAGAGTTGACTGTTGGCACTCGAGTTGGGATAGGTAAACATTGTTCAACATTTTTGTAGTAATGCTGATGTATTTCAGCTTCTTTTCTTTCTTTCTTTGTTAAGTGCATCGATTAGATATTTCTTTAGTGCCACTTATAGGGCTGCAATGAGCTAGGTGAGTCTGCTCCCTTTGCTCCTTGGTCTCATGCTTTGTAAACTAGAATGTTATTGCTGGTGGATCATGCTCTGCCAACTTTATTGTAGGAGCAACCCAGGCAGCCGGGTTCATCCTTTTCGTCATCATAGTTCATAAAATCTTGATTATTGTTCTTTAATTATGATATTAAGTTTTCATCAAAATTATGATATTAACTAAAACTTGGATCTAGCTGCTTCACTTCAGACCGTGGAGGATTCTACAGAGAGGGATGTCTACCTGGGGACCGTATTCAAGTAAAACTAGGCAAATGAGGGTTCATATGTGTTGTGTGAGGGAGGGAGGGAAGGATATTACATCTAAATTACCATTTAGCCTAAGTCTATATTAAGTTTAGAACATCTTTGAAGAGTTGAAGACAAGAAAGTGGGCCATATTGAAGATTAGGAACACAATAATGATTTCTACTGGTCTGCCGATGTGTCCTGTTGGGTTTTGCTACACTGATCAGAGATTCTCCAATAGTCCAATATGCTTTTGCGCCTCCATGTGAAAGATGAGTTTAGTATTGACCCTGAGATGGTCTGTTAATTTTTTTCCTCCCAAATCTCATGTACAAAAGGACGACATTTTGTGGCTTCTATGGCAGAAAAGAACACAAGTGTGTGGACATTGGGGTGAAATAGGTTCTTCTGTTGGTTCTGACATACTAAAAAAGGCACCAGAAGTGGAGATGCGGTTATTTGTTTTCTTTAACTTCTGTCCCTTGTGACTATCAGGTCTCATTTCCCGTTTGCCATTAAAATCTTCTTAAAAGTATTCAGTCGTTTCAACTTCAAAATGGATTTATAACAAACAGAATCTCGTGATTCCTATCTAAATCTTACATCCCTAATAATATTTTTTTTTCTTCCATACATGAGCCTCTGCTATGAGCTTATTGCTACTGATCTGATGATCCCTATGACATGGACATCAAAAAATTGTTGGGACAGGGATGCAAACTAAAATCTATGAAACTTGGATGTGGATCTTGCAGATTGAATGTTCACCAGATGTTGTGTCCTATACAGTCCTCTTGTACTAGAAAGAGGTCCTTACAGTGTTTAACACCCTTCCCAAATAAGAAGCAAATTGTGTCATGTCACTGAAGTGGAAAGATACACTAGATATGGATACAGATAGATGCCAGAAGGATTTGTATTGGACATATAGGAAATATTTGTACATGACCTGCTGAGGAAGTAAAGTCACTTACTTGTCTCTTCAATGATCAAAGACCAGATATGTATTTTTTTTTTTTAATTTTGTTAACTCACTTCATCTGTATCAAAGAAATGATTGTATAACCTGTAGAATCAATGTCAGTTTTAGAATATGACGCTGACTTCTATTTTTCTAATGAAAGATCTGGTTCCACCACCCCATGCTATATTAAAATTTGAGTTCTCAAACACTCCGGTTATATTTCTAGGGTTCTTTGGAGAAGTTTTTCGTGGCAAGTGGAATGGAACTGAGGTTGCTATTAAAGTTTTTCTGGAGCAAGATCTTACTGCTGAAAATATGGAGGACTTCTGCAATGAGATCTCTATCCTTAGGTGTTGTATCTGCTTTATGGGTTTTGTTACTTTGAGCTTTATACAGTTCTAACTTGTTGTATTCTTTTCTTGTCACTTTTCCCAGCCGACTTCGACATCCAAATGGTACATCTCTCTTTATACTCCCAATATTGCCTATAAGTATGGTATTTGTAGTTAGGATTTAGGCTAGTGTGATTTAACTAATGCTTTTCCTCACAGTTATATTGTTCCTGGGTGCCTGTGCAAACCCCCCACATTTATCAATGGTTACTGAATACATGGAGATGGGATCTCTATATCATTTGATCCATGTAAGTGGTCAAAAGAATAGGCTTAGCTGGCAGAAGAAGCTCAATATGCTTCGGGATATATGCAGGTTGGTTTGCCAAATGTTCTGAAACTAATACAGCTGACATGTTACTTATACCCTGACAGGATTTATGATAATATTAACTGATTCATGTTTCTGTTGGATCTAAAGAGGGCTCATGTGCTTACATCGTATGAAGATTGTCCATCGTGATTTAAAAAGTGCAAACTGCCTTGTGAATAAGCGCTGGACTGTCAAAATTTGTGATTTTGGCCTCTCAAGAATAATGACAGATGCATCTATGAGAGACTCAACGTCCGCTGGCACTCCTGAATGGATGGCTCCAGAACTCATTCGTAATGAACCTTTCACAGAAAAATGTGACATTTTTAGCTTTGGTGTGATAATGTGGGAGCTTTGTACCCTAAACAGACCATGGGAGGGTATACCACCCAATCGGGTATGTTAATTTGACCTTGTAACTTGATACAGGTTAATTAGCTCTAGAAAATTGACCTTGGTATATTTCTACATTACTGCATCTAGTAATGCATTGTGCTTATTTTTAGGTCGTTTATGCTGTTGCCAATGAAGGATCGAGGTTAGAGATACCTGAAGGACCCCTGGGCAGACTAATAGCAGGTAATCGCAGTTGGATATAAGTTACATACACACTATAGATTTTTTTACACTATCAATATATTTTAGCTGATAACAAGTTAGTTACTACTTTTACCAGGTTATCAATTAATGTTTATCATAGAGATTACTTATTATCTGTGTTGCTTGGATTCTCCAAAGATGTTGCCGCACCCATTTCTGATGCTCCAAAAATACACTACTTTTGGAGGATACAACATGCACCGTTAACATTTTTTGAAGAGCCTAAACAACACAACTTATAATTACCGTATAAGTGACTTGATTACAACAACAGAATACCCAATGTAATCTAATAAGCGGGGTCTGGCGAGAATGGTGTGTACGCAACCCTACCTTGTGAATGTAGAGGTTGTTTCTGATAATCCCTCTGCTCAGATAATGGAGATAATCCTACAAGTGAGATTTGGGGAGGGAAGTGTATACATAGACCTTACCTCTACCTTGCGAAGGTAGAGAGGTGATTTTCGATAGACTCTTGGCTCAAGTAATGAAGAAAAGAACAGTAGCAACAACAAATTATACAATAACCGAAACAAAAGAAACAACACGTAATAAAAAAAATCAATAATAAGATAATATAATTCTGACTACTATGGGTTCTTTTTCTCGACCAATTTGAGTTCCATTTCATATTTTATTTTAAGTTGAGTGAATAGTAAGTAGCTAAGTGGATTTTAGCACATGCTTCTATGAGAATCTCCGAAGAAATCAGGAGAGTAATAATACTAAGACTGATAAGAAAAATTAGACCAAGTTCGACTACCTACTAACCTTGTACCGTAATCCTCGACCCCCATATTCTTCTATCTAGTATGATGTCCTTGGTAAGTTGTAGGTGTGTCATGTTTGGTCTAATCATCTCTCCCCAATACTTATTCGGCTTACGTATACCTAAGTGATGTGATTGCATAAATATTTTTCACACAATATTTCTTTTTGTGATGAGTCTGACCATAAACTTATTTTGCAGATTGCTGGGCAGAGCCAAACGAAAGACCTAGTTGTGAGGAAATTTTCACTCGACTTCTTGACTGTGAATACTCACTATGCTAAGTGAATTCAGTTTTCCTTTGTATAGTGGAAGTACATTGTAGAGGCGTTAATTGATGTGCTGCTGAAGTTTTTACTTTCATATGATTTTCCAGTTTAGGCCTGCACTCAAAATATAGAAATATTCCTGTTTTTCTAATACCAGCAAGCAATGATAAGAGGAATGATCTCTTTGTCACATTCAAAGGATGTGGAGCGGATGGGGTTGTTCCTCTCTTAATCAGAAGAGATTCTAGTTTCGAGCGTTGATGTGAAAAAATCCTTGGTAAGAAATGGATTCTATGCGGCACGAATCTGGACGGGTTGGACTTCAATGCGGAAATGGTATTTTGTACAGTTTGTGCAATGTGTATCATTTGAAGGATAGAAACATGAGCTTTCTTGAGCTCAAGGGTCTATCAGAAATACCATAATTGGTGTGCCGTTCACACCTTCATCTAGTAGTGGGGATTTGAAACCCATTGTAATCCCCCTCTGTCCTCCCCCTCCCCCAAAAAGATAATTTTGAACATATCCGTAAACGAAAGATGACTACAAGTATGGATAGGGTTGTGGATAATAATGTTCCAAATTAGAGCAGGTTAAAAATCATATACTGAGAAATCGAACTCAACTCCAATGTGATCCACTTATTCAGTAAGTCCACAAAAGTGCCCTCTACTATATAAGAAGCATTTGCAATCTATTTCACTATATATCCATATGTATAAATTGAATTTATAGAGAAAAATATTTGGTTAGTAGTTTAGTAGTCTTCCAACGAAGTTATAAATTACTATTTTGAATTAAAAGAAATTATAAACTTACAACAATTAAAAAAATTCATATAAACTACAAAACAAAAGGAAATCATAGAGAGAATATATGAAGGTGATCTTGAGCGTAAGCGACAATATATCCTAAGCTTACTTTAAACATACGATATGAAATCATGATTTCAAATAACCATTTGGACAAGCGATTTGATATCATTATTTCAAATCCCAAATTCTCCAAACCAAAAAAACACGATTTAGGAACTCAAATCATGATTTTAATTTTTCTTAAAATATAAGACTTGACTCATAAATTTATATTTTGTAAAATAAATCTATCAGTTTAAATTTTGCAAAAAAAGACTCAATATAATTTATTGTTTAGTAAGATTGTATAAGAATTAATTTTATTTTTGTTGATTATTTTAGCATACAAACTTTAAAAAATTTAAATGACATATAAGTGAAAAAATATATGCTAAAACCCTCATGTCTCTTCTCTCTTCCCTAAACCCTCTTTACATCTTGCAAACAAAACCACTATCAGTCCACCTTTCACCATTGTAAGAGCTCCAATGGCAGCCTTTGAACTACTCTACCAAGCTCGTCGTCACTGCTCATACAGAACCCCATCTCACTTTTCTCCTCTTATTCGTTTTCATTTTCACAGATTACTCTCCTCATCCTCATCATCAGAAAACCCGAATCCGAATAATCCAAGTCCTATTCAACCCGTTTCCTACACCCCTAAGAACCCGCCGGAGAGTAGTACCCGACCCGAAGTAAATAACCCAGATGGGGTTAAAGCGGATGGTGGGTTGTGGACCCGGGAGGATCTCCGGTACTTGAAGGATGCACCGAAAATAGCTCCGATTTCGTACCCGACAAGAGTGGCGCCGTTACCGGAGGATTTTCCGGAAGAGGAGAAAATGAAAGTGGAAGGTATGGGTGATGAGGAGATGGAGGGAGAGAGGAGAAGAATCGAGGCGCAAAAACGGGCGGCAATGAGGAGAGTTATGAATGTTGAAGAGGAAATGGTTTCGTTTCCAACATTGATTAATGTGAAGAGTGATGAAAAGAAGAAAAAAACTGTTTATGATCTAAAAGAGGCCATTCGGCTTGTAAAGGTCAGATTTTTTTGTTTCAATCAACTGTGTATTGTTTTGTTGGAGTTTCTGTTCTGTTATTAGCTGCTGCTTTTTGTACTTCTGATACTTATTTCGCTGGACTGCTTTGGACTGGTTTTCTTAAGCTGAGTGTACCTAAAACAACATCTCTACCTACCTCAGAGACGTAGGAGTTACTTCTGTGAGATAGGAGTAGTAAGGTTTGAATAAACTCTACCTTCTACGGGCCTTACTCTGTGAGATTACACTGGGTATATTGATGTTGTTTGTTAAATGAATTCTTTTTAGCATTTGTTGTTTCTTGTACAAAATTTGGACTCCTTGTAAAGTTAAAAGTCGTAATTGGATAATATATTGAAAAGAAGAATAAAACAATAACAGGATGCCCATTATTACTTCAAATGAAAAAAAAAAAAGAGGGAAAACAATTAAAGGATTCCCATTAAAGAGGCCATTTGGCTTGTAAAGGTCAGATTTTTTGTTTCAATCAACTGTGTGTAGAGATCCCAAATAAGTTGAGGTCGTTTATGTGAATTCTTTTTAGCATTTGCTGTTTCTTGTACAAAATTTTGACTCGTTATAAAGTTGTGGATAATAGTAATAATATAAGAAAACAATCACAGGATGTGTTTCTGCTGGATATCTAAATGTAGTAAAGAATATCTGGAATATTATTATTTCATTGTCATACTTGCATGTCTGATAACTTTGTTTCAAGTGGACAGTGAAATTTCAAGGTAGCCCTAAAATAGGGAGTTGAGGAAAGAATTAAAGTAAGAACTGAAGAAAAAACACTTCTAGCAGTTTACTTAGGTTTCATGTGGATAACCTTCTCATAAGTTACAGTGTATCCCTCAAGGTCAAAAAACATCATACTTAAATAACCTTGTTGTGATACTCACGATTTGCTTACATTACTAATTTGGAGTCGATATGGTATCCTAGTTAACATGGATGATTGGGTGCCCACCATAGTTTATCGTGTTTTGATGTAAAAATCTGTCTAAATGTGGTTTTCTTCAACATATTGATGAAGAATTAACTTTGTAAAAAATATTATTGCATTGTTAAATTATTTGGAGCACCTTGTTGGTATGTCCACATCCTCAATTGGATATCAATGATTTACTATAGGAATGGTCCAATATATTCTCTAGGTTAAAGACTTTTTGTTAATAATGAGAAATACTTGCATAACCTCCCTCCATAAGGAGCAGCTGTCACATGCTCAAGTAAAGTGCATCTAAGGATATTTTGGATAACTTCCATGTATCTCTAGATAAGTTAATGGTCAAGGTATTTCTAGATAATCTTTTTCGATAATAATGATGTCGGAGCCCGTTTGCGTGCGCCTCAACTGTTCCACCATGTAGCGGCATCCTTTCACTAATACAAGTACCATATCATTCATCAAGGTACCTCATCAACATTTCTGCAGATAGAAAGGAATCATCTTTTTTTTTGACAATGCTAGATAACTGTCTTCCATTAATTACTAGGCCACACTCTAGGGTCGTATTACTAGATAATTTTTTGTTTCTTTTTTGGCTTTGCTTTCTTTTAGGATAGTGGTGGTGTCGGAACCTGCTAATCCGTCGTTACCTATTACTTTTCATTAGTATCGGGTAACTCTATCCACCAACACTTAGGCTAGTGGAAAAAATCCACGTGCTGTTGTCTCTTGGTTCCCAAGGTTGTCACTTCATCTCTTCAACTGTTAGGCTTCTTCCTTGAGGAGTCTTAAGTGTTTATAGATAATATCACAGTGAAAGATAGAGACAAGTTCAACTTTTCCGTCAATTAGGGGTAGTCATATGCATGGCTCAAAAATTCAACTCTTATTTTTCCTCAGAATCTCATTATATTTTTTTATTCATCTATTCAAGTTGAAAATAGTGATTATGGATCAAAGTCCATATTATGTAATCTGAGTGACGTGTTGCGCGGACTCTTCACTTTTGATGCCGCACCCGTCTCGGATTCTTCAAAAATACACTACTTTTGGCGAATCCGACACGCACCCGTTGGCATTTTTGAAGAGTCCAAGCAACATAGCACTTAAGCATAGCTTGATTGAGATAGTTTGCATGTCTGCTTTTTGCATGGTGCTTTGTCATTCTATCTATAGTATATAATCTAAGTGACTCTTAGCTTTAGCTTGCCATTAGTTGGTTTTCTTGTGTACTTTTCCTTGGTGATTTGTCTTTCTATCTAGTCATGTTTTCTTCAGAGGTTACAGACTGAGTCATGATTCATTGTATTTTTAGTGATTATGCAGGCTAATGCCAAGAAGAAGTTTGATGAAACTCTGGAAGCTCATGTTGTTTTGACTCCTGATATGCGCCGAAGTGACCTGGTGCGTGCTTTCGTCCTCTTTCTGGCCCACACTAAGTTTACCATCTGAGCTTGTCGTCACTCGTCACGTGATACTTGAACAGAAAGACTTCTTGTTGCCACTTCTATTGTTATTGGTTTATATGTCTAAGTTTATTCATCATATGGTGAATGGATATTAAATAATTGTGCTTAGAAAGAGCTCATAAATCATGTGAGCATAGAGGGCCTTAAACCTTTCAAACCTAAATCTCAATTCCTGAACATTTGGGAGCATTCTCCAGAATTTGCTCTGCATGCAGTCTCATAGATTTAGCAATTGACAGAAAATTCATTTATATTTAAAACCAAGCTCCAACATTCTATATCCTTAATCACGGTTTGGTTAGGGGTTTGCTGATTCTACATCCTTTTGTTGTTCGTGAGTGTATGGAGCAGATTTTATTGGTAGAATCATGCTCCTAGTGCCACCTAATTAAGAGTGAATTTTCCTTTTCTTTGCTGGACTATTGTCCGTGCAAGCCTCTAGAAATATAAATTCTCTTGCACAGGTGGTATAAGCAGAGTGAGATTACAATCACATTTCATTACCAATTCTTCCGTTTTGATTGACCTCTTCTAGTGTAGCTAATTTGACCCTAGTCTAAAGCAATCTCATTCGTTTGCTAGTGCTAGCTCATAGTTCTTTCTTTTGTACTGCAGAAACTTGAAGGTACAGTGGCTGTTCCTCATGGGTTTGGAAAGGTATTAATGCATTCTTCATAAAGTTTAAGGTTAGATAATCATATGCTGTTGTAGATATACTGTTTGACTAAATATTTTCCTTTCAGGTATATCGCATTGCTGTTTTTGCTGAAGGAGCTGCTGCTGATGAAGCCCGAGATGCAGGGGCTGATGTTGTTGGTGGTTTGGAGCTCGTAGAGAATATCAAGAGTGGTATGCCACTAAATTCCTTATTTAAGTTTGCAATTATTTAGAATTGTCATGGTACTTCTTATGTCCACTTACATGCTGATGTAAATGGTGCAAGTTATGAGGTCAATTTACTCCTTCCAGTCTGTAAACTCTCTAAGGTTTACATTCATAACCACTTTGGAGGCTTACGTTCATAGCCTCCTTCAACATATGGAGTGAAGTGAAGCTGATAAATTATCATCCAAGCTGACTTTTCTTATTGAGAAGCCAATGTTCCTTTTCAACTTAATTCTTAGGCTAGATGTTTGATTAGTCTTTTTAGTTGGGTCAACCACTCCTCTGTAATTACTGTTGAATCTTTCCTAGAATTTATCAGCTCCATAGATCTATGTTGATAGTTGTGATAGCTTTTTTTTGCCTCTCTAGGAGCTGATAATCTCTTTGTAATGCTTGCATCTTCTTGATGCTTTTTGTTAATGATATCCTTCCTATTTCATCAAAAACTTAATTCTTAGAATTGCAAAAAGTTTACTTTATTTTTTGGAGGTGGATGCATGTAGGAAACCGAGAAGAATGGAACAAACCGTGGATATTATAAGACCTAGGTTCAAAGGCACACAAAAGTTGAAAACCTGATCACTTTTGATGTTAAATTCAAAAGTAGATAGATCTAATGGGAAGGGGAGTCTTCAATCTGTTGAATGAGGCTCAAATTAATATCATGGAATGTTAGGGGGTTAAATGAATTGTGAGCCAAAAAAAGACCTTATACTTTACTTTCACCCCAGAAGTATAACGTGCACTCGTCCAGTATACTTCCTATTATTATGGGCTTCTCCTAGAATGGTGGTGGAAACACTGGTGAGTTGGTGAGCTAGTGAGAGGAATCCAGAATGAGAGGAATATGTATGAAAGCCCTCTTAGTATGCTCTGGATGATTGTAGGGAAAGGTATAGTAAACATCTCGAAGAATTGTGAATCCATTGTTGAGAGTTGAATGCTCTTTGTTTCATATATATATTTTTAGTGTAAAAGAATATCCCTCGTTGAAGATAGCAGGTTAGATTTACTTACAAAATAAGGGAAGATATTAGGTTAGACTTCTGGGAGGTTGGATGAATAGTCGAATACATTGTGTACTTCTCGTAAAGCTTACACTGTCTTGGCCTGATAGCATTGGAAGAATTTTGACCTAATTTTTTTCAAAATCAGGGGCCAAAGATGGGACTAGCTTTAGGCAATTGCTGGAGGGAAAAACTTACTCCCTTTGCTCACCTTTACTTGCCGACTTTGGTTTTTGCATTTCCCTTAAAAAAACAATGATTAATATGAGTATTTTACCACAATACTCATATTAATTGATGTATAGTCTTGGTATTGGGAAATAAGTAATTAATGTTGTCGGTAAAAGATAAAAATAATTGTCTTCTCTTGATATGTTAAAAGTAACAAGTAAAAGTGAAAATCTATTTTTTGAAATATTGGAAAAGAAAAAGTGAATGGAGGGAGTAAATGGTCATTCAACTATAGCAAGTTCTTCACCAAAGTCACGTTTATTTTGTATCAACAAAGTCTTTCTAATTTTGCTAGTTTATTAACCAAGGCATTATTGCTTAAACACTACTCCCTCTGTTCACTTTTACTTGGCTAGTATTTCAGAAATAGATTTTAAGTTGTCATTTTTCAACATATCAAGAGAAGACTATTATTTTGTCCTGTTGTACCTCCACATAATTACTTATTCTCCAAATCATTCTCCAAGATCTAAGACTATACATCAATTAATATGAGTATTATGGTAAAATACTCATATTAATTATTCTTTCTTAAGGGGCATGCAAAGTCCAAAGTGGACAAGTAAAACTTAATGTAGGGAGTAGAAGGATAATTACATAAACCTCCCCTCAAGTTTGACTTTATAACACTTACTTCCTTTATGGTTATGCTTGCTCTTATTATATTTTTAACCTAATTATTAAAAGAAAAGTATAATAATTAGGTTTAAAAAAATAAATAAAAGGGCCAAGCAAAACCACAAAGAAGTGAGTGTTACAAAGCCAACTTAAGGGACCTTCATGTAATTTTCCCTTTAGTTTTGTTGGCTATTATAACTTTGTAGATAAACTAGCATAACTTGAGTGACTTTGTTGATACAAAGTAAACATAAGTGACTATAATAATTAGTTTTAAAAAATAAAATAAGATGGGCAAGCATAACCACAAGGAAGTAAGTGTTATAAAGTCAAACTTGAGGGGCTGTTTATGTAATTATCCTTTAGTGTTTTGGCTATAATGACTTTGTAGATAAATTAGCATAACTTGAGTGACTTTTTTGATACAGAATAAATGCAAGTGACTTAAGTGAATAATTTGTTATGGTTGAATGACCATTTAAGTTATTCCCTAGCAAATGCTGATTAAATCTGGTTTTAGAGGACTTCATTCCGAAATAAAAAGATCAGCAATTTCATCCACACATTTGGGGATGATGATGAGACCATTCTTTTCTTTTGAACATGTATATTCGAACCCTTCAGGAAGATACGTTGTTTCAATGTTATTCCTTTGAGCTTGATTTTTTCTACTGCCATTGATTATCATGTCCTTAACATTTTTAATGTGATTATACATGCAGGAAATGTGAAGATTGATTTTGACAAATGTTTTTCCACTCATGCAATGATGCCGAACTTGAGACAGGTTTCTTAAATTGACTATCCATACTTTTCATTGACATCTCTTCCGCGAGTACACCATAAATTCAGAGGTCATTTGATTTGCTACTAGCGTGAAGGTGGATTAGAAATATTTTTTTTTGTTTGGTTTTCCCACCCGGTGTCTGGTACCCGCATTGGATCCCCATTAATCCTTTAAGATTTGAAACTTCTCTAAGTTATATATGAACTTGAAGAGATTAACATGGAAAAGAGTGCAATATAGCCCCCTTTAAGTGGTGTAGTGCTGGCATTTGGCTCACAAAGTTATGTACATTTCTACCTTTCAATTCTAAAAAGAATATCAAGATATCTATTCTATTAAAGTTAATTAAAAAATAGGAGCGATTATGTGAGTTCTTATACTTTTCAGGACAAAAAGAGATGGGTTTAATTAATTAAAAAAAAAAAGAGGAAAGAAATAAATAAAAAGTTTCATGCGAACGTAGTAGTCAAGTTTAAAGTGAAATTTAAATAAAATTTCTTACTTCATTAAATAAAGAAGTAGTCATTTTCATGGAAGCAGTTATATATTTTAAAAGAGAATGAAAAACTGATGATATATCTGATATCAAATAAGGCGGGTTCCTCTTTTTAAAAATTCTCTCAGGCACAATCCCCAGATTTTTCTCTCTCCTACTTAGGAGGGGAGAATATCCTTTCTGGCTTGCTGCCGGGCACATCATTTCTTTGTTATGCTTTTGCTTCCTCTTTCCAAGCTAACACCTTCTGTGGAAGCAGAACAAAGCGACGGAGGAAAGTGAAAATTAGAGGAAAAAGAGACTGTTTTTTCTCCTTGTAAAAAGAGTGACTAGTTTTTCTCTTCAAGAGTTTTTAAACAGACTTATGAATAGAAGTTGATGAATTGGAGATTTGATGTTTGAAACTACAAAAACTAGTCATATGGGAAAGATTTCTGAAATAAAAGTAAAAGAACACTTGGGGGCAACAATTTATATGCTACGATTGTTATGTGGACAGACAAGGGTAATTAGGATGTCAGGTTGTATTGTAGTCTTCCTATATTTTGTATTTGGTCAAGAAATATGGTTTTGTATTTGGTCAAGAAATACGGGGAAGGATTGACAGCTGTGATTAATGTTTACATCAAGAATAGTTTTTTCCTAGTGATTGACATTCTCTTTATCCTAGGATAATTTTAGTTATGAAGTGTTATTGAAGAAGGTGTGTGGAAGTATTATGTAAAATAATTATACATGAATTGATCTTTTTAGTTAAATATGGAGGTGAAGGTGGCCGGGAAGGGATTAGAGAAGGAAGGAAGGGATGGAGGGTTGAATTAGTTAGCATACCCTAGTATGCATTTATCTCAATAGAGGGTATGTATAAATAGTAAAGTCCATGACACATGGTACAAGGTTCATTTGCTAAGCAACACCCTAATTGTAACAAGGGAGGCTATTGCAGTCCTTTAATTTCAATTTTAATACATGTATAGGTTGATGCTAATATGAGCCCTATAGGACGACTGGTAAAAGTTGAACGTATAAAGCCGGGGGGGGGGGGGGGGGGGGACATAAGTGTGCTTTAGTGCTTATCAGTGACTAACATCACATGATTTTGCAGATTGCGAAGTACTTGAGGCAATTGATGCCAGATACTAAGGTAAGTAATCTGCAACTTTCGGCTCTTAATTTAGGCTGTTCTTTAGGATTTAGTGCTTATTTCCTCATAATGCATGCAGAAAGGTACTGTTACCAAAGATATAACAAAAGCAGTGAAAGAAGCTAAGCGAGGTGTACCTTTCAAAAAAGATAAAACTGCAATTGTGCATGTAGGAATTGGGAAGGTACACTTGCATCTCTCTTCATGCAGAGATTCTTAAGCTTCATTGGATATAAACTACTGGAATGCACCTATTGACATTTTTCTTCCTGAAAACACTGTTCTGCAGGTAAGTTTTCAAGAAGAGGCATTGTGTGAAAACATTGGTGCATTTGTACATGAACTTTTGCGTCAGAAGCCTGCTGGTCTAAAAAAGAGTAAGCAACTCTTAATTATATCCTTATTGATCTGTTTGGAATGTCAGCAATAAATCCTGCTTACTTCCTCTTCTTCCCCACTTAGGATTCATGTAGTTGTCAGAAAAGTATGCAAAACTATATTTTCCCAAGACATTATGGTTGTCCAAAAGTCTTTTTTACCCTGTATATGGAAAAGTACACTTTATTATACACATGAGTGTCATCTAACTTTGTGGCAGCAACTTTTTTGTCATCTACACTTGTTGGTAACAATTTTCTTTCTGTTATACAGGCTCAAAATATGCTGGTTATGTGAATACAGTCCATCTCTGCAGTACGGTGAGCTCCCTGACTTACGTTCTTCGTAAATCTGATGCCTCACAGGAATATTTCCAAGTACATTTATAAACTAAAAATAGAAATGTGAGATAACAGACCATAACCTTTTAAATGTTGCCTCTTGATAGACCCTTTGTCACTCTCCCGTTTGAGGGATTCCCTACTTAGACTATAATTAAATATCTTGGTGTTAGTGTTCAAGCTGCTTATGCCTACATTACTTGCGTAAAGTATGGCTTACGAAGGTCCCTCATTAAATACCTAAAAAAACTTTTTATCAAAAAAATACCTCAAAATTTATGGTCATGTAGTACTACAGCTTGGTTTAAGATGTAGGAATTTTCAATGCTTGATTTTAGGTAGTATGATCTGCTTCATAGTTCCATCGACATATTATGTACTGTGTCTTTATGGGTACGTAACCATCGAATTGGCTATTTTGCAGTTTATTAGCCATTTGAAACTGCACAATCATCAGAACCGACCAGTGTCCAGGGAAGCGTGAAGCGGAAAAAAGCGATAAGGCCCCGCTTCACGCTTTAAGTGAAGCGTGAAGCGAAGCGCTCGCTTCATTGAAGTGAAGCGTAAATTAAAAGAAAAGAGACCAAAATAAATAAAGACAATATATATAACCAAAATTTCAAATTAAAAACCATAAATTAGACATCACTAATCCTCCATATAACATAACACAAGCAAAATCAAAGTTATATGCATGGTTCAACCTAATTTTTTTAATTCTACAATTCTTCTAGTACAAGATTATCAAAATCTTGTATTCCTCCATTATCGTTATACTGCTCATCATCTTCTTCAAGTCCATCACCATCTCTTTCAACTTCATACACTAGGAATAGACTTGTAGCTACTTCTTTTCCCCTCTTATGTGAGCTTGAAGTATTTCCTCTTAAATCATAACGGTTCTCCTCAACCCCACTTGCCTCCCCAACAACACCCCAAGTGAAGTCAGAATCTCCCTCAAAAATTTCTTCATCTTCAGCATTCTCAACTCCAGTTAGCCATTCATTGGCATCGTCAATATTGTCCAAAAGAAGAGGAAGAACTAGGTAAGTCATGCCTATTTTTATTCTTTAAAGTCGATCACGTATTACTTCGAAAAAATAAAAGCATTGCTTTTCTCGCTTCACCGCTTTTGGTCGCATCACGCTTCAAGCCCAGAAGCGGTCGCTTCTTTTCACATGCCTCGCTTCAGTTGGACTGAAGCGCTGAACCCTCGCTTCGCTTCGCTTCACCGCTTAAAGCGATGAAGCGCTCACTTTCCTGAACACTGGAACCGACTGCAGCTTCATTTACTCTTTTACCTATCTAGGCTCCTGTTGCTGGCTGTAACCATGGTAGGTGGGGGAATCATAAAAGAGACATGTGATATTCTCTTGTTCTTGCTTGTAGTTGAGATATTTACCTCATATAGCATGCTTTGACAATGATCTGCTGTTCCCAAAAACTTCATAGCTACATTCCATGTGTTGATGAGACTAGAAGTGTAATGCAGATCTGTCCTTGACATTTGATTATTTGGATTGATGGTGGACAAGGCATGTAATGATCTTTCAGTGGCCTAAATTTCATTATTACCTTGAGCCGGAGGAACGCAAAGATCTGTCATTTTGGGTGCATCAGAGCTCAAAAATCTCGTCCTAGCTGTACATTGTACTTGTTCTTTCTCGAGACCTAGTAGTAGAGAACTGAAATTTTTTCTCGAAAAAACAATTTGAATCTTAGAATCTTTTGTTCACCATTCTTGAGTTGAGAGTCCATCGGAAACAACCTCTCTATCTCTGAGGTAGGGATAAGGCCTGCATAATCTCTACCCTCCCTAGACCCCAAAGTGGGGGACTACATTGTGTATATGCTGTTATTGTTGTTGTAATCTCTTGTTCACCATTTTGGTTCCTAAATGCCATTTTCATATCTGGGGGATGCATTGCAATGTTGATATTCTTGAATATGTTCGTCCTTTTGAAACCTGGTGTTCTTTCGTGTTCAAGATTCTAATTGCATGATGATTCTTGAAATTTGCAGATGGGTCCATCATTTCCTGTTACAATACAGTCGTTATCAATTGCAGCAGACCGCCATGCAAGGAAGTATGTTCAATTATAGTATCTGAGTAGAAGATCAAATTTTATTGACTTGATACCCTCTCTTCATAGATCCAATTTTAACTTGGTACTTTGTTGTACTCATTTGTTTAAATTTCATTCCCCTTTATTGTAATGATCTTTGCCCAGCCCTGCTTGAAACCCCTTTTAACACAAAATTCACTACTGTTGCTTCACATTTTTATTGTTCTGTCATAGAGAAATAAGTATGTTTTCTGTTCTATGATTAACAAGACCTTTCTTTTCTAGAGAGTTCAAATAGTTGAACACATCTAAAGATGATTGCTACTCACTAGAGATAATGGAAGTTGGATTTAAGTTCTATTGAACTCGTAACTTTGCAATTTGTTGGTATAGGCTTTGCCCCCCCTCCTCCCCTCTACCAGGGAATTGCTTAGATAGCCGATTTGAGGCTTGTTATTTAAGGTATAGTTGAAATTTATAATTCGTTGTTTTAGCTATTTTAAATCGAACTTTAGATTTTGTTTTTGTTTTGAAGAACTTAAGACAAAAGGTCATGAAGTTTGGCTTGCCAAAGCTTAATTTCAGATATGTATGCCTAACTTCATGCCAAGTTTTAGATGAAATTGATCTTTCAATTCTATTTATTAAGTCCGTTTAGAGGATAGATACATATTTTTGTTATGATAGTAAATGAAAGTACTAAAAGGGGAGTCTTGATGTAATTGATAAAGTTATTGAATTCAAGTTGTGAAAATAAACCTCTTGCAAAAATGTAGGTAAGGTTGCCTGTGTAAGAATCAATTTTACCTTGGTACTTTGTTGTAACGATATGAAAATAAATTCACAATACGGGTGTGTAATAGTTTAAGCATCACAATAGTTTAATCGTGTAACTTATTTTTCGTGTGAAGTTTTAAAATAATGTTTTAGTGCCAAACTTGGTCGCCACTAAACTTTGTTTTAGTGGCAAGATTAATTGCCGCTAATACCATAAAAGTCGCTACTAAAATTATGTTTTTGCGGCAACATTAGTCGCCGCTAAAGCCAATAATAGTTGCCACTAGTTTTAGTAACAACTTTAATTGCCGTTATTGCCTAAAATAGTCACCACTAAAATTGTGTTTTGTAGCAACATTAGTCGCCGCCAATTCATATAATAGTCGCCAATAAAAATAAGTTTTCGTAGCAACTTTAATCGCTGCTAATGCCTATAATTGTCGCCACTAAAAGTACATTTTCGTGGCAACATTAGTCGCCGCTAATGCTTATAATAATAGCCACTAAAAGTATGTTTTTGTAGCAATATTAATCGCCACTAATGCCTGTAATAGTCCTAACTTAAAGTAAGATTTTGTAGCAACTTTAATCGCCACTAAAGGTATATTTTCGTAGCAACATTAGTCGCCACTAAATGTTATTTTTGTAGCAACATTAGTCCCCGCTAATAACACAATAGTCGCCACAAAATGTATGTTTTTGTAGCAACATTAGTCGCCGCTAATGCATATAAATGTCGCCACTAAAGCCTATAAATGTCGCCACTAAAAGTAAATTTTAGTAGCAACATTAGTCGCCGCCAATGCATATAGTAGTCGCCACTAAAAATAATTATTCGTAGCAACTTTAATCGCCGCTAATGCGTATGATAGTCGCCACTAAAACTGTGTTTTTGTAGCAACATTAGTCGCCGGTAATAACTACAATAGTCGCCACTAAAAGTAAATTTTAGTAGCAACATTAGTTGCCGTCAATGCATATAATAGTTGCCACTAAAAATAATTATTCGTAGCAACTTTAATCGCCGCTAATTCCTATAATAGTCGCTACTAAAACTGTGTTTTTGTAGCAGCATTAGTCGCCGGTAATAACTACAATAGTCGCCACTAAAAGTATATTTTAGTGGCAACAATTGTCGCGGGCAATGCATATAATAGTCGCTACTAAAAGTAATTATTCGTAGCAACTTTAATCGCCGCTAATGCCTATAATAGTCGCTACTAAAAGTATATTTTCCTAGCAACATTAGTCGCCACTATTACTGATAATACTCGCCACTAAAAATGTGTTGTTGCAACTTTAGTCGCTGCTAAAACCTATAAGAGTCGCCACTAAAAGTTTATTTTTGTAGCAACATTAGTTGCCGCTAAAACCTATTATAGTCGCCACTAAAAGTATGCTTTGTAGTAACATTTGTCGCCGCTAATGCTTACTTTCTCTATTCATTTTTACTTACGTATCTATTAATTAAAAATAATTATAATCATGATTATATTGTCATATTATAGGTAAAAGTGAAAATCTACTTTTGAAACAGTAGACTTAACATCAAAACTACTAATTCAATGGACTACGTTGATGTCCGATGTTTTAGCAAAATTGGGAAGAAAATCCTTCATTTGATGTTAAAAAAATAAGAAATGGAAAAAAAAGGAAGAAATATCTTAACCCAATCATGTGCCTTTTCTAAAAATTATCGCGCACTATATATAAAAGATTTATGTGTGAAGCAAAATTCATAGATAATTGCATATTTCTTTGTTCTCTTCTTTACTTCTTTAATAGAAAGTCAGTACCTAAATTTCAATGCTAAAAACTTTGGCGAAAAATATCAATGGATTGGGGATGAATCATTTATTAAAATTTTGAATGATCTCAAATTGTTACAGAAAAGAGATCCCCAAAAACTTATAAGGAGTGAATGATTGTGATTTATGACCGAATAAACATGAAGGTATGAATTGTTGTTACTATTCGTAGGAGATTAGTCGTTTTTTAATGAATAAAACATGTAGGTCAATTAAAGATTATTAATGTTCTAAACTAATATAAATAATATTGATGTATGCATGTGATGAAAATCGTTTTGAGGAAAATATTAGTGTAAATTGATAATTGATTTGCTACAATTTTTTCACCAACTCTTTCTTTTGTGGTACCTCGACTTTCATTGGGTTTCAAACTTAATCAACTATTGCAAATAACATTGAAATTTTTTTAAGAAGAAGAAGAGTATAAAACCTAAAAAAAAAAATGTAGTTTAGAGTGAGAGGAAACTCCTCTATTTATAGAGAACAAATAGTAGTATGAATATGTTCTGATTGTACCTTATTAGATAAGTCAGAGCCTTTCAAAAAAGTCTCTGCTCATCGAAAAAGACATAATCCTTTGAAATAGTCACAACTCATCAGATAAGGCATAACCCTTTGGTAAATTCACAACTCATCGGATAAAGCACAATCCTTTAAAAAAGTCACAACCCTTTGAAAAAATCACAATCCTTTAGAAAAATCACAACTCATCGGAAATGTCACAACCCGTCAAAAAGGTCACAACTCATCGTTAAAGTCACAATCCATTTTTGTGAAAAGGTATCAACTATTAATATAACATAATTAAATAAATTGAGTATATAATTTTATTTTATTTATAAATAAAAAATATTATTTATAATCTACTTTGTTAATATATTTTTAGTTAGTTTATAGTTTTCAGTGTTTATATATTTTATTTCAAATTTGGACTTGTAAAATTTTGTAAATAATATAATTTTATTTTATTTATAGATAAAAATATCATCTATAATCTACTTTGTTAATATATTTTTAGTTAGTTTATACCTTTCAATGTTTATATATTTTATTTCAAATTTGGGCTTGTAAAATTTTGTAAATATTATATATATAATTTTATTTTATTTATAGATAAAATATATTATTTATAATCTACTTTTTTAATATATGTTTAGTTAGTTTATAGTTTTCGATGTTTATATATTTTATTTCAAATTTGGGCTTATAAATTTTGTAAATACTATATATGTAATTTATTTTATTTATAGATAAAAAATTATTACTTATAATCTACTTTGTTAATATATTTTTAGTTAGTTTATAGCTTTCAGTGTTTGTATATTTTATTTCAAATTTGGGCTTGTAAAATTTTGGAAATATTATATAAATAATTTTATTTTACTTATAGATAAAAAATATTATTTATAATCTACTTTGTTAATATATTTTTAGTTAGTTTATAGTTTTTAATGTTTATATATTTTATTTCAAATTTAGGCTTGTAAAATTTTGTAAATATTATATATATAATTTTATTTTATTTATAGATAAAAAAATATTACTTATAATCTACTTTGTTAATATATTGTTAGTTAGTTTATAGTTTTCAATGTTTATATATTTTATTTCAAATTTGGGTTTGCAAAATTTGTAAATATTTTATTTTGTATTAAAATTTGAAGTTACAATTATATTGTTATAGTTTTTCAAATTCGAAATTAACAATTTGCTTTGTAAATATTTCGTTTTGTATTCAGTTTGACTATATTATTTAATCTTATTAAGTTAGCATAATGAACGTTGATATTTCAAAAAAAAAAAAATTGTATTCATGTGAATTTTACCATCTTTACGAAAATTTATATTCATTTAACATTTCTTAAGTTTAGCTTATCACACAGATTGGTGAAAATATATTTGATCTCTTTTTCAAACTATGTTAAGTTGTAAAAAACCGAAAGAACCGACTAAAACCGAAATCGAAAAAACCGACTTTGCATGGTTTGATTTGGTATTTAGATTTAATAAACCGATATAATTGGTTTAGATTTTTTTTAATGAAAAACCAAACCAAACCGACCTATATACACCCGTAGTTATAACCTCCATTTTATCTTTTGTGTTCATAATTTTTTTTAATTTTTCAATAAATAACAGATGAAAACTTAAATGATGACAACGTAAACGAAGAGTCATCAGGATCTGCAATGACAAGAAAATTATTAAATAATGATGAGCGGAGAGCATTCTATGAAATGCTACTCAAAAAGAGTATCAATGGAAAATTGAAAAAAACTTATCAGCGTGTGGAAAATATGAATTGCGGGCACGATGGAGACGAAACCATTAAATTCGATATCCAGAGATATTATAAGGTCATTTTTAATTGAAAAAGTTATTCCTGCAATCAAGCGTGGCCGAGAGAAGACTCAAGTATGCCTATATTTATTCAGCAGGATAATGCAAGAACACATATTAATTATGATGATGAAGAATTTCGACGAGCAGCTACCCAAGATGGATTTGACATTCGATTAATGTGCCAACCTCCGAATTTGAATGTTCTGGACCTGGGATTTTTTATTGATGTTGTTGTGAAATCATATGAATCTTTTCCAGTAAAGATGTCGAACCGCATTTTTCTAACATTGCAATCATGCATGGTAGAAATTATGCGAGTACGAAGCTCCCATAAGTATGATATTCCACATATTAAGAAAGCAATTCTTGAAAAAGAAGGCCAACTTCCTATTCAATTGAAATGTGGTACAGTAAGTGCTCAGTTATTTGAAGAAATGCTTGAAAAAAGATACGGACCTAATAAAATTTTGGGAGTAATTTTTTTAGCATAACATTAAATGTGGGTCGTATATGTTTTGGTTGAGCCTTCTATTTTTACCTCCTTTGAATTTTTTGAAATGTCATTTGTTGAAGCTTCAACTTTCAGAATTAGTTTTGAATTTTTTTTCAAAATCAAATTTTATAGAATAAGTAGTGAATAAAGTGGAAAAAGAGTAATGAATGAAGTACTTTTCCAATAAATTATGTACTTGTAGATTTTCAATGTTAGTCAAAGTAAATTATATTTTTAAAATTAATTAATTAATCAAATAAGGATATAATGGATAAAATATAATAATTTATGTATAAATTTTATATAACAACATATATTGTAGTACAACTATTTTATAAAAGAAGTGTCTTATAATATGGCCTTCATTCCTATAAATCCACTTTCCCGGCGTTCCACCGGAAAGTTCATCGGAATGTCAACTAAAGAACTCTACCGGAGAATTCAGCGTTTCTACAATATTCAACCCAAAATGGCGAGTCACTTTCATCGCCAAATGCACACAATATCCGACGAAGGAAACTGCGCGTTGAAAGTGCAGACCCTTCTCAAGAATAAAGCAGATGAATCAGTGAGTGACATTTTTCAATCTCTAAGTAATTGCAATTTCACATTATCTGAAGATTTCATTCTAAACGTGCTTAAACGGCACCGTTCTGATTGGAAACCAGCTTTTACGTTCTTCAAATGGGTATTAGCAGGTGAAAATCCAAGTGGGTATTCACCAAATACTGAATCTTTCAATGAAATTGTCGATATTCTTGGTCGTATGAGACGTTTTGATGAACTCAACCAAGTGCTCGACGAAATGTCTAAGAGAGGAAATTTGGTTAATGAAAGAACTTATGGTATTGTGATTAATAGATATGCTGCAGCTCATAGAGTTGAAGATGCAAAAGAATTTTTCTATAAGAGGAAAAATTTTGGTTTGAAGCTTGATCTTATTGCTTTTCAGACTCTTCTTGTGTGTTTATGCCGATACAAACATGTTGAAGATGCTGAATTCTTGTTTCATAATAAGATAAATGAGTTTAAGGATAATATTAAAACGCGGAATATTATTCTGAATGGATGGTGTGTTTTGGGGAATTCACGAGAGGCGAAGAGGTTTTGGAATGATATTGTGACTTCAAAATGTAAGCCGGATAAATTTACATATGGGATATTCATCAATTCACTATGTAAATCAGGGAAAATAAGCAGGGCGGTAGAGTTGTTCCAGACAATGTGGGAGAAAGGGTGTAAGCCAGATGTTGCAATTTGTAATTGTATTATTGATGGATTGTGTTTCAAGAAGAGAATTCCTGAAGCTCTCGAGATTTTTCATGAAATGAATGAGAGAGATTGTTTACCTGACGTTGTCACTTATAATTCGTTGATTAAGAATTTATGCAAGATTAGGAGGATGGAGAAAGTTCATGAGCTTTTAGACGAGATGGAAACGAAGGGAGAGAGTTGTTTGCCAAATGCTACAACTTATGGTTACTTGTTGAATTCTGCCAAGACACCTGAGGAAGCTATTAGGATTTTGGAGAGGATGAACGAAAAACAGTGTAAGATGACTGGAGATATTTACAATTTGTTGTTAAGGTTGTTTATGAGCTGGGATAATCAAGATGAAGTAAAGAGTACGTGGGATGAGATGGAGAGGAGTGGACTAGGACCCGATCAACGATCCTATACAATTATGATTCACGGTCTTTATGAAAGGGGAAGATTAGAGGATGCTTTGTCTCATTTTAATGAGATGATATCAAAGAGTATGGTACCCGAGCCACAGACGAACAAGTTGGTGGATGCTATGAACACGTTAAAGGAGAAAGGAAAGGAATCGAAGAAGATGGAAATAACGAAAAAGGGAAGGAAGGCCAAGAATACTGGTTAATACATGCTCAGCTAATCATTTTTCTCTTGGCATGCTATTTGTTTACCTTACAACTGAGAAATACAAGTGCTAGCAAACCAAGGTCTGGAAATTTTTTGTTATGTGCCTCACACGACTACACTAGTTGTGTGAGGCTTTTGTCTCAGAAAAAAGTGGACCAAAAAGTATAAGATTTGGGTCCACTTTTTTGTGAGATAAAACGAAGCCTCACACAGCTGAGGCACATAATAAAGTTTTTCCAAGGTTTGTCAGGGACTGGGGATTTAATTAGTATAAGCTAATGGGATCATCTTACGATAAAATATATTATGGGATGGCCATGAGGAATTTGGAGTGCACTTTTGGCTTGTAACAAGTTTCCTGTGTTCTTGTGCTGATATATGTTGAAATAAACTTGGAGACATGAAAACTTGATAGCATTTCCTTCTTACCATGTCATTTCTTAAAGACAAAATAATTGTAATCTCAAAACTATAATTCTGACATAATTTTGTTTGTAGACCAAACGATAGGTATAGAACGAGTTATAACCTATGGAAAGTGTGTATACATACGTCCACATTTTAATTAAACACAGATAGAATTTAAAATAATTGAGCTTCAATTTTGAAGAGAGAAGAAATTTGTTGATCAGCAAAAAACATACAGTAATTTTTTTTTTTAACATAATCATTTTTTATCAAATAAATGGTTATCTGGTGCAGTATTCTACATGTTACAGCAATATTTCTCATATAATGATAATGACATATCAATAAATTTTATCAACAGCCAAAATCCTCTTTTCTTGGGAAGTAAAATCATAAACACAAAACAAAACTTTTATTTGATCATAGATCTAAAAAAAGTAAATATTAAAAATATTGTTTATCCATGAAATTCGATTACTTTTGAAAATTTATCATATTTTTTTTTTTATTTCAATTAAACCTATGATCGAACACTAGAAAAGATTAAAACACAAATGTGTTATATCCAAAAGACAAAGCAGCAAAGCCATGACATCATTTAATTGATCACCACGACAAAACCACCTTCTTTTTCACCACTCCTCTTAACTAACACCTACTAGATTCTTATCTTATACAATAAATTGCTTCCACCTATGCCATGACATCATTGTCAATTTTTTTATTGTTTGTGTTGTCCGCATTTCAATTAATCTCACGAGATATGATAACTCTGTCTACCAATTTTAGTACAGATAAAAAGAACCACCTAATGTTCATCATTATCATTCTTTTTGGGATTCAGTAACTATTCGAATCAATTTACATGCATTTCAATTATATATTTGAACATCATCCACCAAAACTTAAGCAAGTCTTAATTTTTTTCTTTTTCATCTCTATTGAATTTAAAAACTCGTCTACATTATTTTATTTACTTCATTAACCATTAAGCTACACTTTCAATGCACCATCCTGGCCACTCTTGATGACCAAGCCAACTCATTCTTTGTCCCCACATACTTCTTACATATCTTGGCCTTGTATATAACCAATCACAAGGGTCATCATTATCCTACCAATATTGCACTCCAATCCACAAAGTCCACTTTCCTCTTATAAGTTTCAAACAATATCAAAAGTACAAGTTTGTAACAAAAAAAGAAGAAAAAAATGACAAGTACCAAGAAAATAGAGTTGATCTTCATTCCTAGTCCAGGAATTGGTCATTTAGTATCCACAGTAGAAATCGCAAAGCTTCTCATAACTAGAGAAAAAAACATGTCCATTACAGTTCTCATCATCCAATCACCTCATGACAACAAGCTCCCTTCTTATATTCAATCATTAACAAATTTCAGCTCAAGTTTGAAATTCATTCAACTCCCTCAAGATGACACTGTTTTGCAGCTACTCAAAAGTAACTTTTTCACCTCCTTTATTCCTGCTCACAGGCCTGCAGTTAGAGATGTTGTAGCTGAAATTATCAAGTCACAATCAAATATTACACTAGCAGGTATATATTTCAAATTCATTCCATGTATGATTATTTAACTTTATCTATCCAAAGCTTTGGTTCAGTAATAAGCGATGTTGCTGGTGTGTCTTGGATACTCCAAAAGTAGTGTATATAATTTTTTGGAGAGTAACATAGGTGATAAGTACACAACTTGTGATTTATAGACTAGAGGCATGTCATGAGTTCGACCGCTACTGCAAAAAAAAAAAAAAAAAAAGATTGGTACTTCCTTCCGTCCAAACTTTATAATACTTCTTGGATTTCAAGATTCAAATAGTTTTTCTTATCTATGATATTTTAATGTGCCTCTTAAGTATTTAAAATTATTGGTTATTGTGACTTATTATATTTTTTAAGTAGTTTTGAAATAAGAATTTTATTTCCAAAAGCTTAAAGATTCTATTCCTGAATTCATTGTCAAAATTTAAAAGTTTGACTCTCCGAATCCAAATGATGCCGCCTAAATTATGACAGGGCGAGTATTTAAGTTGAAAGGAGTGTTCCCCTCAGTACACCAACCTTCTCAATTTAACGCGACTAGAAAAGTATTTCAATGACTTTATTGTTATTGTGGGTAGAGTAAAGCTTAGTTTTTATTTTTTATGCTACAATGATAGTTTTGTAATTTTAGTCTTTCGATGGGTAAAATTCTAGTAATTATATGTGATATTAACGTGCAGGTATTGTCATCGACTTATTCTGCACCTCTATGATAGACGTGGCCAATGAATTCGAGCTACCAACCTATGTTTTCTACACCTGTGGTGCAGCTGCTCTTGGTCTTCAGTTCCATATACAGAGCCTTAGTGATGACTTTGGAAGAGATATTACTAATTACAAAGATGACCCTGAAGCAGAACTTTCTATATCAACATACTTTAATCCATTTCCTGCAAAATGTTTGCCCTCTGTTGCGTTAGACAAGGAAGGAGGTTCCACCATGTTTCTTGACCTTACAAGAAGGTTTCGAGAAACCAAAGGTATAATGATTAATACCTTTCTTGAACTGGATTCTCACGCGATAAACTCCCTCTCACGAGACAAGAATATACCACCAGTATACCCTGTGGGACCGGTATTGAACCTTAATAACGTTCAAGGTGAGAACTTGAGTTCATCAGACCAGAATATTATGAAATGGTTGGATGATCAACCCCCTTCATCTGTAGTGTTTCTCTGTTTTGGTAGCGGAGGAAGTTTTACGGTAGAGCAAGTTAAGGAAATAACATATGCTCTCGAGAATAGTGGGTGTCGGTTTTTGTGGACATTGAGACAACCACCACAGAAAGATGCAAGACTTCCAGGTGACTATGAAAATTTTCAAGAAGTATTGCCAGAAGGGTTCTTGCAAAAAACACAAGGGATCGGAATGGTATTGTTGTTGTTTTTCTTTCTTTTCTTTTTTTCATATGGAGTCAGGTCCCTGATCCATATTCAAAGCTCGAACATGAAACCTTTGGTTAAGACTGGAGGGGCATTGATTTTATCTTGACTGATTTAAAACCTAGCGTGCTAAAAAGAATAACATTTTATTTTTTTTTAAAAAAAATAACATATCCAATTTTTCATAATTTTATCTTTTGGCTCCTCATTTTCTCACCCTCTTCAAGAATCCATGTTCTTTCTTTTTTTCGCTCCAAATTCCTATATAAACAGTTGAGAGATTTAAGAGTTCTCCGAACTTCTATTCGAGTATACATTACAAAATTTCTAGATGATGCATTGTATTTTGGGAGTACGCTGTCACTCGTTATCTAGATATAAAATCCACTTTGAAGACAGCGCCTTTCATAGTGCGCTATTATTGTTTCACATTGCAACTTCATTTTATCTTTTATTAATAATCATAGCATCTTATTATTTCCATCTCTACTATTTTTCAACAGGTGATAGGATGGGCACCTCAATTGGCCATTTTATCTCACAGAGCAGTGGGTGGCTTTGTGTCGCACTGTGGATGGAATTCGACTTTGGAAAGCATCTATTTTGGAGTGCCAATGGCTACTTGGCCAATGTACGCAGAGCAGCAAGCAAATGCGTTTCAGTTGGTTAAGGATTTGGAAATGGCAGTCGAGATTAAGATGGATTACAGGAAGGAACCGACAGGGACGATGGGCCAAGAAGTTATAGTGAAAGCAGAGGAGATTGAGAAAGCAATAAGGGAACTTATGGACCCGGAAAATAAAATCCGGATGAATGTAAAGGAGATGAAGGAGAAGAGCAGAGCAACAACCAGGGAAGGTGGCTCTTCTTACACTTCTATTGGAGGTTTCATCCAGAGTATCATGGAGAATACTCAATGATTAGCTGCTTTGATATGTTTTTCCTTTGAGCCGAGGGTCTATCAGAAACAACCTCTCTACCTATACAAGGTAGGGATAAGGTTTGCGTACACTTTACTCTCCCCCGACCCCACTTGTGGATTACGTAGAGTATGTTGTTGTTGTTGTAATTTGATCAATAAATTTGGTTCTGTACCCTCGTTTCTAAACTACTAGTAAAGGTTGCCCGTGCTGAGCACAACCAAGATTGTATTAGTTGTTATAATATCTTTTTTAGCTCAATTTGTTTCACATGACATACAAATACTTCAAATAGTTTTTAGCTCACTTGCTCAAGCACATATAGATCAGCATCCCCATTCAAAACGAAAAATTAAGCAAAAAAAGAGAAGAGGAAGAAGAACCCACATAAAAGAGTGTTACAGAAAATAACAAGAAAACAAAATATTTAAGAAAAAAAGAGTGAACAAAAATGAAAGAGAGAAGAAGAACCCACCATAGTAAGAGTGAAATTTCCTTTGTAAGCTGTAATTGTCATGGAATCAGCTCATCAAAGTGAATGCAGCAACTCAACCGATGTTCCAGCCTGCTTTCTGTTGAAGAGTAGTTTCTCTACTCTCTGTAGTTATGATCAAGCTGATATTACTTCCAAGTCTTAACTGAAAAAAACTTAGTGCTTTTAAAATTGTTGTGTATAACTTTTAATTACTTGATCTCGATGTTTATGTTGTACCTATACAAATGGTCGTCTCAAGCCTTCTATATTACAATTAAGAAGTATCTGCAAAGGCATGCAACTCAGCAAACAAGTTTATTTACAAGTTAATGGATAGGTCTGGTTAAGCCATATGAATGGTTTGATGTGTCATCACTTTCAGTTTCCACGGACATACAAAACGAAGATAGAGATGAGGTAGAATTCTTACTACATTCTTTAATTTCAAGACCTTATATATAATCCAATAACTATACATATGTCAGGCTATACTAAAGAATTATTGCATAGTATTAGTTTAAAGAGCCGAGTCTAATGGTTAAAAAAAAAAAAGCTATTTTCTAAGTTGCTCTACTTTTGATCTCTTATCAACTACATAGCAGAAGCTTAAGTTGTATAATTTGCTGGTTTTCCTTGAAAATCTACAGCTTGACGTTGTTTCTATAATATTTGCATGAAAATGACACATAGTTCCTTTCATTTTTGATTCTTCATCATACCCCCTTCCACTTAAGTTCATCTAATTGTTTCTAAACATCAAATCTATGCAGAGGTTTGATCTGACAGTTACTGCCAAGGAATCTACTTTCTAATCATTCTTCATAGTGCACGTTTCATATGAGCTTTCCATTTGTCAGCTGAAGCATGTTGCTTTATATTAGTTTAGGCTTTTTGGTAGGTCAAAAAATAAACGAACGTTACCAATAATCATTAATGATCAACAACGGAAATCATGAGTTAATGGCAGATTTTGTGCTTACTTAAGCTGGTTAAAGATGGCTAGCTAGAAGTGCTAATAGGAGAATTGCATCTTCCAATCGAAACAGGTAAATGTGTTCCATTCAATGTGGGCTTTCAATATCATCTTTTGGTCCTTTATAAGTGGTTCCATTTCTATTCGATATGTCCAAGAATATACTTAGGGTTCTTTAGGGTGTTGAACCTTGCTATTCGAGGATACACTTCGTAAGCACTTATGGATCACTTTATCATATGGGAGTAAAAATCAAGGTACATCATCATTTTCAAGAGGGAGAAGAGTTCCTTTGTTCCATAAGAGGGACAGATGTGCCACGAATGTCATCTCATAAATGGATACCACTATTGTAAGGTCATATCTGGAAAAAAAAAATGACAAATACCTTCCTTTCATTTTATTGCCACAACTTTTTACGAGGTATTTTTTTTCTTTCCAGATCTGTTGTTTGTGCTTTCATTGTTCATTAGTTGACAAGTATATTCACCTTAGTAACCATACAAAAATAGCTAAGGGAGACAGTAGTCTCATTAGTGCTTTCAGACACTTGAGAACAAAAGGGAAAAATTGGTCGAATACATTTGATAGAAACAAAGGGTAAATTTGGTTGTAAACCACGATGTAGAGGTAGCTTACAAAGTCGAGAGTAGAGTATGAAGAGGAGAAACTGCAACAAAAAGCCTTAGCTACAAGTTGCTTACAGTTATTGACTTATGAAAGGAACAAAGTTTCAACTGGTTAAACTTACTTCTCAGTTCCGGATCTTCTTTGTACAGAAATATTAGGCACATGGGCACAAGCCATCTAGTAAACGGTTACTAGAGTGATCAGCCTAACCTTCCATTGCCTTAACCAAGTTTCCTTTCCCACTCCTAATGTATTTATTTTCCCTTCATCCATACTTTTAACTTTTTTCTTGATCAAGATAGGAAAACTTTACCTAAATATAAGGATTTTTTTCTCATCTGTTTGCACATTGCAGCAGAGAAGTTGATAATAATCAAACAACCACACACAAGATGAGTTTCAGGTCAATCCAACTACAGAAATAGAGGCATTAATTTCTACAAACCACAGGAACCAATCCCCACAATCATCAGTATACTGCATCATAAGACCCTTCAAAGAATCTGAACTGAATAGATTAACATAAACTCCATTGAATCATATTCAAGCAACCATCAAGGAAGAGAGTTTAAAGGAAAGCGCCTGTCAGATATAAGTTTGCCCAATACTCAATGTGTTGGTGAAATGTGAGAAGTAAAATCCACTGGCAAATATATCTTAGGATTCTTGGGATCAGGGACCCAATGTATCTCACTCATGTTTGGTTTCTCCACATAGGCCATGGTAAACTCTCCCACTTTTTCTGCCTTGCCTCGCTTACCTGCCCGTAGTACATGGTTACTGCGGTTATTGCGAATATAAGAAAAGATGCCATTTTCTAACCGGATGATATCCCCAGGCTCAAAAACATCACATTCATCACCCCACATTTGAAAGTGAACCGCAGCTGTCTCATCTGCAACTAGTGCCAAACACGTCCTGTGTTGCCCTTCCAAATCTATCCTCCCTTTGTCCAAAACAATAAATTTTGTGTTTATATTGTTCAATGCAGCAGGTACGATGTCTTTTAGAAACTGCATCCTTTGACAATATGATACAATATCTGCAACCAAAAATTTCCAAACTGTCCTAATCACCACAGGCAAACAAAAAATTTAACTTTTCCGCACTCTTTTTCCGATCAAGAAATTTAATGATTCTTTTCACTATGTATTGGTTATATTTACAATATTCTCCTGATTACGTAACATGTAATCGCTTGAAAGGTACATTTTATTTATAAAATTTGTTTGCATTTCACTAAATTTTCTTAAAGAAGATAACACAACCATCACTTAACAACCATATACTCTTACCTTCATCTACTGGTTATGGTCCAAATAACAAGCTATGTGTCACCCACCCCTCTAAAAAAATCTAGAAAACAAATACAAGGACACCCCCCTCCCTAGGTTTGCCTAAATTTCTAGCATGAAGTGTAATACGTAAGCATATATTTCTTGAAAACCAAGACTAGGAATCATATAAAGAATACAAGGCATCAAATAAACATGCTTGTTAAAGGACTTACATTCTTCTAATAATGAGAAAGAATGGGTCAAATCGAACTGAGTACTCAAGGATCGTTTGGTAGCTAGTAAAGAAAAAACTTACTCAAGTATTAATTTATGAATTAAGTTATACAATGTTTGGTAGCAAGTTAGGAAGTAAGTTATACATGTATAACGTTTGATATGCAAGGTATGATGGAATTTGTATATTATCATTGTGCAGGATAGAAGATGAAATAACTAATACCCGTATTACTTAAACATATTTTACTAATACCTGCATAATTCTAACCAGCTAACAAAGGATCCTAATGACAAACTATTTTTCCTAGGGCATTTTATCAAACACATGGAGTGCATAGGCTCTCTATTAGAGAGAGAGAAGAAAACAACGGACTTTATTGTTGAGACTATTGCCCCATTAGTATGTTATTGTTTGAGCATATAGAAGTAATTAGCATTTAAAGATGGTTGAAGACGTCAATTGGTCAGAAATAGAATGTTATTTTCAACTATAATATCGCAACTTCCAATTTCAAATGCCAACTACTGAAAAACAGAAGCCCAATATAGAAAATCCAAGAACCAATCCAAAACCATCAATATAAAACCAACTTATAGGCACAAACTTCATGAAACAAGATTTACCATTGCATAGCATAAGCAGTAGTCCATATTCTACGATTTTTTAGTATAATATCACACAACTCCCACATTGTTCAAATCCCAACTACTAAGGAACAGAACTTAAGTCAATAAAAATTCATTAAAAAAGTCAAAGTTACCTGTTTCAAATAAAAATTATTAAAAAAAAAAATCCAAAAACATCAATAGAAGCTCAAAAACTATCTAAAAGACACAAACTTTATGAAACAAGATTTACCATTGCATAGCATAAGCCATAGTACAAACTCTAAGAATTTCCCAGTATAATATTACACAATTCCTCAATGTTTATACACTTATTCTACCAAGAAACAGAAACCCAATTCACGAAAAGTCAGAAAGGATCTAAAATCATCAATTTAAACTCAAAAACCAACTAAAAGACACAAACTTTATGAAACAACATTTACCATTGCATAACTAAGCTGTAATACACACAATCACAACTGTGATATATGAAGCTCATATGATTCTTTAGCTACTTCAATCTCTTGTGAAAATGACTGACATGAATGAATGAAGTGGAGTTCGTTTAGTTTTGCCTCAAATCTATTTAAGTTGGATAAAGACAGACTATTAATTAATAAAGTAGACTAATACTATATCACCCATAAAAAATGAGTAGTATATCTACAGATGATGAATCAAAAGAGCATAACAACGACACTGCCAAAAAAAAAAAATCTAATTGACAAAGATCACACTTGTTTAATAAAAAAAATGCCCTTCTAATTGGTTAATTCTTTTGAATAAGTTTTTGTTTGAGGCTAAGCTTCGCAACAAATTAGTGAACTACTGCAATTGAAGTCTCTGGATCCAACAAATTAGTTAACTACTTTCATTACCTTTGAGATTGCAGAATGGATGTGCAACTCTGCTGCAACGTGCGGCACTGCTACTTCTGCGACTGCGACGGCGACGGCAACGGCAACCTGCTGCGAGTTGCGAGCAGCGTGAGGCGGAGACTCAAGAGGGACGGATTTCACCTGAGTTGATATTTCATTTTTTTTCCTCTAAATTTTTTTATATATATATTTAAAACACCGACCAATCGGTATCGTCAATTAAAATTATTAAATACCTTTAATAAATATGGATATCGAGAAATCAATATTATTTAATAATAATCTAAATATACAAACCTCTTGAAGTCGATTTTATTTATTAACATTATATTAAATTTAAATTTATTGATCGACAGAGGTTTATCAATATAAAATTTTATATATAATAGATATTGATTACTTCATAATATCAACATACTTAATACTTGAATTGATGGATGTTTCTTTAATTAATAACGTATTTTATAGCTGAACTATTAATATATAGGACTTGATTTGTTAAACTACTCAATTAGTATATATAATTTCATATCATCAATGTATTTTATACATTTTTGATGAATTATCATTCTACCTTTTGTCTCCAACATCACAATATAAGAAATCCATTTTAAATCCGAACATACAAACGTTGATAAAATTTGATATATATAATTTTGTTTAAATCTATAATTCTCAAAAGATACAAAGACACATCGTTCATCTGACTTATATTAATTTCCAATTCTAGATCTGTTTTTAGTTGGAAATTGGTTGTTTCACATGTTACTAATAAAATCTCATACCATCAGTGTATTGTATACATTTTTGATGAATTATCATTCTACCTTTTGCCTACAACATTATAATACGAGAAATTCATTTTAAATCCGAGCATACAAACCTCAATAGAATTTGATATATATAGTGTTGTTTAAATCTATAGTTCCCAAAAGATACAAAGACACATTGTTCATCTTATTTATATTAATTTTCAATTCTAGATCTGTTTTTAATTGGAAATTGCCTGTGTCACATGATTCTAATAAACAAGCCACTGATTAGCATACAAAACCAGGCTGTCCCTTTAGATATGTCTATAATACGTATCTATAACTATAGATTAATGTACTATAGATTAATGTATTAATTGCATTTAGAAATAATACAATTATTAGTGCTTGGTTTAGATATGGTCAAATTTTCTAGTCAAGTCCATTCTTTGAGAAGCATTTAACATTAGTATATATATATATATATATATATGAAAAAGAAGCTATATGCTACACTTCAACGAGCTTTTTTCTACGTTGACGTTTCTAATAAAAAAAAAATTTAAGTATCTAAAGTAATCATATGAACAAAAAATAATTTGTTAGAACTGATAAAATTACAAGAAAAAATAAAATTACACAAAAACATCATGGATAATCTCGAATTAGATCATGAAATATTAAAAAAAAAATTAAACTGAAAAAGTTTTACTACTTCTACAAAAACTAAAAATACATTCCTGATAAAAGGTTTAAAATAAAATGTACAGCCTGAGTAAATGAGCAAGTACAACTGATCACTGAGTAAATTTTTGAACAATTCGGGTCAGCTCAAAACCCGACTCCAGCCGCCCCGAACCCAAATGTAGCTCGTCGATGTGGCTCAATCTTCATGTTCTTCCAGAAACAAGTCTCCGGCACAAGCTTAGCCGTTACCCCTGCCGCCGTCCTCATCGGCTCCGACTTACACCTTGTCAACACTAACGGCTCGTAAGCCACTGCGTTTACCAGTTTCTGCTCTATCATCGTTGCCATGGACATGGCCGGCGAAACTCCGGTCGCCGGGAAAGAACACGATGACCTTGGTGGTTGTAGAAGGAGGTGTTGTTGTTTACTCTTGTCAATGCTTCGCCTTCTCTTTGGATCCTCGGGAATTTCATTCTTCTTCGTCACTGTTTTAGCTTGTTTCAGTTCGGTGCTACTGTATACCCATGTTTCCTTGGAAACTTCCATGGATAGTTTGGGTTCGCACATCATTAGTAGCAAGCAATCTGGAAGAATTGATTCGTTCTGTTGTTTTCTCGATTCTTTTCCGATTTCATTGTTTGAAAATGCTGCATCAGATTTTGCTTCTTCTTCTTCTCTGTGTTCGTGTTGAATTAGTTTGGCATCTTCTCTATCAATGTGTTCTAACAAGAGTGTTTCTTCAATTACCTTTCTAATAATTGATTTGAATCTCTCTTCTTCTTCATCTTCGTCCAATGTTTCATCTTCTTCGTTTTCTGAGAAAGATGAAAAACTCTGAATGCTGCTGTCTTCTTCTTCTTCTTTTTTCTCTGATTCAAGGAGTTGATTATTTGCTTGATCAACAATGGAGTTTACTTCTACTGCTGCTGCTACAAGTATCTTTAGCTCACTCTCTTCTTCATCTTGTTCCTCTGTTTCTGGTGTTAATTCATGGCATTTGAGCTTTTCTTCATCTTTACTACTTTCTGCTTCTGCATTCTCTTCATTTTCCACAAGATCTACAGAAACACAACTAGTTTCCTCTAGTACTTTGCATTCGATGTTTTCTGTATCTACTAGTTCTTCCACATCCGCATTTTCTCCGATCTCTTTCTTATCTTCTTCATTAGTTTCTTTTCGAGCAGGTGATTCCCAGAATCGATTAGTAATATCCGCCATTTTCATAGGGTCAGATCGACATCTCATTAGAAGTAAAGCATTTTTAGGCGGAATGCAAATGCTTACTCTGGCTTTCTCTTCCTTCATTTCAACACTCTCATCATCATGATCCTTAAACTCAATACCTTCAAACACATGCCTTCTTGAGCTTCTCATTCTACTTTTCATTTCCTCCATTTTCTCTTCTCCGTCTTCTTCGTCGTCTTCCTTCACATTATTACTCACCACCAACTCAATCCCTCTGGTTTTTTCTTCTGTTTCACCATCTTGCAATGCAACTAGCCATCTAGCAACAACATCCTCACATCTCCTCTGCCCATTATTATTATCAACTTCTCTAGATCCATTAACTTTATCCTCTTGTTTTCCTTTCTCATTCGAAAAACACGAAGACCGACATGGAAACAAACAGCTAAACTCTCTCAAAGCTTCATATATCGTCACTGGCAAATGTACCCATCTCTGATTTCTATGCGCCACCGCCACCGCCGCAGCACATTGATCTTGCACCTGTAAATGCACACTAGAACTCCTCTGATTCTGAATCAAAACTCCCCTTTCTTCTTCCAACTTCCTGAAACTTATATCACTCCTTCTATTAGACAAATTCCGTGTTTGCCTCACTTTCTTCTTCGTCTTCATTTTTACCTGACCAATACAAGTCACCTTCGGAGACGAAGGTTCCGGGTTATCAAAACCCGACCCCCGTTTCTTTCCGGTGGTAGTAGGAAAAGTAGCTGGGGATTGTCCACCTTTAATACTGCCATTAGCTTTAAGCCTCCGGCTGAGGGAAGTGGGAAGAGTAAGAGGTGGATCATGCCGAGCATGGCTAGGACTAAGCATGGATTTGGTAAGTTTCATTGAAGAAGAAAGGCTACAATAAAACAGATGAAGAGTTTTCACTAGTAATGGGGTAATGGTTTCTTGGTATTCAGTACATTGTTGTTGTAGGTAGCCATGGATTGAGGATCCAAGTGGGGTCTGAAAGTGTAGAAAAGCTGTGTTTTTTGTGGCAGAAGAAACAGAAAATGCAGCAAAAGGAGATGTGCGTGTGGAGTTTGTTGAAAGCAAAAGCTATGGGGGAAAATGGGAAGATGATTGAGATACTGTTTGTCTTTAGATGATTATTGGGGTAGGGCTAATTGCCTAATGTACAATGTAATACTCTTTTCGTCTCGACATTCCACAAATAGCCTTTCGAAAATAATATTTCTACGTCCATGAGGTAATATAAGATTTGCGTATACTATATCCTCCTCAGACATACTTAGCGAGACTTCACTAAATATGTTGTATTTTGATTTAACCTAAAATTTTAGAAAGTAAATAAGAGTGGTGAATCTTATGTTTTTAAGCTAAAAATATGTAAAATGTATCAAAATATCATATAATTTTATGATCTTAAAAATATTATACCGAAGATGATTGAAATGTTATTTGTCTTTAGATGATTGGTGGGCTAGGGCTAATTGCCTAATGTACAATTTAATATTGCCAGATTCATAGTAATGACAAAAAGGGAACTCTAATCGATTAAACAATGCCCAAAACATTAGTCATAATTAGAGAGATTAGTAAATAACATCATGAGGTCTCTCAACGGTAAACTCGCCAACAACAAAGTGAAATTTGAGTTACATATGTGTACATAAATCTTATTTTTATATTTTAGAGGCAGAGTTGTGGAGAGAGTGTTTTCGAATAATCTTCGATTTTAAGTATAATAAATCAAAATACTAATGAAAGTTAAAATGGTAACGAAAAAAACATGACAAACGATTAAAAAAAAAAAAGTAGCATTCAGATAGGAACAATAACCTCATCAATATAGTGCAATCGCTAAACGTATAACAAAAGTTAAAATTTATATGAATAAAGTTAATACTATGACAAATACAGTAAATACGGTGCTTCAGCCTATCACAAAGCCTAATCCTATCAAAAAGTATGAAAATGCTCCCCTATCTCCTAATTTTCTACTCTAATCGGCAACCTCAATTTAATTTCTCCTCATTCTCATCCCAAAAACAATATAAATTGTAATTTTGCAAAAACGAAATCAAAGTTATTAATTTATGAGTTCTGAATCATAATTTATGCCAAAATCCATAAACCCGCAACTCTTACGTTGGCTGCGGCCCTGACTCGTATAGCATATTAAAACGTCCTCTTCAGTCTAGCTTCATAGCATGTGCTGCTTCTAAGTTTGGTTGTCATATTTCACAAGATCACAAGATGCTCAACTTTGAGTAATAATAGTAATACTTTTTCCGTTATATTTTATATGAGTTAGTTTGATTTGACACATAATTTAAGAAATAAAGAAAGACTTTTGAAACTTATGATACAGAACAAGTGATAAATATTGGTGTGATTATAAAGGATAAAATAACCATTTTAAAATAAAATTGTCATACTTAATATAAAAATATATTCTTTTTAGATGGACTAAAAAGAAAAAGTAAATCATACAACTTGAGATAAAGGGAGTAATAAACAAAGGTCATATATGTACGAGTCAATTCCTCTTATCGTCACCGAGAGTTCTTCGGATGGTAAGTATTGTCATTGTGGCAGTGGTATAATCGTGATTAAACAGCATTTTTGGGGTGAATATGAAGGAAGCTCACATGGAAAAAGAAGGAAGTGAAAACAAAAGAATCCAACAGTGCACGTGACTTTTGCGAGTCCTCTCTAAAAGAAGCATAACTCTGTCTCACGCTTCACCTATGACCGTGCACTACAAACGCCGGCAACATCTACGCGGTTCACTTTTACTTGTTGATTTTATTAAATTTTACGTCTTTGACTTAAAAATCAAGAGATATTTATCATTAAGTTCTTAATTTACCCTTATTAATAACTACGATCGATTTTCAAACTATTAAATTTAGTATATGATATATTTATTTGTTATTTCTTGAAAAATATGTCAAATTAATATCGAACGAGAAAATAAGAATAAGCACGTTCTCAAATGAGAGTAGGAGTTGTTTTTCACTTAAACAAGTACCTCGTTGTCTGAATTGTTAGCTGAGCTAGATGCTTCTATGCACAACATAAAAAGGTGCGCATTAGACCGCGCGTGAATTATGATTATCCATTATAGATTTTAATCACCTCTACGGAGAGATCGAGAGTGTTAGTTCGCGTGAATTTAATAGCTTTAGCCCATTTTTGGTATATGCATTTATAAGAATGATTTTGGACTTAGACCATCTGAAATTTTTGAGAAAAATATTTAAAATATTCTTGAATTTGATCCAAATTATTAATTTTGTTCTCAAATTATCGATAACCTTAAAAACACCCCTTTACTTGATTAACTAGATTTGACCTCAAACTCTAGCAGGAGCATAAGACTCTTAATAAAAAGTTGAGAGAAGCGTTGAAACACCCCTACACTTCGCCAGAATGTAGGAGTATATTTTACTCATATTATAAAATTGGAGATATATTTAAATTTAATTAATCAAATAAAGAGGTGCCTTTAATCTTCAAATAATAGTTGCCTTAGAGGGCAAGAGGGAGGAACATAGGTGGATGCAAAAGTTAAATTTAATGGATAATATTTTATATTTTCACTATAAAATATAAATATTTCGTGCATAGGGAGAAAGTGGGGGTCATGAGAGTGCTTTTGGCCTTACCAAGAGTGAATTTGTTGAAGAAAAGGACTTTGACCAACATTTACTTCAGAAAAGGACAAATGCACCATTGATTGATGATAGGATAATAAAGAAAAAGTGATATTTCACTAAAAGCACTTTGTTTCCCTTTATTTCACGTAAATAAAAAAAGGTTCTACTTTTGCCTTTAGAAGGAAATTGAAATAGTGAAATGCTTATTATCTCTAGAAAAAGCCAAGTAAATATTAAAAGTGACAGCTTGAAACATTTGTTGTGTTGTCAATTGTAAAAAGCACATGGAAAAGGGATCTTCTATTTAGAGCAAGTTGGAAAGGATATCTTGTAATAGCACAACTAATTATGTAGATCTTAAAGTAATTACACTCGATAAAAACAAACAGATCTATTTACTTTTGTTAAAATTCGATCTAATCAATTTTAGAAATAGACAAATTATACACATACTTGGATATTGAGCAATTACCCTTAATCACCAGTATGTAAATTTGAAAAGTGTAATTAAGTTCAGAACATCATAATCTATTTTTCCAAAAAACAAACTTCTCCTATGATCTATTACCATCTCCCATGGCACCAGCATGTTATTTTAACACCTCACACCAAACGACCCCTAAAAGTTCAACATGGCTACCGGTTAAAGACGAGACGAGACATAGAAACAATCACGGATAGATATAGAAAAGAAAAAAAATGAGAAAGTCCCGAGAATTTACAGGTTGCACAGTTTTCTTCTGAATCCCATATATTCCAGCAGTGTGTAAATTGGGTCTGGTAATTCTGCAAAGAGATGATATCGTATACGAGGCAATAGGCATCAAGTATTCAGTGCAATACCAGATTGCATGGGACATTATAGCCTTGTGCACTGAATCCACGTACTGTTGGTTAAGATCGTCCAGTTAAATCAGTCAATTTCTAGCACCACTTTGCCAGGAATTTGTCGTCTATCCTTGGCCTCGTGAGCCTCTCTCACCTGTGAAATTGGGAAAGTTTTATCTACTGGGACTTGAAGCTTCCCAGCCTCAGATAACCGGCGTATCTCATGTAAACCCTCAGCATCAGCCCTCATATAATTCCACCAATATTCTGTATCATGCAAACACAAGAAATGCAATAGTTAAAGCACCTATAAGGCTCAGTAGCACAGCTTTTGACACGTCAGTCTCAAGCTATTAACAATAATAAATACCAAATAATATACAAGCCACAAAATTTAACTCAAAAATGTCAGATGAATGACCAAAAAAAGACATTTCTCTCTCTCCAACTGAAACATCAGATGAGTAGTAGGATGCTCTCATGCTGATCACTACGGTCACTCTTGACCAAGCATTCTAAACAGAGTCGCATGCTTTTTTTAAAAAAAAAGTGGTCACACGCTACAAGGGAATGAAGTTTCTGCACTTTGAAACCTAAAGAGAGAGTTACCCTGGGCATACTTTATCCTTATTAGCCTATCATAATAAAGAGATCAATATCTCTAAAATAAATAAAAAAAATGTGAAAAGATGATCAAGGTCAGTCCAAACTGATTCGGTCCACCCAGCAGTTCATTTGAATGGAATCTAGATTAGATATTGGTCAAAGCTAGACTATCTCCTCCAGAGAACAATATATTAGAAAATTATCAATCATAGTGATTCGGTCAACTCAGCAGGTCCGTTTCCTAATATATCAATAGAAGTAATTGCTTTTATCAACAGAAGAAAAAGAGAACTATCAAATAGGATTTAGGACCAAAATCACCTCAACAAATATGCATACGGAATTTGTCCTGAACTACCTAAAGGTTGTTCCTAGTAGAAAAACCTTTGTGAAGGAGGAGGAGGAGAAAGAGAGAGAGCCCAATTAACAAGGAATGGAGGTCAGGCTTATTATGTTATTCTCACTTACACCTTCTAAAACCTGTTAAATGTTAAGGTCATACAATATCAGAATGACTCTACCATCTACTTTAAATAAAGTATATGATGTCACTAAATGGACGATGGTTTCTTCATCTTATCTACTTCAATGAAGATCAGTGATCTGTATGTCATTCTCAATGAAAAGTCCTTCTAAAACCTGTCAAAATGCATGAAATATGCTAATATTTATACTATTCCAAAAAATAAGGTCATACCCGTATCAGAATGACTATACTATACACATGAAAAGAGCATCTCAATTTTTTAAATAGATGAAGAAGGTATCATCCCCTGGTTCACCTCTTGCCTTAAAAGATGTGTAAAGATAACAACCCAGGTCAATCTAAAACGGCTCTCCGGTTGCTTTATGTACTATTATTCAGATAATAACCTCTGCCTCCCTTTTCAACCAATAGTCCAAGAACAAGAAACAACCAACCTATGAGATAATGCAACAAAAAGTCTTGAATCAAGTTAGAGCCTGTTTGGATTGGCTTTTCATTTGACTTGTACGCCAAAAGCCATAAGCTAGAAATTTTAGCTTAAAACTAAGTGCTTATAAGCACTTTTTTCACTTACCCAAACACTCTGAGAGTGCTTAAAATAAGCCAATCCAAACGGGCTCTAAATCAGCAATCTGATTGTAGGAGTTGCACCTAATAGTGAGATGGTACCTACGACTTCACCTACAGTTCTATTTTTCCTGTTATGCTTTCTACTTTGTTTTGAAATTCACTACCATATAGGAAGAACATATCTATTTTTATGAGAAAGAAGAAAAAAAATTTAAAAATCTCATATTGTTAGGGGTGAATTAAAATTTCATGTTCACTTTTTTCCCTTTCTGTTTTTTGGATAAAGGGTGTTCTAAATTTTTCATAAATACCCAGGAAAAAACCGTTTCTGCCGAACAGTTCATAGAAACTTCAGAAGATCTCATACCTATTCCATGAGAATATCGATATTGGATTTGCTTCTTCAGCAAGATGGCTGCTGCCATAGGAAGACCAATAGCTAGTCCGTGCTTATCAGTCACCGATGCAGCCTCCCCCTATGAGCAAAGAACAGGAAATCTTGCTTAAGACCGCACGGCAAATGTTTCGGCATTTATAAGAAAAAATAGTAGAAGATTCACAGTTACGAAGTAAGACAGCTCCTAACCTGTAACGTCATGTAGTGTCCACCTTTCTTTAAAAGGCTAATACCCATTCTCTCTGTATCTGGCACACCAATTGTATCCAAGACAGCATCAAAATGCCCCTTAAGTGCTACTTCAGCATCCTGTAAACAAGCAAACATGTCAACTCTGGCAAAAGGACAGAGGGCAGAATACCCCAATAATGCCATTAAAAAAACCAATCAAGCATATCATGTTCAAATAAAATAACACGATGGATAAACACGTGAACTACTACTGCAAGGTCACCTCAATGGTATAGTCAACGGCCTGCTCAGCACCGGCTGCTAAAATGCGACTTATACTCTCTCCTCCACACGTAGTAGAAACATGGCAGCCTGCAGCCACTGCAAGCTGAATTGCAGAGAAACCTACTGCTCCTCCTCCACCTATGACCAATACCCTATGCCTGAAGTAATTTGATTGAGAAATAATGATATCAGTATAAATAAAACACATATATCATTTTGAGACATCATATTATCTCTCTACCAATCAACATATATTCACTATCATGAGCTCAATATGAAGTAAAAGGATACAGTTGGAATACTATCTAAATGTGCCTTGACCTCTCAAATAGGATCAACGAGTTTAGATGGCCATGACTTGAGAACAATAAACAGTATGGGCGGGCATAAATACCGAACACTACCGAACTAATTCGGTTCTTCGGTTCAGTTTTGATTTTTTCCCCGAAAATTCGGTCTTTCGGGTCCGGTGAAAGGTTGCAGTTCTGCAGTAAACTGGAGAACTGAATTTTATACCAACTCTTTTTTCGTTCTTGTTTTCTTCGTTTTTATTCTTCTTAGCATGATTAACCTCCTTCAGAATCCTCAAGGTATCTATAGACCTGAAGGTACATAATTCTCCCGATGACAAGATGGGGCTCTAATTGTATTCCAGTTGCCAGTATCAAATGGCAGGCACGATAACGGTGTTCTCAATTTTTTCCTGTCAAAACTCCTAATCTATAGTGCAATTTCTACATTCATCAAGACAGTAAAAATCACAGTACTTGTGCATAGATTGGGTCGATGATGAAGAAAGGGAGATAAAAAACAAAAGGATCATACTCATAGTTGATATTATCAAAGAGTAGCTTAAGCATCTATTCTTCCAGCTTCATGAAATTTAAAAAAAAAGAGCTAATAAGGATGTTCTATTTCTCACTCACACCGAGAAAACTGTTTTAGAAACACCAAACCAAACCGAACTAATTCGGTTCGGTGTTTAGTGAACACTTATCCAAAACCTAAGTACTGAACAGCCACCCCCAATAAATAGGTAAGCTGCTATATCTTTTTATATATACATAAGCAATAAATAGCAAGTATTATATGCTAAGGTTTTCAGTCCATATGAATCAACATCCTGTTTCTCAAAGAAAGAGGAAAAGCCATCCTTTTGACCAATTTTCATCTCTAGACAAAATAATCTTGTTCAGCAGCATTAGAATTTAGAGCAACTCCATGTTTTTCCATTACGCCGACATAAATGTATCTTGAAACTTAATTCTTTATGCACTTCCAAGTTACAAAAGTTTATAAACGCTCCAATGGAAGAATCATTATTACACAACTACATTCAAAAGAATATAATGTTGGTCATAGGCCCCCAGTAAATAACTTTATCTATTGATCACTTCAGTGTTTTGCCAAAACTGAAGGGGGGGAAATAATTTGATAAAGAAAAACACTAAAGAGTCGTAAAATTTCAATCCCTTTAACTACGTCTCACTCACATGCCATGCTTAAAAAGTTCAATGATCATAATTTACTAGAAGCTGTTAACCTCTTTATAAGTGGAGATAGTCTGCTGCCAAAACCAGGAAAACAGAAATTCAGAATTTAAATGCACAACAATTTTAGAAAATGTTTATGACTCGGCAATATAGTTGCAGAAAAAAACCTTCTTAAATTACTAGTTTCATTATGGTAACACTTGCATAGGCCATAGCGAAACCCTCTTGAGTCATCAACTTCCGGTTCCTTTTTCTCAGAGGTAATTATTCAAGTTTAACTGATGAATTCAGATTCATACATTGCGCGTATAAAGCGCATCTCCAGTACTGAATGTAGAAGTACAGACTACTATTTCCATCCTGCCTCTCCTTCACGAAGGGTGATAAGAGAGGGAGAAAGAGAAAATCATTTCACCGGTGAAAAAATTTAACCTATCTGATAAAAACATACCCCTCTCTTATTCTGGCAGTACTTTTTAGCGCACGCCAAGCAGTTAGCGCAGCAAAAGGGATAGCACTGGCTTCCTGCAGAACAACATATAGAACCTTAGCATGCTAAAGTAGTAAAAAAACAAGATATGTGATGTGACAGGATGCAGATAACAAGTGTGAAAATTGACAGGGATATTAATCCAACAACAATGAATTTCAGAAATTGATAACTTAATCAGCAGGCTGAGGGGTGGGGAGGGCATCCTATAAAAGTAACAGCACAAGGAGTAGGAAACAAGATAGATGCTGATTTTATAATTGATCGACAATAGCCAGAAAAATTATTAAGAGCAGAAAAGTATTCTTAGGAAGTTGATCTGACTAAATGTAACCAAACAGAAAACATACCGCATGTGAAAGTGATCCCGGCTTTGGAGCAAGTTCATCCTCCGCAAGAATAGCATAGTCAGTATAAGAACCCCTCACAGCGGTTGGATGCAGAGCACCAAATACCTCCTGCCCAACTGTAAGTGACTTGACAGAATTTCCAACAGCTGCAACTTCACCACTTATATCTCGGCCCAAAATCAATGGTAGAAGTGGTTCGAAAATTGAACGTCCATATCCTGATCGCATCTGAAACATATTAAAGCATCTACTAAATGCTCAATGCAAAATAATGTGAGGATCACAATTTCTACGGCATAGCTTCCCAGGAACAAATAAGTTCAATAGATTTAGAGGAAACATTTGCACGAGCTTTATAACTATTATCAGTTCCTAATAGTAGAATAAGAAAAATTCGTATCCGTCAAACTAATATCGTATCCACATTGAATTGACGCATGTATAAAAAATTCTTCCATTGTAAAAAATGAGAAAAAAAAATATAACACATTTTATTTTAGATGTTATCTGCATTGCATTCCCTTCACAGTAATACTGTATTCATCCGGAAGCATGGCTTTCACTTAACAAGTTCTTATACCTTCATTTTTATTAATAAATGAATGATCAGAAAAATCTTTGTTCATAATCAACATTAAGAAGCGGTTTACTTATTCAACAACTGCCATGTGGTGCATAAACAAAGAAATAAAGGGATCAATAACATAGATCAAAGATGCTCCACTATGTTTAAGAGATCATTTCTTCAAGAATTCTCTAAAATGGAAGTCTCTATGCTTTCTCAGAGAAAAACAAAAGGAAGAAAGAAATGAGAACCATAGATCGCTAGGTCTTAAAGGCATAAAATTTTGCCCTAACTTGAACAATTTTCTCACATATCCCCTTTTCCTCTATTCACCTTCAACCTCAAGCACATTGTATGGACACACCTGAATTTTCTGAGATTGTCAGACAACTCCACCTATTTAAGTTTCTCAAAAGTATAGTTGGTCCTACGCAAAATAAAGCAGAAATGACAGCCAGCACAAAAAATAGTCTAAATAAGAGATGCTTCATATAATCATCCTAACCAGACAGAAATTGAGGTATAACGCATTAAACATATATACTGAAAAACACACTGAGTTTCAATTACAACCAAAGAATTGTACTATAGGTCAATTAGGCAACATTTCTAATCAGAAGGGTCAAAATTTCGACTGGTATGAACTATTAGGCATGTGAGTTCCCTACTTGAACTATTACCAAATGTTTAATATAACACACCTCAACTATCAGTTGTTCACTTTTCCTACCTGAACAATGGTGATATTTCAAATAGAAAAAGTGAACAACGGATTACTGAGGTGTGTTTCAATAAACATTTGGTGATAGTTACGAAACTCAAAAAAACTCAATATTTTAGGTGTGTTTTTGACCATTCACTCAAATAACAATTGAACTAACTATAGGTTGAGGCAAATAACAGCCAACATAAAAATAGTCTAAATTAGGTAGGATTCATATAATTATCCCAACGAGACAAGTCGATTTCTCAACTGAAAAACACATAAGTTCCATATACCACACGAAATTATACTACAGGTCGATTTCGCTCTACATTTCCAACCAATCAGAATAAATAAATGAAATTGGAAAATAAAACTAACTCTGGTATCAAGTGGATTGATTGAAACAGCACGAGCACGAACAAGCACTTGATTAGGTTTTAGATCAGGAACAGCTACATTGTCACGAAACTCAAGCACCTCCGGTCCACCAAATCGCGGCAACAACACAGCTCTACAGCTCGTAACAATACCTCTTTTGTCAAAACCTAAATTCGAAATTCCTCCATCACCAGTACCAATCTCAATCCTCCGAGATATCAATCGGATCATTGTTTTGCAAAGAAATTGAGCAGCAAATTCAGTGATTTGGGGAAAATGGATGCATATTGTTCAATGTTCAGTAAAAGAGTGTACATGCAAAAAAGGGGAGAGTGAAGCGAACGTGTCTGCTATTTTATCCGCACAGACAAATTTGGCACCGTGGCTGCTTCTCAAAAGTGCTAAGTATTGCAACCTAGGGGCTTATTTGTCTTTTTTTCTTTTTCGGAAAATTTCGTATTAGAAATAAAACCTTCCTAACACCGAACATGGTTAGAATTCAAAATATCTAATTAAAAATAAGATGGTTGAAAATGCTTATGGCTTAAACTTTTAATTTGATTACTAACTTAAGAGTTATATTTCAATTTTATATGAATAAGCCTTGTAATTCTTTTTTAATCTTTGTCAATTTATATGAATCATTCTTTTTGTGTGTTTTTCTAAGAGAAAATGGTCTAAAAATAACTTCAATTTATACCCGAAATCCTAACTACACACTCCAACTTCACGGATATCTTATCACCCCTTGAACATTTTATTTCTCTATTTACTACACACACCAACCTGTCCACATAAACCAAATAAATTGTATCACGTGATTGCACGCGCATGTCCCCCACCCACTTCAACCCCCAATTCTTGCTTTTTCTCCATTTCCCTCCTAAAAATGTAAGAAACCCAAAATTCACCTTTTTCATCTTGTTTTCTCCATTTGCATATGCATTTCTACTGATGATTGAAGCATTTTTCTATGCATTTTCAAGTTTTTTCGTAGCTTATCAACTGATTTAGTAAAGGTTAGTTCTTTACCTCTTATTTCGAGTTTGTGCTTTATTAGGGTTTCTATTAATTCGTGAAATTAAGAGCAACATTGTGTGAAATATTATGTATGAATTATGATTATAGTGTTAGGTGTTCATTTACATAGAAAAATGAACATATTTACTCGAAATAAGGGATAAAGAACTAACATTTACTAAATCAATTGATAAACTAGGAAATCAACTTGAAAATACACTGAAAAATGCTTCGATCATCAGCAGAAATGCATATGCAAATGGAAAAAATGAGATGAAAAGGAGTTGAAAAGGATGAATTTTAGGTTTCTTACGTTTTTAGGAGGGAAATGGAGAAAAAACAAGAATTGAGGGTTCAAGTGGGTGGGGGACCCGCGCGTGCAATCACGTGATACAATTTGTTTGGTTTATGTGGACATGTCAGCACTCAAGTGTGTAGTAAATAGAAAAATAAAATATTCAGGGGGTGATAGGACACCCGTGAAATTGGGATTTCAAGTATAGATTGAAGGGGTTTCAGACCATTTTCTCTTTTTCTAATATATTGAGGGTGTAATGTTAAAACTTAGTGAAAAATACATGTATATACAAATATTTTTTCGTTATAGGGATTAAGAATATAATTTTAATAATATTCTATATAAAAATACCCTTCATTAGTTATAGTCTTTTAGGCAATTAACATGATCGTTACAAGATTCAGACGGATATAAGTCTTGATTAACTGCTTAAATCAAGAAGATTTATTACTGATTGTGATTTGTGACCTTAATTTTACTTAATCCAAATGTTAGGTTTACTACTCCGCCAACCTCATACGACCACCAAGAATAAAAAGGATAAAAATCTAACTATAACTACTTAGATTTTTAAACAATTTAACATACATTAGTTCATAATAATAACATTTATGTTCAAATTATGTCAAATACTCTTATAATAATCAAAAGAAGTCAGACAAGGCATTTAAGGGTGTATTTGAATAAAAAATGTGTTACTAATTCTCTCATGTTTGATTGGTCAATTTTTTTTAAAGAAAACATGTTTTTTTATGATCGTAGTGTCCAGGTCAACTTTCACGCACATCAATTAATTTCACGGAATACCTCTCACCTCCCACCAGCAACAGATATCTGACCACCAAAGCAAGGACAAATGGGAAGAATCACCTAGTATTTTTTGTCTGCGCTCAACACATGTTCTTTAAAAATGATAAAAATGACTTCGGAAACATACTCCCCCCCACCCTCCATAGCCCCATCCACACATGTTCCGGAATCTAGTCAATATTTTCTACTTACTCATCAAACACAAAAAAAAAAATCACATTTTTTTGAGAAAAACATTTTCTTCCGTACAAATTACACCCTTAGTGCCGATAATCTCAAAGAAATGGTCATGTATGACAAACAAATTTTAAAAAAAGTGCAAAATAAAGATACATTATAAATCAAAACAAGAAATGACATGTAGTTTCTCTAAGAAAATCCAATTAGACTACTACTAATTCATATAATTTGTCTTCCCTCTAATTTTGAGCTGTTCAAAAGAAGCATACCCTGATAATATATAGATACTATATTATTTTTATTGAAGACTTCTTCCATTTAACTTTAATTAATGATGTTTAATTTGCTAAGAATATTTCATTAATTGACCAATTAAAATTATATGATGGTGGATTTACCGCATTAATTAAAATGCCAAACACTATATATACTAGCTAAAAAAAATTCTAACTCCACCAATAAAAAATTTTCTTAGTTCATACATAATATTCAAAAATCATCAATTATTGATCAAAGATGGAATTTCTAATTAGAATCCCTTTTTTACTCTTCATATTCTTTAATTCTTTATTTTCAACAATGGCCACTAATTTAGAAACTTACATTGTTCAAGTTGAATCTCCAAATAGTCAAATTTCTACTCATAGTACATCAACAATGGATTTAGATAGTTGGTACCATTCATTTTTGCCAACAACTATTGCCAATTCAATTGAAGATACGTGCATGGTTTATTTTGTACCACAATGTGATTAAAGGTTTTGCAGTTATTATCAGACGGAGAATTGAAAGAAATGGAGAAAACAGAAGGATTCATTTCAGCGCGATCTCCAAGGGTTTTGTCTTTGCACACTACTCATACTCCGAGTTTTCTTGGTTTGCAACAAAATATGGGATTTTGGAAAGATTCTAACTATGGAAAAGGTGTGATCATAGGTGTATTGGATACTGGTATTGCTCATGATCATCCTTCGTTTGACGATGAAGGAATGCCGCCTCCTCCTGCATTACAAAGTCACTGAACAAAACAGATCTCACAGTCAAGATTGTTTTGTGTGAAGTTGGTGGTGGAGTAACAAGAGAAGACAAAGGTCAAGCAGTGAAATCTGCAGGAGGTATCGATATGATACTAATGAATCGAATGCAAGATGGTTTCACAACATCAGCTGATGCACACATACTCCCAGCTACCGATGTTACTTATGCAGATGGTCAAAAAATTCTTGCATATATAAATTCAACATCAAATCCTTTAGCCACCATAACATTCCAAGGGACTATAATCGGAGACAAAAATACTCCGGTCATTGCTTCTTTCTCTTCTCGCGGTCCTAGCAAAGCAACCCCTGGCATTCTTAAGCCTGATATTATAGGCCCTGGAGTTAACATCCTTGCAGCATGGCCTATCTCTGTAGAGAACAATACCGAACCAAAACCTACATTCAACATTATATCTGGCACCTCAATGTCTTGCCCACACTTAGTGGAGTAGCAGCATTGCTCAAAAGTTCCCATCCAAACTGGTCTCCATCAATGATTAAGTCTGCAATTATGACAACCGCGGTACTGTGAATTTGGGGGAAAAGACCATCCAAGATGAAAATCATGAACCAGCTAACCTTTTTGCCATCGGTTCGGGTCATGTCAATCCATCTAAAGCAAATGATCCAGGACTTGTTTTTGATATCCAACCAAATGACTACGTACCTTATTTATGTGGTTTGAACTATACAAACCGGGAGGTTGGGGTTATTGTGCAACGTAAGATCAATTGCTCAGAGGTAGGAAGTATTCAACAGGGACAACTAAATTATCCTTCGTTTTCTGTTATACTTGGATCAACTCCTCAGACATACACGCGGACAATTACGAATGTTGGTGAAGCTAAATCATCTTACACCGTGGATGTTGTCTCACCACCAGGTGTTGATGTTAAAGTTGAGCCTTCAGTTCTGAAGTTCACGGAACTAAATCAGAAGATGTCATATCAAGTGACGTTTACTCAAACAGTCAATCGTTCATCAAGCACGGTTGATGTTGAAGGATTCTTGAAATGGAAATCTACCAAGTACTCTGTGGGGAGTCCAATTGCAGCTTTATTGACCTGAGTCTTTTAGAAATAATAAGAAGGCAGATATATCTTCAATATGAAATTATTACCACATACTTCTTATATAATTGTCTGATGATTTTTTTGGTATAGCAATTAGCAAGCATAAGATCAACTATAGAAAAGATGCAGAGATAAAACAATGACTGCAATTTCAGTAAGTAGACTATCACCACTTTTCAACTACCATCACAGTAACTCCTTAGTCCAATATTTTTTTCACATGATACAAGCTCTTCTGTAGCAACAACTTCAATCAAAATCAAATAAAAGCCCCCCTGGGGAATGAATGTTGTGAGCAAAAAAATCGAAAATTGTAATCACAACTCTAGAAAAGCGCCAACAGGAAGGCTTAGGATATATGAATATAGTACAAAAGACTGGCAGTTTTGCAGTGAAATGCACGAAAGAGATGATATGTTCCTCCTTTCACTAGCAGAACCAGTCTTGGGTGGATCCATGTCATGATTCTTGAAACTGAATAATAAGGTCTGGCGAGCACAAAGTTATGGCAGGCCATGATAGTGAGGGAGAGAGGATCTAATTATAATTCTTCATTTGAGCATTTCACATCCACAACAATCATTTACCATGTTTAGTCAGTTCTCTGTCTGCTCCACCCTAGTCAGTAATTTGATACATGTAACAAGCAACGAGATAAACTAGAGTGATCATCTCTCATTAGGAAGCATTATTCAGACGCAGGTCTTCTCAGACTCCTCTTTTTTTTCTTTGGTTTACGCTTTTTCTGTTTATCCTTCTGTCTTGCAAAGTCCTTGATGCTCTTTTCCCATTCTTTTCTGTGCTTTAAGTAAAGCATCATAGCAGCACGGGCATCTTCTATCTGAAAAATATGCAGATGGATAAAAGTTAGAATTCATTAGGATATGGACCTAGGATAATAAACTGACATGCTGCTACAAGATTGAATTCTTTTTTAGACAGTCTGTAAAGCCAAACTAAAACACAAGGTAATACTTGGAGGTCCATAACAGTACACTAAAGCACATACAGTAAGGATTCCACTGTTTAGAATGAGAAACTACAGGAAACGAAAGTAAAAGAGCACAATAAAATCATTAAAAAGCATAGAACTAACTGGGCAATGCTCTCCATTTTGTATCTCCACTCCAAGGACTTCAGTAGCAAGGTTCCGTAGTGCACGACTGCGTCCTTCCCTAATTTATCAGCCCAATGTCAGCATCATGTTGCAGCCAAAATACAAGCTAGTAGCTGAAAGCTGCAAGCAATCAAGAATTTCTTTTCTGGTGGGGAGGTGGGGGCGAAGATTACCTTAGAAAATGTTTATACTCAGAAGTGTCACGAATATCCTGCTTTTGATGGCCTAATAACAAGGCCTGTACAGGAAACATTTCCCATTTAGTCATAGAAAGTACTCTAGATTCGAAGTCTGAGAAGGTGCACAGTTACCTTAAAATCATTTCGCAGAGCATGGCCAACAAGAATCCGTCCCTTTATTAGTTCTGCCACCTCCTTCTGAACGATACGGAAATCTTTCGCTGCAGATGACATCAGAAAAGCACATTACTTGGGCAAACCAAACAAAATGTTTTTGATATTGCTTTGAGCATATAACTTGCAGAAAGTGTCAAAAAAAATGGAATTACTCTGTCCATAAATACTTGTCCAGATCAAAGTCAAACTAACACTGGGTCAAACTTGAAACTGACTGCTAAAAACAATTAATCCAAATTGAAAATATAAACCTTCAGATTAGAGATAAACTGACAGCCTATTCAACTTTGAACCATTTAACAAGAGATGTTGTCCAACAAAGATTGCAATATAATTTTCTTATATACAAATCTTTTAATCAGAAAGAAATGGAGACAAAGTTATCCTTTAGTAAGAGATAAGGTTTTATCTATTCTACTTTATTCAGTTAGAGATTGATGGCCATTGGACACAGGCCTACTTATTTTAAACTTATATTGAATCCCTCAGGGTATTTAACCCAACTTCCTTTCATGCATTCTGGACAAACCTCTGTAGCTTGAATGTGCACGACCCATTGAACTCTCTTTCAGGAAAGTGAGATGGACTCAAAATCTTTTATAGCAATTAGTTAAAATTCCATAACATCAAATTCTAAGGCGTTTGGCCATGAAATTATTTCACTTTTTTCCACTCCAAGGAACATGTTTGGCCATAAAATTCTGGTAAATTCTCTTTACTTCTTTCAAGAATTTTCAAAAATTCCAAAAACAACAATTTCGCTTTTGTCACTCCAAATTACTCGCAAAAATTCAAAACAACTCAAACTTATTTTATGGACAAACACAACTCTAATTTCTAAATATCATTTTTCATTTTGAAAACAAAGACTACTTTTTTTATTTTCACAATGAAACATAGACAAACACCTACTAAAATATGTTGATGAACTATGAGCTCTGTGATGGCTGATGGGAATTTCTCATGTCAGAATTCTTAAAAGAGTTTAAATTTCCATTCTGACTACACGTGATAATACATTCATTTCGTAGTCCAGATGGAAAAACTTTAAGCATCAAAATTAGAAGAATAGGAGCGAGAAAATTCCACAATGCTTCTAGAACAGCTGCAAATTAACGTGCTAAAGTAACACCACACTGCTTCTCAGATGACTTAACTTCACACGCTAAAGTATAATAAAAGAATGTTTTTCAATTTTCTGCTTCTTTAGCAAGAACGGTTTTTTTGTAGTTATTATTCTTTCAAGAGACCAGACTAAAAACTTCTCCTTCTGTTGGTATCTTTTCAAATGTAAGGGGTGAAGTGAAACCAACCTTTCTTTAAGTGCTGAGGTCTAATACCACTGATTTTGGTACGGAAGTCAACAACACGTTCAACTGGACGAACATATTCGTCATATATCACATTTCCCCATTGGTTGACCTGCAATAAACTGGTTTGCATTTAACTGTTCATGTATAAGACGAACAAACAAGCTTACAAGAACATTGTAGGTTTAAATACACAGAGAACTAATGGAATGTACCCGGATAATCAAAATAAGGCAATTTATGTTTTATAGGGAAACAACAAGAAGCTTTAACATAGCAACATCAATAATTAGTGTACAGTGGACTATAAGTTCACATGCACCCATAAGAACATAGAATAATTTATAATTCTGTGTGGCATATGCTCAGAAGGCAAAAGACCAGCTAGAAGAGAACTTATTATAGGATATAAACAGCTTAGTTATGAAAATCGTAGTGCAGTAGAAGCTTGTAACTAATAATCAAAAGCATCAAGTTAAACTGGGGAAGCAACTGAAACAATTGCTAGTAAAACCATTTGTCAAATGTAGTGAAGTAGCATATATTTTTAAATAACTGGTATTTAAGTAAATGAGAAGGTAAGACGGCATACCAGTGTAACTCGCCCGAGAGCACTTCTGTTTCCCACAGAGCCTACGCCAACCATTTCACAATCCATCCCTATCACATCTGTGACACTGTCATGGAGCTAACGATTAAATTGCTGAACAGTAAAAAAATAATTATTCAATTAATAATCAAAAAAATACTCAATCACACTTGAACTCGAGGAGGCTTAAATAAGAATAGAAAAGTGAGATTTTGATTGTATTTTAATGCGTGACCAGTTAAAAATAAAATCTTTCTAATTTCCTGCAAATGTTAAAATAACATAGAAATTTAGGTTTAATTATCATTTCATAACTTTTTGATAATAAACTTTTCCGGAGTCTTGTGTGACAAAAATATGCCACCAAGAAATTAAAGACAAGTTCTACAAAGCGGTGGTTAGACCGATGGTGTTGTAAGGAGTAAAGTGTAGGTCAGTCAAGAACCCGCACGTACAGAAGATGGAAATTGCAAAAATGGATATGCAGGCATACAAGGAGAGATAAGATTAGAATGAAGATATCCAGAACAAGGTGGGAGCGGCCTTGGTGGAGGAGGACAAGATATAGGAGGCAAGTCTAAGATGGTTCGGACATATGATGAGAAGATGCATGGATGTCTCAATGCGAAGGTGTGAGAGGTTGGCTTTATGGATGGTTTCAGGAGAGGTAGAGGTACGTGGTAGGCCGAAAAAGTATTGAGGAAAAGGTGATTAAATAGGACATGGTGCAGCTTTAGGTTACCGAGAGCATAACCTCATATAGAATATAGAAGATTATGGAGGATGCAGATTAGAATAGAAAGTTGGGTAGGTAGTTGAGTAGAGTCTCACTCGAAGTCACGCAGACCCTTCACTTTTGATGTTGCACTCGTGTTGAATTCTCCAAAAATACACTACTTGGAGAATCCAACACACACCCGTTAACATTTTTAAAGAGTCCGAGCATCATAGGTTTCACTTATCCTTCCGTGCTAGTAATTGTAGCATTGCTGTTGTAGGTTCTTGTTCCTTCAATTTCAGTTACTATCTATTGTAACTAGATTTAGAGTACACATACTAAGCTGTTGTAGATAAAAATCCTAGTTAAACAAGTTTTTTATAATCTTTTATAAAAGGTGTATCTAAGCAAATAATGAATCATGTACAGCCGCCGCCCCAAAAAAAAGACCTTTTTAAAACTCACCTTGAATCTGATGAAGTTGGAATAAGAGGATTAGGCGGAGCATCACCGGAGTCATCACTGGACCTGCTTTTGCGCTTTCCTACGATAGCAACCAAAAAAACCTCACACACAAATAACCAAAAAAAACTAAAAACATGCGATATACCTAATATTGAATTAGGATTTTCTGTTTCTGAAGGATTTGACCGTTGTTTTTGGAAGCCATTGCTGCTGAGTTGCTGCAGAGCAAAGAAATTGAGTGCATAATCGGAGATAAATTACAAAACAAAATTAGTTAGAGAGAGAGTGAATACTTCACGGAGCTGAGCCCAGTTGGGGTTTAGCTGAAACTGTTTCTTAGGGTTTTTCAATTGATCCGCCATTTTTGTCTACCTCCGGTGGCTCAATGCCCTTTAAAAATGAGACATCCCAAAAATTTGAAAGGCCCAATTCTTTTTAATAATAATAAAATTATTATAAGCTTTTTCTAACCAAAAAATTGTATGTGAAATGGAAAAATATTTATTTTTTTTTCTTATAATTTGGCTCAAAAATATTCTTGTCGTCAATATTTTGATTCATAAATATTCATATAGTTACTAAATGGATCAAAAATACCATTTTCCAAATAAATATATGATTTCTTTTCTTTTAAAACAAATCTTCTTTCTAATTAAAATATTATTAGTGGACCCTATACTTGTTTTCTTTCTCTAAAAATCACTTTAACAAATAAAATGTAGGAAATAAGTTTTTTTCTTGATCTCATTTTATCAATTAAAATAGAAGAATTGTATGTACCTTTTCAGCGGATAATACCGATAATCCTAAGGAGGTTCCTCCGGGATACTCAATAGGAGAAGGAAGGATTGCTTCTCAACCCCTTTTGTCATTTTCTTCATATGCCACTCTATTGCACTCTTCATATCATTAGTTGTCGTAGTCGTTCAAACATGCATCAATCGTGGTTGTTGAAAGACGAGCCAAAAAGCAAATGATGGCGACTATCAACAAGCTAATGTGGTTGGCTTGTGTATTTGTCTCCATAGCGTTTCTTGCACTGTCATATATCATTATAGGTAAAGAGGAAAGATGGATGGCAAGTGCAGTAACTTTTATCATGGTCGCGACAATAAGTACACTATGTTACTGGGTAGTTATGCATCGGATTGAGTCTTCAAATTTGAGAAGTCAGAGGAAATCAGCTCGGAGTAGCAAAGACGTTGTCACGGTCCGTATCAATCGTGTCAAAATCAGAGATCCCTGAAGATCAGTACAAGAAACTATATGTTATATAGTTCTAGTTGTTGGCCAATGTACAATCTTGTGTTATAAAAAAATGATCTTTGCACTTCAAGATTCAGTGCAATAGCTCTAGTTTTTGTGGTGTATATGATCAAGATAATTGAAGTGTAAGATTTTAGAATTATGAATACTTTACTAAGTGAAATACATTTTAGTGAGAAAGCTAAGTAAAATGACAGGTCGGCATCCCAGGTTAGCAGGATGCCATGTTAGCAAGGTCTTAGGAAGAGCCGCACCGCTTCCCAAGGGATGTGATGTGAAATTTTATGCTATACTAGAATTTTGAGCATATTTCTACTGTGTACAGATAATTGATTTTGAACTTAGTAACTCTGTTATGTGTCTCTATTTCATTCACTCTACTCCTTTCCAATTCACGTGACACAATTTGAGTTGGCACACACGTGACATATTTGAGTTAGTACGAAGTTTAGAAAGAGATGAACATTTTTGAAACTTATGGTATAAAACATGTCATAACATTTTGTGTAACTATAAGATTTTTGAAATTGTGACCTTGAACATGCAAGAACATACATGCGGTTATAAATGTTAATCCTTTCCAAATTTAGAAGGTTGTCATTCTTTCTGAAAAAAAGTGTGTTACGTAAATTGAAACGAAGAGATTAAAATGTATACTAAAATTATGAGTATCTTACTACTGGTCAAAGTAAAAATAGGGTAGTATGTGAGCAAGATAGGTGAGATTAGGGATGTCACATAAATCATCAAAAATTGAATTACCTAGTCGAGCTGAGAAATTCGATAATTTGGTAGTTGAGAGTAAAATATCATAAATATAATCGGTTTTGGTAGTCCATACGGGAAATTAGCATCATTTGGTATTTAGTAGTACGGTACACATAATTATTGGTCGTTCAGTACCTAAGATCAAAATAATAATCTGAAAAGTCGAATAGAATTTGAGATTAACTTTATTCCATGTTTGGTTACGATATTAATTACTCCCAACATTATTTTATTCCACCAATTTTACAAAAATAGTGGGATAGTAATCCCATAAAGAAGACACGATAAAATAATAATCTCATGTATATTGTTGTCTATCCCATTCCGCATACCGGATGGCCATAGGGAATAAAGGCCATTACACATAAAGTGACATAGGCCCATCAGTAAGAAGCCCATATATCAAAAACTATAGCAGAAGCATACAAATCAAGATCAACTAAATATTAATACTACACAATTGACTTTTTTGACGCTATGATTATTAAGTGTAAATTTAATGAATTTTCAATTTGATTTTATATTGATGACAATTTAACTAATAAATTAAATATTATTAAGTTTAAGATATCTTTATTTTCATAAAATATATATAATGCATACATACTTACCTAAATCTAACTGAAGAAAAGTTGATCAACAAGAAAATACAATTTAACCAATAAATTAAAATATTGTTGAATTTTAAGATATCTTTATTTCCATAAAATATAGTAATACATATATAAACCTTATTGACAAAAAAGTTGATCAACAAGAAATTATCATTACTAAGTGAAATTTTGGACTCGCTGAAAGGATAAAAAAATATGTATGGAAACTCGTTAAAATTATTATTGGTTATAACCTGATATAACAGATACTGTCAAACTTATTCTGAATTTATGTTTGATTTTTTTTCTCCATTCACTATTTATATAGAAGCTTGATTAATTGAATTCATGCATATTTCAAGACATATTTTGGAAGGCAATGTTCTTAATGAAATTTATCCCACGTAACTTGAAGCAGTAGCAAGATCAAAATTTTTGCTAGAAAAATAATCAAAATATGAAGAATTGCGTAGAAAAAGGTCAAAGAAGATTCAACGTTTATCATATATAAATAAAAATAATTTAAATCATGTATAAAAAATTAATTTCTGTCGAAGAGGATTCAAGTGAATTCGATCACCTCTACCTGACGTTACTCTTAAGTCAAACCCAAAATATTTAATTAAAAATATTTTTAAAATTACAATCACCCTATCATAACTCGTATCTCGTATCGGTAAAAACTTAGTTGAGATGAAGTGTGTGCATATTGGTTTCTGACGCACAAAAGTAGGGCCGATGTCTTGCGCTACTCGCTAATGGCTCATGTGATTTTTGCGAATATTCTTATTTTGAACCATTAGAATAGAAAAGGTATCTTCTCAAAAAATAATAATTAGACATTAAAAAACAAGACAATATATTAGTGTGAGCATAATTAAAAATGATTCTATAGAATATTTGTTATTCCCTCAGTCAACTTTTATTTCGTTTATTATATTATAAATAAATATTTTTTTATTGTTCAATTTAAAAAATTAAGACTAATTTTATTATTTAATTTTTAATTTATCTTTATAATTAATAATAAATATTTTAAAATATTAAATTTATTATATTCAAAGGACATGCAGTAAAATTGACATTTATTTATTGCATCTTAAAGGATGTCTAGGTCAATTTGCACACATTTAATTAATTTATTGAATATTTACTATCTTCATTAATACACATATTGAATAACTTTAATCACCAAAAAATAAATATATGAAGTAAGAAATTATCATGTATATTTTATTTTCATTGAAATTTGAATCCAAGAACTAAGTATTTATAAAATAAAAACATTACAAAAAAACATATGCATATTCACATGTGAATTAAGATCAACTAGGATAGAAATAAAGCATGGGATCGAACCTCTTATGGAATTAAAAAACCTAGTATACTGCGATATTTTCTTTCCTGGGAATTAATCCTAATACTTTTAGAATGAATGATATTTTCATCCTGGACACAATTTTTAAGAAATTACTGCTAATTTCATCATTTTAGTTTTTATTACCTAAATGATAAAGAAAGTAATATGTATTAAAAAAAATATGATAATCAAATCATTAACAAAATGTAGATTTTTTAAGTTAAAATTGGAAAAATCAAAATGTTTGAATATAAAGATGATGCACAGTACTAGATAACACAAAGTAATATAATCGAGAACTACTAAAAATTATGATGGAATAATAGGTATTACTTCATTATTAATTAATTTTTGAATTCAATATTAAATATTTGAACATATAATAGTTTTCATTAAAAAATATTAAATCAAGATTCAAATCTAATCAAATTCTAATATCACTATCAAAGAAAAAAATTAAAAGGTAAATGATTATATTTTCCCATTAATTATAACGTTAAAGTGGGACAAGATTTTTTGGAAAGTTGTTTAATTCACATAGCAAAGTGTATATTTTTTTGTCGTTTGGGAAAACGTCCTCTTAACTCTCACGTTGTCACATAGCAAAGTGTATATTACTAGTTGAAGGTATTTTTATAAATTCAATATTTTTCTGTTTTATTTGTTTGTCTTACTTTTTTTTTAAATTTGTTATATATAATACGTTATCACAAAGTTATACCAAAAAATACAACATTAATTGATTGAACTTAGTTCAATAAAAAAAGTAAAATTGAATATGAGTGATAGAGTATTATATTTAATTGAGTTGTTTGTTGGTCAATATCATTACCTTATTATGTGAATATTTCATCACTCATTTAGTATATCTTAAACAACAGTGTATATATAAAATAGTAAATTACAAAATTTAAACACGTGAATCATTTTTTGTATTTGAAAATGTGAAAATCATGATATGAAATTTCAAATTAAGCTTTTTAGAGAATTTAAGATTTCAAAAATGACATATCCAAATGTTTATTTCATCTCAAAAATTTTAAATCATGAGAAGAAATCAGATATCCAAATGCCTACCAAGTTTATATAAATATTTCATGGAATGTTATATCTTTTAATAAAATTAAATGACCAAAATTTGTTTGATCGACACTTAGAGGACTATTTTTGTCATTTTTTCCTAACCTATCATTGAATTTTATTTCCAACAAAAAATAGGCCCAAATTAGAACATGCTTAATTATTAGTCTCATATGACTTTAAATTGACTACGATGTTGTTTTCTTATGTGAGTAGGAATAGGCTTTTTCCTATAATACCAAATTTATTATTATAGCATCAACATTTTTTTATTAGGGACTTTAAATTTGAACTAGCATTATAAAATTCAATATTACGTTTGTTAGAAAGTTTTAATTAAAGATATTTCAATAAAATTAATCATCTAAAGTCAAATTTTATTCTGAAACTTTAAGTATATATACCTACATAAAAAAATATTATTGCTTCTTTTTCTATTTTCATAATTGTTGTTTTTAGTTTAGTGTTAACATTTAGCGTAATATTTTATTATTTATAATAGCGAGGAGTCATTTAGATTAATAACATATTAACTATGTATTTTCAATATAGTATCTTGCATATTATTGTAAAAACATTATTCTCATTAGTAGAATATTTGAATTGTTTAGTTAACAATTCTAAAATATTTTAATTAAAAAGTAGATAATTTTTTTCTAAAATATAGATTTTTTACTCTTTTTCTAAAAAATCTTTAATATTATCGAAAATAATATGAAAGTATAAAAACTTTTAAGGAGTTAAAAAGGAAAATGTCATCAAGCCACCCATGTTGAGAATTTTTAACGCAAATTCAAATTTAGTTTATTTAGATAAATATCAAACACCAAATAAAAATACGAAAAAGGTAATGAATTGTATATTGAGGTGCAATTACTTAAATACCCTGAACTTCCTTATCTTGTTAGGGATGACAGCAGAAATTACAAGAAAAATAACGTGGCCAATTAATAGGAGAATCAAACAGCCAATTAGCAGTTAACCGTAAAATTTCCACTTTTCCATTGAAACCTCTCTTCAATTATCCCTTTACTTTTTCCTTCTTTGATCTATCGATCGTCTGATCAACCTCTAATTGGTTAGTTTTTCATTTTATAATCGGACCGAATTCATCAAAGTTTCAAATATAATGTTTAATTTTGTGAATTTGGTAATGTGTAGCAATTTCTTGTTTTAAGCATGCATAGGCTATGGCAGGAAGCAATAATTTGTGGGGTTTCTTGTTGATTTTTAGTTTGATGATTATTGATCGCCATTTTGGTATCTGGGTTTTTTTTTTTTTTTTTTTTTTTTGTCTAAAAGTTTTTTTTTTTGTTTTTGTCTTTGTGATTTGTGTAGGTGTTTTCCACTGAGCATTTTTGTGCCTTTTATGTTTAAAGGCGACAATCGGGAAGAAGTTGATATTTGGATGATAAAAAGGTGAGGCTTCGATTTTGCTCTATGTTTTCCCTTTCTCATCCATGAATTGCATAAGATTGTGCATCAGTTATATATGTTACGTTGACCTTAACAATACTGGAAGATTATGTTTTTTTATGTGTCTTGTTTGGGTTATGCCTGTATAATTTGGTTTTCCTTTTATGGTGTTTGGGCAAAAATCAACTCAATTGGAGTGTTTTGATTTATATGTGTGTGTGTATGCATCCTGTCACTAAGTTGGTTTGAGAGAGATGATTAGATAGGACATGATGTAGTTTCAGCTTACTGAGGACATGATAGGAGAGCGTGGAGGACATGGATAATGATAGAAGGTTGGTAGGTAACAGTGCGCTGTCTTGTTGTCCATTCATATTAGTAGTCGCTCTTGTAGTTTCTTGTTCTTCGATTTCTGTTACTGTTTGTTGATTTCTTGTATTTCAATTATTGTTTTGTTTTGTTGTAGTTTTTGTTCTGTTTCCATATGTTGTTTCTTGTACTTTTGTTACTTCTTTCGTTGGACTGCATTGGACTGTTTTTCTCGAGGCGACGATCTATCGGAAACAATCTCTCTATCTCTTAGGTAGGGTAAGGTTTGGGTACACTCTACCCTCCCCAGTTTGTTTATTATTGTCGTTGTTGTTGTCATGTAATTTCTGGGTAGTGTTTTTTCATGAGCAACAAACATTTGATTGAAAACTGTGTAATTTGTCTTGCCCACTCCTCTGTAGGGGCGGTTCTAATAAATTGGTGGCCTAAAACCAAATTCGAATGGAGGCCTTAAATTTGAATATATATTTTTTTATGAAGCTTATTATAGTCAATTATTTAATCTTTCTTGAGACATAGTATTAATAATTTGTCAAACTTCTATTACTTCTTTGCTCTTTTATAAAAAGTTTTTATTTTCTACAAATAATACTCGATATTTTTTTTTAAAAAAATACTTATAACGTATTACTTTTTTTTAAAATGAGGCCCCTCAAATTTTGGGGCCTAAGGCAATTGCTTTTTTTTCAAAGCTGTACAGCCGCCCCGGCTCCTCTAGTAACCAAACATGACATAATTTAATCTCGAAGTCCTAATGAAGGTTGGTGTTGTTTTAAAAAAACACACAACTAAAATCATGATTTTATTTGGTGTGTTCCCGAGTTGAAAAATTTCCATCCGGGTCTGTCAATCTCACTGCCCTGCCTGAATATCTACCACAAGAATGTAAATCTCTCTATCTTCAGTGATATGGCGTTTAAGCTCTCTCACAGAACTGAGATCCTACTTGATTTGTGGGATACGTGAAGTTTAGGTGAAGACTTAGTAATTTGGTTTGGCATCTTGAGATATACCGTTCATGACTAGTGAATTCGCCAATGATCGGTTAAGGTGATTCTGAATGCAGAAAGAAGAGCTCACTATGTCTCCCCACACCAGAGGCGAATCCAGGATTTCAAGAAAACGGATGCACCATTGCTTTAAAGATAAGCCATCTTGAGAACGGGTTCAACAACTTTTAATTTAATATATTCTTTAATAATTATAGAAGTAATATATCGAGTTTAGTCGGATGACTACGGGTTCGGGTGACCCAAAATTAGAATGTAAATTCGCCACTGCCCCACACCATATTTATCTAGTTCATTATATTTACCACACGTAACTACTATAGGAAAAACATTCATGAGTTTTGTGGTTTTATTTTTCATTAGTGTTTTTATTGAGGTGATGATATGTGTTACCCGAGCTCAAGTTTTCTGAATCAAAGATGTAATTCCTAAAGATCTTGAATAAAAACTACTTAGTTCTAGGTTCAATATTGAACTTCACTTATTGGGATGAACATGGGGAAAGATATTGAAATAAGCATCCATTGATCTAGATGTCCATTTACAAAAAAATGATTATCAGCTGGCCATCTATCAAGTTTATGCAATTTCTTAGTCAATGATGTTATTAGGATGCAGTATTTATTATAGCTTGTTCTCCTCCAAGCAGGCATCACCCCACAAGATTGTAACCACGAAGATAGGCTAAAGGAGCATGTCACACGGTAATCGCATAATTGATATGGAAGCAGATCAGCAAGGTCAAGAGTTTTTTCATTCAGCACCTTGCATGTTTTATGGGAGCATAGCGACTTTACCACAGCCTACTGTCCATGCAGTAGTACCAGCTCCCGTAAATGCTGGTAATATATATTTGCACCATGTATCAGAACATCAAGAGGGTACCTTAACATATGGCTTGACACAGTTCAATGGGATTCAACATCAGCATCCTGCCAGCAATCCTGACCTAGCTATTTCTGCTTCATCAAATCGTTACAATCCTTACATGGCTGTTCCATCTGCTTCTGGAGATTTCCCTATTCCAGTAAATCATGGGCCACATGATCGGCTTCATACAAGCTCTCACAACATCCTTGGAATGAATTCAGATTACGGAAGGAACAATCATTACATGGACGATGTCAGAGGCACATTTAAGAGAAAGAATGCTGAAGGAATTCCTGCAAATCTTCAATATCATCATGCTTTGGCAGGTTCCAGTTCTTCTGTTGCTCCAATGATTGCAAGGGCACATGAATCTGATGTTCCAATGGATGCTGCATCATTTACACCACCAGATTATGGAGGCAATTCATCATCATACATTGAAGATGGAGCACTGAGAAGTATGAGTAACAGATCTGGTGCTAGTGGTCCAGAAAATATCGCACGACATAACCACAATCATTTATTTCAAGGGAACTATATAAGTCAGACCCATCAGTTGCCTGGCAATTCTTGGTTGGATCTGCAGTTCAACAGCAATGGTAGTGAGACTCAACCTTGGGCCTGGAATCAGGCTGCTCCTTTACCTTATGTACCTGGTAATTTATGTTCATTTTTTAATTGAAATTTAGGGATCTATTTTCTCTAGGTTTACCGTTGCTAATCTTCACCTTGTTTAACGTTTGCTGAAAGTTTTTTGTTTTAAGATTTGTTTTCTTACCACTGAACAATGAATCTTTCAGCTTCCTTTTGCCCGCTTATTTTAAATGGAAAAATCCACAGAAAACATGTCTTATTTTCCTTTTGCCTTGACTACCATTTTGTTATTTATCTTGTATTGACAAATGACTTGCATATGTGCCCCCCTTAGTTCTATATCTCCAGTGAATCCCCCTCCCCCCCCCCCCCCCCCCCCGCTTCAAATCTTCAAGTGATGTCATTTAACTTCAGGAACTGATTGCAGCTGCTTGCTTTTCTTGCTTTTCTTTATTACACTAGGTGGCATTGGGGGCTGTGTAGATGCTGGAAACATGGGCTTGCGAGGTTATCATATGACATCCAGCAATGGAGGTTTGACTAGTTTTCTGCATCCACCGATTCCTCAAGGGCACCCAGGACTTCATCATCTGCCGCCTAATATTCAAGGAATGAGAGGGCAGCCTATCACCTTCCCTCCGCTAATGACAGCATCATCCTCACACAGACACCTACCAAATAATTCGTCCAATATCACCACTAACCTAATGCAAGGCGTTGTAGAGGCAGGACCCAGATATATGCCCTCCCTACCAAGTGGCTTTGGGTTGTATAGACCTCATCGAAGGGCTATCGTGCTTGAAAGAAATACTAGACATCAGACCCTTCCTAACATGAGTGTTCTGCCAGATGATGTAAACTTTTCTCTGTTTGACCATATCTTGTTACTTCCTTTGTCATTATTGTTGTCTAATTGATGCATTTGTTTGATGTTAATAGAATTGAATGCTAATGGGTTTATCTCTTCATGGTTGTTATATGTAGGGAGTGGCAATGCTGGATGTTTCGGGCTACCATGACGTTAACAATCCCATTGATCAGCACAGAGATATGCGTTTAGACGTAGATCACATGTCCTACGAGGTGAGCAATAGGTTTCTTGATTATATTACTGTCTCAGATTTGTCTTGATGGTTAATCAGTACTTGCGAAGTCTCTATTTTGTTTATATGTTATTTACTAGTTCGGAGTTATTGTCTGCTCTGCAATTAATTTGCATAACATCTAATAATAAAATTTCTGCTACTTTAAAATTCTATTCCAGGAGCTTCTTGCACTGGGGGAGCAGATTGGCAATGTAACAACTGGATTGTCAGATGAAATAATCGTTAACCGTTTGAAAACAAGATCATTTTCGCCCCCCGTTATTCCTTGCACCCTGGAAACTGCTGCATGTTTGGATCACGAAGCTGATTTCTGTGTCATATGCCAGGTATTAACACTAACTTATACTTTGAGTAGGATTAGGTTTGCCTGTGACTTTTGCAGGGATCACTCTGGGGATTGCTCTACTTTAGTCTCCTTTTCTCCCGTCCATTTTTATTTTAGGTGCTGATTAAGTACACTAACCAAGACAAATCAGATGGGTGTAAGCTCTTGCTCAAACAATCGCATTAGTAGGTTTTAGTTTGTTACTCCCTGTGTTTCGGTTTGTTTGCCTTTTCTTTTTAGTCCGTTTAAAAAAGAATGCCTCTTCCCTTTTTTGATAATTCTTTAATTCTAACTTTCCACATAACATATTTAAGACCACAAGATTAAAGGGCATTTTGGTACATTTTACATATCTTTAGTTTAAGACCACAAATTTCAAAAGTCATTTTTATTTTCTTAAACTCCGTGTCAAGTCAAAACCAAACAAATAAATTGAAACGAAGGAGTGCTAAACTTCATTCCAAATGAACTTCCTAGGAAATGTTTTTATATCTCTTAATTTATGTTCTTATATCTACTAGTTATTCTTGTTTTCAGTATCTTTGATGAAGATATTCTTGTTTTAACTCTCTCATAATCGTCTATCTCTTCTATTCACACTTTTCTTTCTCAAAGATTGTTTTTTTCTCTCTCTTACTGTGATTAAAGAAATTTCTTTTGATGCTTCATATAATAAGTCAAGGTTGGGAGACAATGTATTAAGCAGAAATATGAAGTTGGCACAATTGTCCCCTTATAATTCTTTCATTCTTCCTCCTAATAATGAATATAATAATTTTACAAATCATTCCACTCAGAAAACTTTTGCATTTGGAATTGATTTCTTTTTCTTTTCCTATATTTGTTGTAACTGTAGAAGTGACGGTATAAAATGTTATGGAGAAAGAATAGGTTGACATCTAAGTATAAGAGCCATGCGTTCTCTTGGGTGGTGGTATGAATCTATTTAAGCAATAGCATAGCGTAGTCTGTCAACTGAATTATTGACTAACAGTTTACTATTACATTGTTTTGAAATAAACTGAGGAGGATGCTTTGGACTCCTTCCTCAATCTTTATAAGCTTAACTATCATCACAGTAGGATACCGTCAATTATTTTTGGATTTCCACCAGGCAAAGTATTGCCCCGGCTACTAAGATGTTTCTGTCCATCTTCTTTTTTTCTGTTCACATAGAATGCTGTCTATCGTAATTTATGTTGTCTGGATTTGTAATGCATGATTATTTTCCAATTATGCGCCGTTAATGCTTTACTGTGCTTTCCTATGGAGCTACATTTCCTTGTTTTCTTTCTTTTAGTTATCCGTACATCTCTGATGGCTTGCAATGTATATTTTGCCTTCAATTTCAGACTGATTACAACAAGCAAGAAACTATAGGAACTCTTGATTGCGGGCATGAATATCATGCGGAGTGCGTAAAGAAGTGGTTGGTTGTGAAGAACACTTGCCCTATCTGCAAATCCACCGGATTGTCAATAGAAAGAAAAGATTTGTGAATACAGGGAGTTGGTTGGTGGATGAATAATTATAAGAGTGGGACATTTTGTTCTCTTGTTAAATGTTTGTTCTCTAACAAGAGGAGACCTGTATAATTATATATATATATATATATTTTGTATATACTTTGACTAGAAGTTAGCATATAACTTGGTGACCTTAATTTGTCACCTGAATTTGTACAGACCTCTTAATTTTGTTGGAACCATGTGCATGTATTGTGAATTTTGTAGACATCTGAAATTATTTTGTTCGACCGCGCATGATTACTGTATTCTTTCTGGATTAGTGTGCCATCTTTGTACTGCAGATGGTATAACTAGTTAGTGATATTTTCTGAAGCGTACAGTACATTAACGTGTTCTTTAACTTGACATCAGTTAGTATGTGTGTCCTTCAATTTTGATTGTGCATAAGAAGATACTTAAAAGTATTATATGTGTCTTACACGAATTGTGTTAGATGCACACATCCTAAATGGTAAATCATATGAGATTTGTCATATAGGACGTAAGTATCTACTTGTTCAATTTTATGAGAGAGTTTAAGTGTGTATTTTTTGCACATCAAAATTGGAGGACATAGATGTAAGATGATGTCAAGCTAAAGGGCATTATGTACTATATCTTTTTATAGTGTTGAGCATGCTTATCACTGTTGGTATATTATCACTACTTGGGAAAATATTTAGGTGTGTAAAGTGATGATATATAATTATATACACATAATATGTCCTTTAATTTGGTCTCAACTTACATTTATGCCTTTCAACTTTGAGTGTACATAAGTAGACACTTAAACTTGCATAAAATTAAACAAATAGCACACATCCTATGTGACATTCTATATGACAATTTGAGTCCTGTGTGTATTATGTCACATAATACTCATGCGTCTACTTGTTTAGTTTTATACAAGTTTAAGCATCTACTTATACACACCCAAAGTTCGAGGGCATAAATGTGAAATGAAGTCAAATTAAAGGGTATATTTATATATATTATGTCTTTAAAAATTAAAAAATACTCTTGAAAGCATGTGAAAAATTAAAATTAAAGAGGTGTCACAATAAAGAAAAGAATTTTTTTTTTTAAAACAAACTTAAAAGGAAAATAAAACAACCAAATTAAAACCAAAGGGAGCATAAGATAAAATGGCAACTAAGAAACATTATTCTTCAGAAAAAACCCAAAACCACTTGCTCTTCTACATGTCAAACATTACAGTAACAACTAAGCTACAAGTTGCGACGATTATGTATAAATCACGTTTCTCCATTTAAACTCATCTTATGCCATAAACATACCAAATAATAATATAATGTAAAAGTATATAAATAATAGTAAAAAAATCCTTTCAAAGAGTTAAAAGACTAGCAAAATAGGGTACAAACTAAAGGTAACTTAATGAAACAATACAGAAGATGGAATATTTCCTAAGATATTCAAAACTGAGAATACTCGATGCAACTATAGGAGAAGCCATTTGAAAGCTTAACTTCACTGATTTCTTGATTTTTTTTTAGCTTAGACAGAGCAGCAACCAACTTTTTTCACAGCTGAAACATCATCCTTGCCAACATTTATAGTCTGCCCCTTTGGCAACGCAGTAGGATCGTCCCCAACTTCGAGTGCTTTCCGACAGACCACCCTGTATATCTCGGTCAATACTTCTGTAAACGCATTCTCAACATTCAAGGATTCAAGTGCTGAAGTCTCCATATAGAAGGTACTCTCTCTTTCAGCAAAGGCCTTGGCATCCTCTGTTGAAACAGCACGCAAGTGACGTAAGTCGGCCTTGTTCCCAACGAGCATTATGACTATATTTTGGTCAGTATGGTCTCGAAGTTCTTTTAACCATCTCTCAACATTTTCAAATGTGACATGTCGAGTGATATCGTACACAACCAATGCACCGACAGCCCCTCTGTAATATGCACTTGTAATTGCTCGGTACCTGTTGTCCGACATGGGAAATGGAAGTTTTAATTAGTCTCTCCTAATAAGGTGCCAATCTTACCGTGCCAAAGTAGAACCAAAAAGATTTCAAACCAAAAAAAGATTTAACAGAGCTCAAACATAAGTTCCACACTTGAAATCAAAAATCAAACCCGAAAATGAACTTATCATGAACTAGGCTAGCTGGCAGACAAAAATCGCAGGTTAAGCAATAAAACGGCAAAGGAGGAAAGCAAGAAATATAAAACTATCCAACGAGAACCAGAACAGAAGAACTACAAGGATAAACACCCATTCTCTTTCTCTTAGGATGGCAGTTAACTATTTCGAGTACATGAGCGAAGCACATCTTTCATCCATGTATACACATTTATACTCTAGCATCTAGTCCGAAATTTGCAACAGAACCACCACTAAAAATGGCATTATAAGGAGATTATTTCTGACACCTAAGCTGATGAAGTAGATAACAGTTAAATATCGTGATTAATTAAGTGCACGACATTTAATCAATGCATAATAGTACCCATTCTTTAAAAATGTCGTGATTAATTCAGTGCACGACATTTTCCTTTTTCTTTTTGATAAGTAATGGAAAATAGTACCTATTCTTTATAAAAGCCCTCTAGAGTCTAGTCTCACCTGAAAAAGAAAGTTTCTAGCAAAAGTCAATTAGTACTTGAATGAGATGATGTTAGCTAGGAGATAATTAATTAACTAGTACTACCATACATGCGCAAGTCCAACTTTTCTAGCTATCTTGCTATAAATATAACAATGCCCACATGCCAAATTTTGTTCCTTTTAATTATAAGAAAGGAATCCACGAGGCTAGTGGCGCACCGCTTGAAACTCGGTCGATAATGGACCCACCTCTCTACCCTTTTCCAATTGAATACAGTGTACAACACTTTTGACTGCAGTAGGCTTTGGACCTTTGACCTGCCCCTAACCCACACACAATGCACTGCCCTCTTACCACTAGCCTAAGCCCTAGTAACCACATTTGCTCCACTCCTTAGTTATCCGTTCTTGTACCATTTATTTCTTCATCTTTAATTATATGATATCCATATTTGAAGCCTTAAACCTCAAATATTTATGAATGACCAGGAATGCCCGACAACTCAATTTATTCGGTAAACTACTACGGGCTCATGTAGCCCACGCCGGATTAATCATATCCTGGGCCGGGGCAATGAACCATCACACCTATGGAAGTTTAACGTGTAGATGTCATTTGTTCTCATCTCTAATTTACAACTTTCGAAGAAAAACAAGAAAAAAATCATGTTTTAGAAGAAGTTAGAAGTAAATTCAGGTCTACCAGTGACAACTTGATCCATAACTACACTTGCTCGTTGCTCTAAAGGACACTAATGGGAGGCATTGACCCATAGGAAAAATCCATCACTGCTAAGTTTTGTACTTGCTAACTAACAATCGAAAGCATCTCTACAATACCAAGCAAGACAGAGCAATCGTATCCTTCACATCCTCCTTATATATACAAAAACAAAAACATACCCAATGTAATCCCACTCATGGAGTCTGGGGAGGGTATGATGTTCGCAAACCTTATCCCTTCCTTTGTGGGGTAGAGAGACGTTAGAGATAAATACATACACACAACAACAAAGTACCATAACAACCACCACCACCACCACCACCACAACAACTTTCCAAGTGTAATCCCACATAAGTGCGGTCTGAGTGGATAAAATATACACACACCTTACCACTACTTTGAGGTAGAGAGTCTGTTTCTGATATAACCCCAGCTCACAAAAACAAAGTACCACACAGACAAAAAATCTAGATGGCAACATAACATACTAAGTAACACAACGCCTTCTAGCTTTTACATATCTGTAACTGAATTAGGGAACTTCATCCCTTAGCTATGAAACTACCAATCCTTTTCAAATCTTGCCAAAAAACTCAAAAAAATCAAAACTTTTTTTGGGGGCAAGTTTATTAACTCATTAATTATCAGATTCTAGCAAAAATTGAAACAAATCCCACTTTAGAAAGTTAAACTAGCAACTTATACACAAGTTTCAAGAGTATGGGATTGCCAGATCAAACAAAATTCAACCAATTAGCTCAAAATGTAGAAGTAAAGAGAAAAAAAAAAACACCTTTCTTGTCCAGCAGTATCCCAAATCTGGGCCTTGACGATCTTATCATCCACCTTAATGCTACGGGTAGCGAATTCAACGCCAATAGTAGACTTGGATTCAAGATTGAACTCGTTTCTGGAGAATCGAGAAAGGAGATTGGATTTTCCGACACCAGAATCTCCAATTAGCACCAACTTGAACAGATAATCGTAATCATCCTCAGCTCTATACCCACCTGCCATATGCGATTAAATCAACAAATTAACTATTTGGTTTACTTAAGGGGATAGTTGAGAGTTCTAGGGAAAAAAAGTTGTTGCTGCTACTACAGCTAAAAAGAGGTAGGTAGCAATAAAGGGTTCATTTAACGAATACAAGGCAATTGTAAAATCTGCGTATATTCTGTTATTTTCTATTTCTGAAATTTAACTATTATGTTGTTCGAGGGCGGAGCTACCTCATGGTTGTTTTCGCTGAAGAATTATATTATTTGTATCTGAATAGTATAATTTTTAACGTACACAGTAGATATCAAACCCGTCTCAATTAGGTCATATGTCTATTTCTCTGAATATTAAATATTGGTAAAAAATTTGACTCCGCCAAGATTATTGTTGTTGTGAAGTCCTGTGGAGTTCAAGAAAGCTTTTACAGTAGTGAAAATGGGAGATGATGGTCACATATGAGTCTCGACTCTTGGTGGGTTTGGTTAATACTTAAAATGTTCTTTATTGAAAATAAATGGGGATTATATTTATTTTTTTTATAGTAAGTGAAAAGGTATAATCTCAAAAATGATTATAGGTAATTTTGGAGAAGTGTATTAAAGTCACATAGGCTCATACACAAATAGCAAAATAAGTTTTGATCACATGCAGTAGCAAATCAAGAATTACACTTATAGCACAACTTTTCTTTTTTAAAAAAAACAACAGTGCATATAATTCAAATAATTGTAAAAGAGTATTTTATTCACAATGCAAAATATTTGCATAATCAAACTGTTAAGAAGCTAATTGCATGTAAATGACTATGCTAAAAATGAGTTGGTGGTAATAGAAGAAAAGTAAGCAGCTTATTATAACTAACTAAACGACATAAATAATGTAAAAAGAAAAAAAAATCTTACTATCTTCTATATGTATGTATTTATTCATATATCATGTACATGTAAATGAACATGCAATGCATAAATAGATAATAAATGGTACAATAACTAAGTTCATTTAAAGATACATGACAATCCTGAAACTATCAAGGATGAATTTGAATGATTCATCTATTATACACAATATATTCATATAAAAATTGTGAATAATAATTTATGTATATAATAATTAGTATGGATTAATTAAGCTACATGAGATACATTTATAGATTTTTAATGAATCACCACTTTTTAAACTGAAATCCTTTACTATTGAGCATTAAAGAGTGATAATTTATGCATGTGTCGGTTGAAGTAATGATAAATGAAAAAGATTTTGTCCCAATTAAAGAAACTCATTTTATATTTTGAAAATATTTATTAATAACCGAAAAAAAAAATCCATCATACCAAACGCACAAATTAATGTCGAAGTATTATGGGTATGTTTGAAAGGTCATTTTGCAATTGGAAATTAGGATGCAATTATATAGTTTGACGTGTTTATTTGGTCAACATGACATTAAGTTTAATTGAGAAAAAAAAATCTTTTTTTTTTTCATATTTCTTGTATACTCGTATATTTCTCGCACATTAAAATTTATTTTTTAAAAGAATATTATTTTCTTATATTACTATTTAATAAAAATAAAAGAATACTCAAACATATAATTACACCTTTTATTTTATATCTATATATAAACAAATAAACATGACATTGAAAGAGAATTTAAGGGCTTGTTTGGGGTTTGACTTAAGGTCGGCGGGTATACATTAATTAAGGTGCAACATCGGTAGTTAGTGAACATGTGGATGCAAAGGCCCCCTTGTCTTTGGAAATTCTATCACATCCTTATTAATCCTTTTTCCCCACCCCAACTTTATTGTATTAGCCATGTGAACTTAAACTCCAATTTTTTTTATATTACGATTAAGATATTTGAATTTGAATAATTAACCAGTTGTATTTAGATGTGTAGTGTTGATTAATTAAGATTGTTTATTTTTCAGCAATTGAATATGTATACATTTATTTTTAAACATATTCAATATACAATTCAAGTAAAATAGTAATTAGATCATTATTTGATTTAAAAAGAAACCATTTAAAGATATAATCGAATAGATTATGTCCACTAGTGAACAAACACTAGTTTATAAAGAATATGCAAGAACACTTCAATTCGTGTCAGTTCCTGGTGCCTAAAGGCAAAGAGCTTCTTCAATAGCCAAGTTGACCAGTCAAGCAGCAGGTTGAAGTTTTTGACTTCGTAGAGTCGATACGCACAACACTTAGTATCCATCGTTTACGGCTAGGACTACTGGGTATCTAATCACATTCACTCCTCTAGCTTAATACCCATAGATTCAATTGGCTCCATATAATTCAGAAAACACTAGTTTTCTCGAAACTTCTTGTTCATATCTCTCATCAAGAGGTGCTATTTGATAAAGTCTGTCTAATAGATATATTGATAGGAAGGTGGAGATGGTTGATGTTGTAGTGATTTGCACGATTGTGGCAATTAGTGGTGATATCAATTGGTGATAGTTATGATGGTGGAGATGATTGATGTTCATATTTGGCAATGTTGGTTGACCATTGTGTAATTTGTGATGGTTGATGGATGATGTTGACGGTAGTTGGTGACAGTGATGGAGGTGATTGATAATAGAAGTTGCCGGCGACCAGAAATGGTGGCAACGGCAATTGTGATACTAGTTGACAGTGAATATAAGATGGATACTCTCCCATCTTATTTTTAAACTAAACAAGATGAAAGTTTTATTTTTAAGTTAAATAAGATGAAATTTTAATTTTAAAAACACACAACACAATCATGGAAATGCACACCCATAAATATTTAAGCTAAATAAGATAAAAAAAAAATATTTTTAAGAACAAATAACTAAAACTTGCATAGAAAATGTAAAAAACAAAAAATCTAAATAAGGTGAAGGATATTTTTGTAAACAAACTTATTCTTAGAAATTATGCAATGAATATAAGTTTGAATATGACAAACCAAACAAGCAACAAAAATTAATCTCAGTATAACTTATCCCAGTATAATTAATCTCAATATAACTTATAGTCAAACCAAACGACCCATTATTTCTTTACGTTGAAGTAAAATCCAGTACAACTGTTGGCATGCATGCGCAATATGGAATACAAATTCTTGTTAATTGGCTCTCCTTCCAAACACTCCCTAGCCTTCACAACATACTTAAATTCTCGCCCATAAAGGTAACATGCCACGGCGGCCTTGCAAGTCAGCAGTTCCCAGTCACCTGCCATCAACAGGCAAATCAGAGTATTAAAATGTAAAACCTTTGCTGGAATATAAAGATTGAATAATACTCCTATATATAATAGCAATACCTAAAAAGGAGCATCTAAGATGACGAACAACCGTTATAAACACCACAACAGACCCGTTTTAAAAAAAATAACGCGTCTGTTGTGGTGTTTTGATAGCTTAGATTCTTTTTTCCCCTGAAATACTGTGTTTGTTCAGTAGGTTGCTTTGAAATTTCTCATTTTGTAAGGATTGGTGTAATAATTGTAAATCGTTTGGCATTCTGTCTTATTCGGTCTAACTTGTACACTTAACTCTCAAACTTAATTGCAAGAGGCAGAGGAAACCAAATGTTAGCCTGGCTGAAGTTGGAGATATCCCTGCTGCATGTGGCATTTCTAATCTAATATATACAAGAGAGTTCGGTCATCACAGGTGGAAAACTGAACTTAAAGAAGGCAGCTAAGCTCCCGCTACGTGCGGGGTTGGGGGAAGGGATGGATCACAAGGGTCTATTATACACAGTCTTACTCTACATTTCTTCAAGAGGTTGTTTCCACAGCTCGAACTCGTGACCTCCCAATCACATGGTATGGGCAAGAGAAAACTGAACTTCTACAAGTGTCAAGACTCAGAGAACAAGGATGTTTTTTCACCCCCTCAAAATGGCCCACACCTATATTTGGGGCCTTGGATGCAGGCATCTTGCCAAAGGCATCCATCCATAGATATGCAAGAAAACGGAGAAAACAAGAACCTAATATCAATCAAAGTCAGTTTCTAATTTGTCTAAAACCTGACACTACTAACAATGCAGTAGTATGTCTTGGAACCACATGAATTTTTTAATAATTTGAATTTTAACTCTTGTACATCTATACTAGTACTAACTATTAAAGCCAATTCTTGACTTTTGTATCATATATAGTAGTTTTAAGAAACTAGAAAAACTTAGAAGCTGGATCAGCAAACAGTTCTTTGTTAGGATCCATGCAGTTTTCCACACAACTGTTTTCAGGCAAATATAATTCAAGGTGGATCAGGTTCTTCAGAAATTTGTGAACAGATTATTTTCCTGCTAGAAAGTTGAGCATAAACAAACACAATAAAACTGCTACACATCAAACGTTATGGGGCAAGATGTGGTGGGGGAAGGATCAAACCAAACAGCTAATATACAAACCTTAATCACCTCAAACCAAGTTCAAGCCCACAAAGCTTTAGTATTTAGTATTTGGTCCTTTGTTGTGGTAAACAAGTGAACTTAGTTGCATGCTAAAAAGAAAGAAATGAAGTTGTACCTGAAGCAATATCTGAAGTGCATATATTCTGGCTGAAGTGACGAGTCAGCCACCATCTGCAACGGAGCCTCCATGACTTGCTAGACTCATAATCGCTAAATATTTTTGGAATCTGACTATTCCATTTTGAGAATTTATGCTTCTCACTATCTTCACTGTTGGAGCACACAGACATGCAATCTTCTTCACATTGAGAAAGCCTCAGGAAACAACAAGCCAACTCCTTCCATGTGTCACATTTTGCATAAGTAGCATCCAAATGCAAAGCTATCATTTCCATCAGCTTTTCAGTGCTATACTCTCCTGATGATGATATAAACCAAGCCCAAGGAAAAACAGAAAAAAACTCAATATACAATGCATAATGCATCAATTGCAAAACTAAGATATCATGTGGGGCAGTCCCACACAATGGGACTTTCTTTTCAGTGTTATAATCTCCTGATGTTAATATAAACCAAAGCCAAGGAAAACCCAGAAAAAAAAATTCAATATACAATGATTAATGCATTAATTGCAAAAATAAGGTATCATTTGGGGGTTCTAGACTGTTTTTTTACTAGTATTATTATTTTTCAGTTGGCATTATCTTATCCTTCGATTTTATTACAATTGTTGTTTCATTTATTTTGGCTATCTATACTATTTTATTGTCGGTACTTTTCTTTCTTCATTATTTTCATCATTGCTTTTTTACACTTGCTCATCTTTCAAGCCTGTTCTCAAGCCGAGGGTATATCGGAAACAACTTCTCTATTCTCTCAAAGGAAAGGGCTAAGGTTTGCGTACACCTCACCCTCCCCAGACTCCACTCTGTGGGACTATGCTGGGTATGTTGTTGCATCTCCTAAAATCAACAAATCTATAACTAGGGTAGTATCTTGCAAGCAAGGTCCGAAGAATTTTCAGTAAATAAGCTAAGCTAGTTTCCTTCTATTTTGAGATCTGGAACTTGCTGGTATATACATATTTTTGCTTTTTTGTAATTCCAAAGCAGATTGTTCAGTTCTCCAGGGGGTACATCAATAAGCCGAGCACATTGCCTCTAACTTCAAATTTCCTGATTTGCTTTGTCTTAAGAGTTGGGACTGTGAAGGCAACCTTGTAGCAATAGCTCCTGTTTATATGGTTGACCAGGGTTCGAATCTTGGACCCAACATCTCCAATGAGGAGGCAAGGCAGCTACATTTGCCACCCCCAAGCCCGTCTGAGCAAGAGTCTTTGGAAGATACAGCAATAAAACAAAGACACTTAGATTTTGATCACAAATAATCAAAAGAAAAAGTAAAAAGCTTTTTGAGCCCCCCAAAAAAGGGAAAAAAAAGACCAATGATCCAAAAAACAAGAAAAAGTCTTGAGAAAGAGAGGAAAAACTAGAAGAGCAACAAAGAAAAGGAATGAAAAAGCAAAACTAAATGAGGCATTTGAAGGCATTTAACGGGCTGAAAAGAACTGTGAAATATACATTGTGCCATGTCAAGGCATCGTGCTTAATAGGCATAGTCTTAAGAAGTCCCACATCGGTATAGAGATGAGAAATTGGTCTCCTTAGATGGACTTGGACAAACCTCCCCCCAATGAGCTAGTTTTTGGGGTTGAGTTAGGTCAAGTACTATATTTTTCCATGGTATCAGAGCAAGATCCATCTCACCCAATGTTGGGGCCCCCAAAATAAAAAATTGCCCACACAACAAACACTAAGCACTGGACGTGAGGTGGGGTGTTAAAGAATGACAAAAGTCCCACATTGGTGGTTAATGAGATGGGTGGACTCCTTTTAAGGCTTGGAAATCATCCTCCCTTCGAGCTAACTTTTGGAGTATAAGTTAGGTCTAAGACCTAATTTAACATTTCTTATAAGATTTGGGTAATCCTCCCCCCTTTGAGCTAGCTTTTGAGGTGAGTTAGACCTAAGACCTAATTTAACATGGTATCAGAGCCAGGCTCATCCCAATTTGTTGTTCACCGATATTGGGCCCCCATTTATAAGTGTCCACGCTACAGTTGGGGTCTGGGTGTGCGGAGGAGTGTTAAGAAGTCCCACATCGATAGAGGGATGAGAAATTGATCTCCTTATATGGCTTGGACAAACATCCCCCAAATGAGCTAGCTTTTAGGGTTGAGTTAGGCCATGGTACCATATCTTTGTAGGTTTCATAAACATCAAGTGTTCGACAGAAGCCATGTCATTAATTGAGGTATCTAAATGGAAATCCTGAGCAAGAACTCAGATGTGAAGAAGATCCATGTTACAAAGATACGGATGTTAGGATGGATGTGCGGGCATACTAGAAACGATAAGATTAGGAATGAGGTTATCTGATAGAAGGTGGGAGTGACTTCTGTGGCGGACAAGATGAGGGACGCAAGATTGAGATGATTTGAGCATGTGCAGAGGAAGTGTGTTGATGGCCCACTGAGGAGATGCAAGGGGCTGGTTGTAGAGGGCACGCGCAGGGGTAGAGGTAGGCTGAAGAAATACTGGGAAAAGTGATTAGGCTGGACATGGCGCAACTTCATATTACCGAAGACATGGCTCTAGATAGGAAGGAGTGGAGGCCGCGTATTAGGGTAGAGGGATAGTAGTCGTAGTACTAGTCATACTCTTATAGTTCTTGCCACATGTAGTTTATTGTGTTTTCAATTATCACACTATTTTGATGTTTGGTAGTATTCCTTTCTTGTAGACTTGACACTACTTTTCTTATTAATGACTATGCTTTCTTCATTGTATTTTTCTCCCTCTACTTGGATTTTATAGACTTGAGCCGAGGGTCTTTCGGAAACAACCTCTCTATCTCCATGAGGTAGTGATAAGGTTTACGTACACTCTATCATCTCCCACTTATTGGGATTTCCCTGGGTATGTTGTAGTAATTTAAAATTTTAGAAGGTTAAGCGTCCACATTAGTTAGGGAGGAATGGGTTGTGTTGTCTCCTTACACGGTCTTAGACACTTCACATTTCATGATTTAGCTTTTGGGGTAGATTTACGTCCAAGGTTCAATATCAAGATCAAGTTCATCCTTATTCGTGGTTTATCCAATATTGAGCCCACATAACGCTCCAAATGTCCAAGCTTGGATGTGTGAGGTTATGTTCAAGTGGTCCCCATTGGTTGAGATAATGGGTTGCTTTTTCCTAAAATGGCCACCTCATGAGTCAAGAGCTCGCCTTTGGAGTTGAATTAGACAAGATTCATTTCTTGACAAAATATATAGTTTTGTTTAAGCCAATTATTGAACATTATTTCTTGCATGTCCTTAAGCCAATACTTCGGAGTGATGCGAACCTTGAGGAAGTACTAAGATTTTGTCTCTCTCATCTCTTCAGGATGAAGTGAATAAAATGATTTTTCAGGTTAGGATGTACCCCTTCTATGCAAGCTGATGAGTCTCCCCAATGAGTGGCTACATGTAGGATCCTTCTCCAAATTTTCCTCATGGATTGCTGAAAGTTTGACATAGTTACTGCTGTCAAAATGCTCCAAGATAGTAGCTTTCAACCTGCATGCCACATGATAAAGAACAAAAAAACCAGAAGAAATTAGACGTAGTGAGTAAGACCAGAGAAAAAGAAATAATGATCGGTTGTACAGCAAGCACTCAACTAATGACACGCCAAGAAACTCATTACGGAAAATTGTCATATGTTACTGAACAATCTCTTGTAAATTTTTGATAGATACCTATGATTTCTGTTATCAAAACAAACACTAAGGTGGAATTGAAGAAAATGGAATATAGCTTGTATATAGAAATTTCTATGTCAGTCCTTTCCTTTTTATCTCCTTTTTGAGATTCTGCTCAGAATACCTTGTAAGCTTTCCACATAATGTCTCATAATTTAGAATATAACTCTAACTTTAGATATTTAAATTATTTTTAACCGAATCCTCACACCTGTATACTTACCTAGATTCGTACCCTCGAATCTTAAAATTTAGATCATAAAGGATTTGACCTCTAGATCCACACCCGTATCAGACACCCACACTCGAGTCCGGGCAACTTAGATAAAAAAGAACTAAACATAAGGCATACTGACCTTTTGAACATAACCATTGAAAGTGTTACCAGGACAGAGATCTGTCACAAATGATCACTACATGAATTCCCAGTTAAATTCTTTTAAGAATTGGGGGCTGATATTGATACAGATAAAGTTAGCATTGGAATCATATCTTTTCATGTAAATACTGTGTCAAATGCATCTTGATTTAAGAATTGGAGCTTCACTTGATAGATATAGATATTAGCATTAGTTAAGAGAAACTAGAAGGTTATCATTCCATAAAAGATCGCTAGTAAATAGTGAAGAAAAGTTTAAGTGGCAACATCTATAAGCAGTCTGTCACTTCAATCTTTGATCATTCCCTTCACATCAAAAATCTTGATATACTAGTAACCAACACTGTTTTATCAGAGAAGTTCAAAACTCATCATGGTTATTATCTTTTAGGTTTATATTCAACTTTTTTCATAAGGAAGAAACAGCTACCTCAACTGAAATGATGTGTTGGAGTATGGAGTAAATTTTTCCACCTCATCAAGAGCCTCATTTACCTGATCCCCGAGCAGCAGCATCTGCTAAGATATTAAACTTTCAAGTACATGAAAAGCATATTATATATTAACTTAAATATATCACTCAACACCTGATAAAATCAATGGCGGACCTATGATTTTGAAGTAATGGGTGCTCCATTACAATTAACATACAGTTGCTACAACCATCAAATATAAGTGCACAATTATTTGAATATTGAAGGTAAGATTATTTAACAAGTAAAACTATAATAAATATTCATTTAAAATTGTCATTCTATTCACAATTATTCTAGACACTTTTCATATTATTCAAACAATGAATAATAGCATCCATTGCTTACTAGATTTATTTCCAAAAATATTCAGTGTGAGATTAGCCTTAGATTGAATATTTTGATTTTAATTACACAAAATTAATAAACAAAAAAAGTTACATAAGATGCTAATCTGAAAAGTCATATGAGAAAAAGAAAATTGTAAGGGTGTCCTGGAGAATGGATAGAAAGTACAAATGGAAAAGAGAGAATAAAAGGAAATGTAAACAAATAAGAAAATAAACGGAAATAGAAAATGAACATCAAAGTAAGAGCTTTTATAAGTGAGAACAAAAAAAGAATTCCTTCTGTTTTGGAGGAAGATGAAGTTTTTTTAGGAGGGGAGTAAAAAGAACTAGAGTTCTTTGTTCTGGAAGAGAATGTATTGTCTGGAAAATGGATGGAAAGTAAAAATGGCAAAAAGAGAGTAAAAAGGAAAGGAAGACAAATAAGAAAATAACAACATTACCAGTTTTAGAAGAAGAATGAGAAGAAAATAAAAGGAAAAAGAAAATGAACATCATCAGAATAAGAAAAAATTGTAGAAAATGAGAATCGAACTTGTGTCGCGGAGGATTTGGTCAACATTTCACCCGCCATTCAACTGAAGCACCCAGTGACATTTTGAGTCTGTCGATGCTAATTGATGAAGTTTAACCTTTTCTACAAATTGTCAATGTAAATAGAGTATCTAGATCCCAACTTGGAAGTAATGGGTGCTCGAGTACCCACAAGATCCAACTTAGGTCCGCCTCCGCATAGAATAAATAAGATGGAATATTTGCAAAGATATTCTTGAAGTATATATTTACAAAGCATTCATAAATATTAGAATTTTTAACATTCTTGAACACAAACAACTTTAGATGAAACTAGTTTGAGGTGGTGCGTTTAATATACCAGCATAATTTCGAGCTCAAGCTGTGTTCAACAACTTGACTCATTATGAGCCCTAGGGTTAGGTTTCTCACAAAAAGGAGTTCTCCTCTATTGGTTTTACCTGATGAAGCTAACACATCAGCATGCAGAAAATAGAGATACACAAACAGATACATGTAACCAACCAATATGAGGTTGCGGAGTCCTCTTTCAAGAGCTGGGGATAATGTGAACATGCATGAACTTCCTAGAACATCTACAAAAAGCAGTTCTAAATACAATTTGAAAAATTCTGTGTGAATTCTTTCTTGGACATAAGCAATTACCTGTATTAAAGGATGAAAAGCCTCGAGCACTGGTGGACTCGAATGCAGAGCATGCTGTAAATACTTTATTGCATTCTTATAGTGGTCATTACGCAGGGTCCGATGCCTATTGAGATCATCCTCTAAATTTTCATTTGAGGAAGGCAATTGTAAAGGCAATAACCACAGTGGAAGACCTACATTTGAATAGAGTAAGAAATATATCATGATTAAGTCTAATCAGCATGAAGAACATGATGTATATTATATTATTGTTGGGAGCTGGGAGGTGGCAGTTATTTTGTGGAATTAGTCGAGTTACGTGTAAGCTGGCCTGGATACCGCATTTATCTAAAAATAAAGGACATAATGTATCTCAATTGGACCTCAACAAAACCGGAACCTAGTTGAATGCACAATACCCACCTTCACAAGGATTGAAGGGCTTAGAAATTCAATATTCTATACACCTCATGTCAACTGCCTTTTCATCCTTTTGAAAATATTCCAAGAGGGCGTTCTCTCTCATAAAGTAGTAACTTCCTCATCTTCACATCATCCCTTCAAAAAACTGAAGCATATACTCCAGGCCCATTTTTCCACCACCAAAAGTATTAAAAATTTAAGAAGTCTACACTTTTTTCCCATGTTCCTTGCAGGTATGATTTTGCAACAAACCAAAATGAGGGGAAGCTTGGCTGCTGTTGCCATTCGCCAGCTGCTGCTCCTCCCACTCATCTGGAGAGTTCTTGGAAGAATGCTAGTGCCATTCATTTTAAATTGCCCAAAGAAGTCCCAGACAATACGTGCTATAACTACATGCCTATGCAATTATATGTAACTTTTTTTTTGGCTAAAGTATACCCTATGGTAATAATTGTAACTTACCTAAACCCAAAGCAAAATTAGAGGCTAAATTCATATTATAGAATGATCAGTACAAACTAAAGGTAATTATTCAAATGATATATGAACATGTTCATTCTTGAAATCAACAATATTCAGTCACCAATAGCCCCAACTTCAATTAAGACAAGGAGATAAAGGGTCTCGTCTGACCCCTTCATAAGAGAGAAGGGAAAAAGAGAAGTGAACTTGTTTTTTCAGCCCATACTACTTATTGTACCTCAAGTCCAAATCCAATTGCCATAAACCAGGCTCTAGGGTTTTCTGCAAGTAAAAGCAAAATTTGCTACTCTTTTGAATTCATATATGACTATACAGCAACATAGACAAATCTTTAAGCCATGAGTAACACTCACCACGATTGCAGAATATGGAATGATAGGGAACATCACCACTCTGATCCATAGAAGAACCTTCATGATCACTTCTTTCAGCAGAATTCAAGTAAAAGTCTTGTGGCTGAAAATTGTCATTTTGTGTTTCTCCCGGCACATTATCATCATTGACCATGGCGACATCTCTCTGTTGACTGACATCAACTCCCAAGATCTCTTTATCGTTCCTAATAGAGGTGTTTGAATCACAATGGAATGGAGAATTAGTCTCTTGTCCTTCAACAGCATCATGCCCCTCTGAATTTAAATTGGACATAACTATTCTGTCCTCAAAGGTCTCTGACTGCACCGTGCTATCAAATCTGTCCAACTCTTGCAACTGCAACTCCTTTGGGATAGTAGAATACCATAACTGATAAAAGGCTAAGCCCACAACTAAATTAGAGACTGGATCACTACCAAAACCACGTTGCTGCATGAGCCTGATACAAATCACATCCAGGGGAGGTAACATTAAGCCTTTGGAATTTCATATACAAAAATGCTACCCCAGACCCCACATGTGTGTTTTCACTAGGTGTGTTGTTGTTATATAAAAATGCTATACTAGAATTACATTCCAATAGAGCATTCATCCTAAAAGAGCCAGTTTTGCCACCAAAATTTGACTGATTATCATTGCCTACAATTTTGTCCAATAAATTTTATACTAAACATTGATAACAGCAGAGAGGATTATCAGTATGCAACTCATATTTACTTGGTTTAAAGTTGGACATTCGGATAAACAGAAGAACGTGATATTTCTCAATTTTGCCTGATCAGCCTGTCATGGACACATTTAAGATTAACATATCCACCAAGTTTCGCAAAGGCAAATTTCTGATTCATCTAAATCCAGATGAAATATATAACAAGCGTAGGTTATATCTTCCGAAGTGTAATGGCTAGGCAATCCAAACCACACTTGTCAGGCCAACCATTTTCAAAAATCAAACAAGTATCATTTTACAAATTTCAAGAGTAGCAATTATCAACCCCCATCCCTGAAGAAACACCATCTAGTTTATACACAGCAACAACAACAACATACCCAGAGTAATCCCACAAGTAAGAATTGGGGAGGGTAGGATGTAAGCAGACTTTACCTCTACCTTGTATCTACGGTTAAAATTCAGTTTACTAATTCCAAGAGTAGCAATTCTCAACCCCAGCCCCCGAAGAAACACCATCTAGTTTATATACAACAACAACATACATAGTGTAATGCCAAAGTGTAGTTTGGAGAGGATAGGATGTGGTGAGGTAAGGTATGCGTACATCTTACTCTCCCCAACCACTTGTGGGATTACACTAGGTATATTGTTGTTGTTGATGTTATAGAAGAAAAAGAAACAACGTGCGGTAACACTCGGCTACCTACTAACCTAATCCCCGACCTCCCCACCTTCCTATCTAGGATCATATCCTCAGTAAGTAAGTTGTAGTTGTGCTCCTGTATAATCACCTCTACCTCTCTCGACTCCTGTTACCGCAACCTCTTCCTACCTTGACTCATGTTACCACCAACCTCTCACACATTCTCACTGACACATCCACACACTTCCTCTTCACATGCTCAAACCATCTTAGTCTTGCCTCCCACAACCTGTCTGCCACAGGAGCAACGACACGTTCCACCTTGGCCCCTATAACTTTGTTCCTAATCATATCTCTCCTAGTGGTCCACACAGCCATCTGAGCATCATCATCTCTGCTACATTCATCTTTGAACGTGGGCGTTCTTGACTGGCTAACACTCTACCCCCTACAACAAGGTCGGTTTAACCACCACTCTATAGAAACCATTTAGTTTATACGATTATGATAATTGGTGTCATCCTAAAATCTGGAACAAGTTTGATGCACCCTGAACGCATAAACAGTCATCTTATTTCATGTGACATAGTACATACTTCTACTAATTGGTTTATTCTGGCCTGTCCATGTGTCACCCTTGTTCTCCACTATTCTACTCTTTATGAGAAGGTGAGTTCTTATTTTTCAATAAACTATGACAACTGGGGGTGGAGTACAGATTATTCTCTTACTCTTTTGATGACATTAAGCACCACAAAATATTAAAAGATCCAGATCCTTTGCAGTGCTAACCACACTACTGTAATGATTTAGTTTACGAAAATCACACCAATAAGCAAATAGTGTTGCAGCTCTTAAACAAAGTTGCAAACAGATTTATTATTCTGATTGTTAATTTGGAGTCTCTCTCCAAGAAAATGTCACTTTACTCTGCAGGTAACAGTACAATAATTTAGTTAACAATATTGACACCATTAGAAAGTGTCGGACTTAGCACAACAAAAAAGATTACCGCTGTGGACCCTTTTTTATAGCTTCAGTTCTTTTCGCAAAAAGTAAATAAAACTTTCTTCCATTAATTGGCAATTGATTTTCGCCAACCTACATGAGAAAGATAAATCATTAATCATTAAATGCTAAGAACTTACGATAAGGCACCCTGATGTGCATCCTGTGTGTTCCCGCGTTTGAGACAGAAAAGGATGTTTTCCAAATGAACAGCAAAACGGTCCTGCCACAATTCAAACTTCACAATGAGCTACCACAAAGGTGAAACCGATTATCTCTTTCATAAAGTTTGGAACACAAAATCATGCTGACATCACCGATTGACCACTATCACTTACAAACGCAATGTTTTTAAAAGTGAGTACCAAACATCAATGAATACTTAACTTTAGCATCAAATTTGTGACAATTAATCCAACTCCTCAAAATTGCAGTTCAAATAACATCAGCTATACAAATTCAATCTCAAACTTCATTATCAGTAGAACCTTGTGACTTACTTAGTTACACTACATGATACAAAGACATAAATCCATTTATAAACATGATAATCAATGGCAATTTTTCCCTCAGCGTCCTGAAAAGCTCCACGGCTTTCTTAACTATACAATGTCTCGCATCTTCATCAAATGTCGTTACGGAGGCCATATATTTATGTCACTAGTATTTTAACCGCCTTGAACTACATATTCCTAAAATATGTAGAAAAATCAGACTTTCTGTTTGATGTTGCGATCTAACAACAAAAATAATAAGTCAATAATCTTAGCATCTCAAGGAAAAGGAATTTTTGTTCTTTAGAACTATTTATGGGTTACTGAAAGTAAATATACTAATACATTGCATATAAAAGGTACCTGACAAGGAAATAGTAAATGTTATAGGGAACACTTGAAAAAAGGCACCATGGAGAAGTACAAAGCTAATGAATAACATATTATCAAAAAAAAAAAAGCTAATGAACAACAACAACAATAGTCAATAGACTAGGAGTCATTTGGTTTGAATTCAAGTTATGATGGGATAAATTATGATGAGATTAGTTATGATGGGATGAGCTATGATAAGATTATTTTTTATTGAGTGTTTGGAACAATTTATTTGTTTACAAAAATTCCCTTCATGAATGTAAAAAGTGATGTATAAAAAAGGTTTAGAGAGATATTTTTGTCATTTCTTATTTTATCCCGGGATAAGTTATCTCAGGATTACTATACCACCAAGGAAGGGATAACTTATCCCGAACTTGCCAACCAAACAACAAATTAAGTGGCACTATAATTTAATCCAAGGACTATTTGGTATTATCCTTCACACCAAACGACCCCTTAGTATTTCCACGAAAAGAAGATCTTGTTCTTTAGAACTTCTTTTGGGCTAATGAAGACGTAAATTTACTAGTAATATATTGCATATAAAAGGTACTTTGCAGGAAAATAGTAAATGTTACAGAAAACTTGAAAAGAGCAACTTGGAGATATACAGAACTAATGAACAAACATATAAACAAATAATTTATATATTTTTAAATTGTTACCTTCAGGGGCCAGTTTTTCATAGGTCCAAGCTTCTTCATCCAAAGTTCATAAATATTTCGTATCCTCATTGAACTGATAGTGTCACCTTTTATATGCTCAATGAGCTCCAAAGCTGCCTAAAATGTTAGAAATCATGTCAAAAATAACTATTCTTGTTGGATAAAACTTTTTTAGAAAACAAGCCATAATACATAAACAGACTCTCAAATTTGGGCACAACTGCCAAGTAAACAATCTAACTTTGAGTAGCCACATCTAGACACCTTAACTCGTCTACTCGGTGTCATTATGAACACTCCAACTAACAACATGATCATCTACGCACTACCAGAATTTATGCTACACATCAGGTTAATGTGTCCATGAGACACAGTAGAGACAAATTGGAGTGTTTAGTTGCTAGCTGAAACCAAAATAAGCTCTCTAGATGTGCAATTTGCCAATTGAGGTCAAATTTGAGTGCTCAAATTAAGCAAGAAACTCGAAGTACAAAAATAAAATAAAGTAATTAGATTAAATTGAATAGATTAGTACCATAAACTTTGTGCGAGTTTTGAATACGGCTGCTTCTTTTGTTGTTCCTTTAAGAAGAACACTCAATACACCACTAGCCTCAGCATATTTATGTTGCCGCATCAATTTTTTCAGCATATGTCGAAGTCTTCCCCGATGTTCAGACTGTAAACTCCGACGATCTTTGTGTAAACTCCCGATTCCCCGTTTTAGACAAAAACTTGGTTTAGTATTTGCTAATATGACTGACTTTATCCTTCTAGCTTCAGCGGATGGACTAGTTTCACAATCATAATCGTCTTCGGGCTTATTACGTTTCCTGGGACGGGATTTTCGGGCCATTGATGCATCTTCTTCAATATCCATTAATGGCTTTGTTTGGAGGTTAAAGCTTTACTTCGATTTTTTCAGGGTTTAAGCAGAAGAAGAAATTGGGGGTTTTAGAGAGAGGAAAAGACTTAAATTGCCACTTAATTTTTTGGGTCATTCGCGCCCTTCTGCAACTAATTTTTACACTTTAAATTCGTGGTTGGTAATATTTTTTAAGTAATAAAAACTCGGAAGAAATACACTTCATAGTAAAAAAGAAAAATTAAAATTAAATTTTTAAGTAAATATAAAGTCTAGAAAAATTTAAAAAATTAAATATTAATATAATAATAACATAATTTTAAATATGCTTAAAAACATCGAGCAAATTTATAGTGTTGTGCACGCGTTCAATATTTATTCACAAATTTATCTTTTAGTGGTGTTAATTAAATGATATTAAATTATTTCATTAAGTATAAAATAAATAATTGATAGGTGTTGTTAATATTAATAAATTTTGAGTAAATTTTTATTCTAAAATAAATTATAATATATATTTATGTAGTGTGGAGAAACCTACCATGTTATAATATATCTGAATCTAAGCAGGTGTCTGTACTATGACTGACATTACATGAAAAATTACGAACCAAAGGCAAATTAAAGTAAAGAGATGCTTGTTGAAGGCTAGATTAGCTATAATTGTCTATATTATATGGATTGAGAGAAATGAAATAGTATTCCAACAGAAGGCTAGGAGCATGAAGGAGCTCTACCACACACTGCAAACTAATCAATTACTAGAGTTAGAGATAATATAAGGTTGTATTATCATATCTGTAATTTATAGCTTGCTTTTTAGAGTTTCGCTAGATTTGTTAGAGTCTTAGGTAGATGAGGTTGTGAATTAAGATAGAGACAAATCTGATATGATTATTTCTTAATTTGTAATGTCGATTTGATAATTAATAAAAATCTTTTAATTTAGAAAAAAATTAAAAAATATGAATTTAAAATTTAAAGGCGTAATTAAAACGGATCCAATGATTTTAAAAGAAATTATAAACTAATTAAATTGAAATAGAATAAATAAATAGATTTTTTTTCAAAAGTGCCCTTATCTAAGTAGGCATGTCGATAGAGACCTGTCTGCTTTTGCCTCAAATTCTCTCTTATATAATATGTAAAGAGAAAAATGACATAACTAAAGTTGTCTCATAATATTATATATATATATATACACATATACTACTTATATATAAGGGTGGATAACTACACATGTGATGGTTAACATGTTTGTATCACCTGTGTGGTTCCACACTTACATATACATTTGCCAATTTTTTTTTCTATTTTAATTTGTTTATCTTATTTTTAAATTTTATATATTTAAAAATTATATAAAAAAATACTATAAATCATTCTAATTGACAGCTTAAAATATTTTTGCAAAAACATATAAAAAAATTGATTGCTTATAAAAAAATCGATTGATTCATAACATTAATCTATTCGTGTCACATAAAATGGACAAAAAAAGTAACATGTATTATTTAATTTGGAAACTATGTAAAAAGTATTGTAAATCTCAATAATTAATAACATATTGACTCTTGAAATTCTAATACGTGCTACATATATATTGGGACAAGGAAAGTAATCTATGTTATTTAAAAATTACATAAAAAGTGTTATAAATTATAATAATTAACAACTTAAAATATTTAAAAAAGTGTTGAAGAGAAGAGAAATTGGTGTGGGGGTGGGGTGGGGTGGGAGAGGGTTGATGAAGAAATTATTTTTTTAATTAAAAAAGATATTATTTTCCAAAAAAAATTAATGTTTTTAAATAGGAAATAGTGTATTGACGCGTTTAGAAGCGAGTACATTTACACATTTTTTCAACTCAGCAATATTTATGTCACATAGGTTTGGTCAATGGTCAGCGGGGTTTCAAATATTGCATTTTAATAAATTTAAGGGTTCAAATGATAAAGTATAAAGTAAGAGGGTTCAGAATACAAACGCATACAAGTATAAGGGTTCATTAGACCATTTTGTCTTTATTTATTAAAGTAAAAAATATTTAGAGCATTTATAATAAATTTTACGAGAAAATAAGCGAAAGAAATAAATTTGACCATCAAAACAATGAATTCAAATTAGTTGATGAATAAAAATAGTCAAAGGAAAAAAAATGTGTGAGAAGGATCAATATAGCCTAATATGAAATATATTATTTTTAATTAAAAAAATTAAAAATTATTTCTTTCACGGTAAAGTATATATAAGCTCTAAATAAAAATTTGTGAAATATTATATGAAAATATTTTTATTTGACATTTTAGCCGCAAAAGGAAGAGGAAAGAAGATAGAGAAAACAGTTGCATACGAATAAGGCATAAAACGCATTCGTGGAATGCGATTTATGAAGAACATCAATATAGGTGTTTTGCACCTTCTCCGTTACCTATATTAGATTTTTATTATTACTTTATTGTAATCTAATTTGTATATCTACGTGTGTTTTTATTAAAACTTATTTATAATTTATTTTTATAATTAATTTTAAATATCTTATTTGTGTTTTTATTAAAACTTATTTATAAGTTATTTATGAAAGTAAAAACGTTCAAGACTAGAATATTTATCTTATTGGTGTTATGTGTATGAGTGTCGGTGACAATTCTTGGTGGTCGTTGTTTCCTTTACCAATATTAATACTCTTATTATAATAATAACTTGGGGTGGTCACTGCTTAGATAAAAATCAAAAAATATACCCTAATATGAATTATCTTTTTTTAAAAAATAAAAAATAAAAAATTGTTTTCACTGTGAAGTATATATAAGCTCTAAATAACAGAATTATGAAATATTATAAGTAAATTTTTTTTTTTCACATTTTAACCGCAGAAGGGAGAGAAAAGAAGAGAGAGAAAACAGTTGCATCCGAATAAGGCATAAAAAGCATTCAAGGAAAGTGATTTATGAAGAACATCAGTGGCGGAGTTTTGCACCTTCTCCTTTACCAATAATAATAATAATAATAATTAGGGGTGGTCACGTTTTAGATGAAAAACTAATTCAAACAAAAAAAATTGAACCAAACCGATTAAATAAATCAATTTTGTTTGTGTTTGATTTGGTTTGGTTTTAGATTTTTAAAAATAAATAGTATTTGGTTTGAGTCTGATTTTGTTTAGATAATCGAATAAATAATCAAACGGAACTGACATATATATATATATATATATGAGTTTGAGTGTGGCATATTGATATTAGCAGCAAGAGTATGATATCTCCTCAACTTTTAGAGTTGATATAACTCTCGTTACAAAAGTGGCTCAATATATCCTTAATGTTACAAAAAGTGACTCACATATATCATTACCGTTACAAAAGTTGCTCACATATACCCCTCCCGTTATAAAAGTGAAAATTTTTTTTAATTATTTTTAAAAAAAATATATGTATTTGATCTTTTTCACACAAATTATTTTCTAACTTCTTTGCTATTATTGTTTGAGTTTTTTGTTTTTATTTTATTTTTTTAGTGGAAGAGATATAAAAAAGTGTGAATGCAAAAAGATTAAAAGTTTGAAAAAAAACTAAAATTTTATTTTTGGGGCTATATTGTAATTTAGTTTTGATATCTATATAAAAAAAATATTTGGGGCATCTATAATAAATTTTACAAGAAAATAAGTGGAAGAAATAAATTTTACCATTAAAATTATAAATTCAAATTAGTCGACGAATAAAATAGTCAAAAGAAGAAAAAAACGCGTGAGAAGGATCAATATACCCTAATATGAATTATTATTTTTTAATAAAAACATAAAGTTATTTTCACGGTAAAATATATATAAGCTCTAAATAACAAAATTGCGAAATATTATAAGTAAATATTTTTATTTCACATTTTAGCTACAAAAGAGAAAAGAAGAGAGAGAAAACAGTTGCATTCGGATAAGACATAAAACTCATTCATTGAATGTGATTTATGAAGACCATCGATAGTGGAGTTTTCCGCCTTTTCCTTTACCAATGTTAGTACTCTTATTATTATTATTATACTAACAACAACAACAACAACTAGGGGTGGTCACTGTTTAGATTAAAATCGATTCAAATCGATTAAGTAAATCTATTTTATTTGGTTTGATTTTAGATTTTAAAAAATTTATAATATTTGATTTGACTTTGGTTATGTTAAGAAAAATCGAACCGAACCGATATATATATATATTATTGCTGTTGTTATTATTATTATTATGTACTCTTTATAGATAATGCTGATTCAATTTTAGAATGCAAATGGATGATGCAAAGAGTGAAGATTTAAAAATTAAATTAGAACAAAAAAAAATAAAAACATGAAAACAAGTCAAAAATATACATTAGAAAATAAAAGAAATTTTCTTTTAAAAAAAAGATAAGCTCTACATCCAATTGTCATTTACTGATCAATAAAGTGAATTAAGAATATAAGATATCATGTTTAAATAATAGTAGAGACAAAAATACAAGATGATCTCATATGTCTTAACGTTACCATATATAATTTACTACTAATATTTATTGCTAGTGGACAGTTGGTCATAGAATTAATTAAGATATGTGAAATGATGTGCTTAATTAATTACTAATTCTGTCCACTTTTAATTTTTATGATTTTTTTTTAAAAAGTCAAACTATAAGAATTTTGTATAATGTATGTTTTCATCATATTGACATGCAAAAAAATTGCAATTCATAGTACTTTTCGTATAGTTTTTGAATATCTAATTATTATTTTTTTAAATATCGAATTAATGTAATTTAATTTAACTTTAAAAATTAAGCAAATTGACTTTCGAAAATCAAAACATGACAATTGAAAATGAACGGAGAGAGTATTAAAAATGGTGAGGTAGAGTCATTTTTGTAAAATGAAGATAGGTTATACAAGTACTAATCCTATATACTCCCTTCGCTCATTTTTAATTGTCATATTACACTTTTTAATAGTCAATTTAACTAATTTTTAAAGTTAAATTATATAACATTAATTTGATATGTTAAACAAAAAATTTAGATTTCAAAAACTAGACGAAAAATACTATAAATTGCAACTTTTTACATATCAATATGATGAAAAAATACATCGTAAAATATTTGTCAAAGTTCTTATAGTTTGAATTTAAAAAACAAAATCATGACAATTAAGTGGATGAATTAACATCATTTTTGGTAGATGGTTGGAAGGTAAGTAAGTTATTCACGTATAAAATCAACATGATATTTAATCTATAATTTAGACTCCGCATTTATACATTATTTTATGTATAAAAGATGAAATAATTAATACATAAACAACTAAATCGTAATAATACATAACATTTCTTGTAACTAATTTTTACATTCAAAATATTTGAATAACTCTGATCAGCTAGTAAATAACCCTTCTCGGTTAATATGAGAGATACCAAATTTAATTTTAAAATAAGCTTAGTTTATATTTAATTGAAATAAAATTACGAATTAACTTATTTCAAAATTACAGTAATATTATTTTTAATAACTTATTTTCCAACCAAACGTGCCGTTGATTGGCGTAACAAATTAGGACATGTGAAACGCAGTTCCTCAAACAAACACGCCTCTGTCAAGGATCATCGTGCCACGACAGCGCCGCTTTGTTTTCTTTTCTCTCCCTCTTTTTTTTTTTGGACATAAAAATGTTCATATCTCTACAGAGTTAAAAAAAATAAATATATTTTTTCTAATAGTGTCAAAGAAATGGAGTGCAACAGCAGAACTTCCAATTTTCCTTGTGATTTTGATTTGGAGTACCAAACAGGATTTGGGAATCATTTCTCATCTGAAGCTATAGTTGGAGCTCTACCTCAATGTCAAAATAGTCCTCTTATTTGCCCCTTTGGCCTTTATGCTGAGCAGATCTCTGGCACCTCTTTTACTTCCCCTCGCAAACTTAATCAACGCAGGTAGATACGTTCATTTGCTTACTTACCTGATCTAACAAGTAGGTGACTGTAACTAAGTGTGCTGGAGAATCCGCCTAATCATCTCCTTTTATCATCTTGTTTGCTAATTCTGAATTGGGCATATTGTTCAAAGTCATCGTAGCTTAATTAGTTAGGCATTTGGATAATATAATCTTTGGTGCGAGGGATAAGAATAAATAGTCCTTGCATAAACAAAAAATAGTCAGGGATAAGAGTCGGTGTCTTGTTTGGTTGCCATGTTTGGATAACTTATCCCACCATTTATAACATAGTGATGGGATAACTTCCATTTATACCATAGTTATGGGATAAGTTATCCCATGGAATAACTTGTTCCCAACCAAACGACATATTAGGAAGTGTTTTGATTGGATGTGAAATTCATAAGTTTTTTCGATATTTTGTAAATATTTCAGATAATGAAACTGATTGCCTAACTTCAGTGACTTTGGCCATTTCCAGAAATGACCAGTTTTGAACTCTTCCATATAAAAAATGAGTTAGCTAATTAAAATGAGACTTTTTCTTTCTTTTGTTAATGGATTTTGAGGATTTGATTAATGATCATTTAGGATTGAGGTGTAATTGATGGATAGGTTGGTTATGTTACTGAAGGAATCTTTTGTTTGTGCAGTTGGCTATATCGTATTAAGCCATCGGTTACACATGAACCATTTAGACCAAGAATACCAAGACATGAAAAGCTTGTGAGTGAATTCAACCAGTCAAACAGTTCTGCTACACCAACTCAACTACGGTGGAAGCCTGTCGAGATCCCAGAAAGACCGACTGATTTCATTGATGGTTTGTATACTATATGTGGGGCTGGCAGCTCATATCTCCGACATGGTTTTGCAATTCACATGTAATTGGTATTTCAAACTTGCTCTAGTATTGTCGTCACTATGTCCTTCTGATGGAGTTCGGGATATAGTTGTTACTTTCTTGTTTATGTTTTGTTCTTGTTAAATTATAATTAGGATTGAGATTTGTTATGCTCTGGATATAAGCATTGGCTTCAAATTCTGTTGCTATTTGCTTTCAGGCCGAGAGTATATCGTATCTCCTTAACATAATGGACTATAAATCTGCTAAAATGAATTTCTCTTGTGAATAGGCAATGATGTGTATGGAATATCAACTCAGCACAACACGTATTACAAAGTTCAGTAGATCAAATGATAATGTGTGTCTGTTGAAAATGCAGGTATACTGCCAACAAATCAATGGAGAACTCTGCCTTCTGCAATGCTGATGGTGACTTTCTGATTGTGCCTCAAAAGGGAAGTAAGTGTTGAACAGGTGTCATCTGTCTATTTGTATTCAGCGTCAAATATTTTGATATGTGCTTTGAAACTCTTTCTTACTCTCTGTTCATGATGTAGGGCTGTGGATTACTACTGAATGCGGAAGATTGCAGGTTTGTCCTGGTGAAATTGTGATTTTGCCTCAAGGATATCGGTTTGCTGTTGACCTTCCAGATGGACCTTCACGTGGTTATGTCGCTGAAACTTTTGGAACTCATCTTCAACTTCCTGATCTGGGGCCAATAGGTGCTTTAGAAAGTGCAAAACTACTTGCTATTTAAACAGCTGATGTTATTTGCTGATGATATGCATTTGAATATGTATTTAGGTGCAAATGGTCTGGCTGCTCCGAGGGATTTTCTTGTTCCTGTTGCCTGGTATGAAGATGGCTCCCGTCCAGGTTACACTATTGTGCAGAAGTATGGCGGTGAACTCTTCACTGCAAAGCAGGACTTCTCTCCTTTTAATGTGGTCGCTTGGCATGGCAATTATGTTCCTTATAAGGCGGATATTTCTCTATATTTCAATCTCTCATAATATGAATGCCTTGTGCACTTTTTATCCAACTTACTTTTCTACATGGAAGCTCAATGCTGTTTGTCTCCTTAGTCCTGACGTAAAATATTTCCTCAATTTGCAGTATGATTTAAGCAAGTTCTGCCCTTACAATACTGTATTGATGGACCACAGTGATCCTTCAATTAACACAGGTTGGTTAGGTTTAAATATCATCATTTCATCTATTAATTGTCATCAATCTGTGTGAATTTTGTTCTTATATTGTCGTTGTCGCTATTTACAATTGCTCTAGTTTCTTAAATCAATGCAGTTTTGACAGCACCAACAGATAAACCTGGTGTGGCGTTGCTTGACTTTGTTATTTTCCCTCCCCGGTGGTTGGTTGCTGAGCACACCTTCCGTCCTCCATATTATCATCGCAATTGTATGAGCGAATTTATGGGTCTAATCTATGGGGGATACGAGGTTGTTTATTTCGCTCTTGCATGAAGTCAATGCCAATTCTGGGTATTTCATACAATTTTTAACACGGTTAAGCTTGTTTCAGGCAAAAGCTGATGGTTTTCACCCAGGCGGGGCAAGCCTTCACAGCTGTATGACTCCTCATGGTCCTGATACCAGAACATATGAGGTACAAGTACTGCTCTATTCCTTTCTTCTCTATGGCCATGTGTCTTTCCCCTTTCCGTATGTGGCTTTATTTATAAGGAAATTCGTGCCTTTTAGTTCCTCAGATGTCAACAAAATTCTGATTTGCTCCTTGTGATTTCTGATAGAGCACATTTAATCATAAGTAATATGTGCCCTTTTGATCCTTCCACAAAGTTAATGATTTCTTACGTGCTAAACTATTTAATTGTTGATATGTTTAGTTGATATGTCATCTTAAATTTGTATTGTTACTCCACATTTGAGGGTAAAATTGTAAAAAAAGGTATTGACAGGCAACCATTGCACTTGGAAATGAAGCTGGTCCACATAGAATAGCTGATACCATGGCTTTTATGTTCGAGTCTTGCCTAATACCCCGAGTCTGTCCTTGGGCACTTGAATCTCCATTTATGGATCACGATTATTACCAATGCTGGATTGGCTTGAAGTCTCACTTCTCAGGACTATCTATGAACGAAGACGACGACGTTGATTTGCAGAAAGGAAAACCTATAGAAAGGTGAAATGCTCATTATTCAGCTAGCTCCTGTAGTTCCTCTTAAAGTGACTTGGCCTGTACATAAGGAGTCATGGGCATGTAAAACATAAAATAAACCCTATGTTAGTATCGGATTGAAAGATTAGGGTGACAATCCAAGCGCGGATACAGTTGTAGAGTTGCAGTTTATGGTGTATTGTATAAAGATGGAACTGTCATGGAATACTTGTTGCAATTACAAGAGCAATGAATCATGATTTATGTGGCAATAGCTTACTCTTACTACTTTTAGTCAATGTTTGATATTAAGGGTGTGTTTTCAATATTATTATGTTTGGTTGGATCAAAAGTTTTAAAAAATATTTTTTAATCGACTTATTTTCCTAAGGAAAATGATTTTCTTACATAGAGTAAGGAAATTATTTTTCAAAATTTATTTCAACCTCACCACCTGGAAAATCATAATAGCTCAATTGGTTGATGATTTAAATTTCCACCTTATTGGTAAGTGTTCGATTCTCCATATTATAAGTCCTTTTGCATTTCCAACTTCCCCTACCCCTTTTTTAAAAATAATAACATAAAATAAAAACAGTGCACCACCCGACCTTGACATGGGATCCAACTCCCAACCCTGATTTGACCCCAATTTGGAAACCAACTCCTAATATCGATCTATGACCTGACCTTGATGTCACCTCGTCTCTCGCCCCGATCCCAATTTGAAACTTTGAACCTGATTTTGAATTACTACTCTAACCTTAACCTAGTACCCAACTAGCAAATTGGATCCCAACTTCCAAAGTTGACCCAAGATCCGACTTTCAACATCGACTCATGATCAACACCGATTCTCCTAAGTCCCTACTCTCGACACCAACTTAGTACTCGATCCTCGTTAGGGAAGTGACTCCTAACCCCGACTTATGACTCAACTAATGTCAACACCCAACTCTCAACCACGATCCCGGCTTGAGACATACTCTGATCTTGAATTGAGACCTGATCCAATGACCTAACTCTTGTTCTAGATTGTAACTTACAATAAATATTTAATCTTAAAAATAAAAAAACAAACATAATACTAAGATCTAAATGATTAAGATTAGAACATTCTTTCTAATTAAAATTTTGGACCCCAATATTTTTTTAAAATTCCAAATAATATTATTTTTTCCCGTCAACTTAAATATTGGTCCTAGCATGTATTTTCAGTACCAAAGACCGAAACTCCCGCATTTCTCATGCGAAAAACAAGTACGTAAAATCCATTTTCCGAAAAGCTCCAAAACTCTCCTACCGACCAACACCAACTCCGATGGCATCTATGGCCTTTACTGATTTTTTTATTAAAACAAATAATGATTCAAACGAATAAATAATTAGTGACCGACTCCAATTTTCACTCTCAAAACAGTAAGATCTCTTCATTATCATGTTTTTGTAATTACTTTAGCACCATAATTGCGAATAATGTCTCTCAAAGTTTTTTTTCTTACTTTCATCATCCTACTGGTCTTCTCCGGCGCCGTTAACGGTCGCCGCTTCATCAGCGACTCCGGTGGACTAATATCAGATGGAGTTCACAGTGAGATCGATCGGGATTTGGAAATTCTCCTGCTGGATCGGGATTTCGCCGGCGGTGAGGAGGAGAGTTGTGAACAGAGTTATGGAATTCTGCCTTGTACTAAAACTGCTCTCGGAAATGTTTTTCTCATTTTGGTTTATGGTTATCTTATGTTCCTTGGTGCTACGTATCTCTCTTCTGGTAGTGAACTGTTGCTTGAGATTTTGGGGCCTGGTATTATTGGTGGACTTTTTCTTCCTGTGCTTGGTGCTCTTCCGGATGCTATGCTTATTCTCGGTATGATTATTATAATAGTTCTCTGATTTTGGTTCACTGATTGATTAATTTGTTATACCTGTTAGTAATTGTAGTATCATCCTAACCAGTCTGCATGCTGGATTTTGGGAGACACTAGTTTAAAACCTTATGAATATGATCCTTTGATCTTGAAGGGAAACAAATGATGTGAGTAGGAATCAATTCTCACTTGTTTTCAAGATCTAATATGTCAATTGAACTAATTAAAGGATAAGGGGATTGATGCAATCTTAGTTGATTAAGAAATAGCGTCTTACTATGAGTAAATTTCACTTTGTTTGGTCAGTAAAATGGGTTGAGAGTCATGAGGTCTCATCCAGTAGAGACAAAACATAGTAGAGCAGTTTATGGAATTAGTAGAGGTGCCCGAGAGCTTACGTGGTATCTGTTGTGGGTGGCCTGTGGAATTAGTGAGGTGCGCGGAAGTTGGCCCTGATACCATGGTTATTAAAAAACAATAAATAAATAAATTTCACTTTGTCCCCTAGATTGCAGCATCTAATCCATGACTTCAGTCTAGTAGCTAGTAGTAAGAGCGAAGCTTGTGATGTGTGGGTTAGGGGCACATCCTAGGCTTGAACCTTTCTGCGTACAAGGGCCTGGTATTAAGTAGAGAAGAGTAGAGGGGGGCCCATCCACGCTTCGAACCTTGCGCTATGGCCCTCGTGAGTTTCTCAGTTTTTAAGAAAAATTTGTTAATGTGGATGCCTACTATATCAGTCAAAGACCATATGTTACAAGCCATAATGAACATGTCCCAAGTTTCTTACTACTTTGAACTTCATTGTTTCAGTATCGGGGATATCTGGAAGTACTGCAGCTGCTCAGAGCCAGGTCTCTGTAGGAATGGGATTGCTAGCTGGGTCAACTGTGATGCTTATAACTATTATTTGGGGAACCTGTTGCATTGTTGGCAAGTGCGACATACAAAATTCTGTTGCTGTAGACATGAAAGACACTAGAGGATTCAGCTTGACGGGTTTGCATCTCAACTCTTAGAATATGTATACAGAAACATATACAAGCTCCTTCTTGTTCTTTACTCCTTTTGTCTTTCCTGAAATATGTTGCAATAGATCCCTTTCGGCTTTATTTCACCCTCTGCCCTTGTTTGGATTAAATATGCTCTAGTCTTTGAAATCATTGGGCCACAAGGAGGATTTTGTGTACTTGTGCAAGTGATATTCCTGCTAGTATATGGCAACTTTTGTGTATCAAGATGCTTCTACTCAATGAGTGGCTGTCAATGTAGGTTCTGGTGTTAGTACTGACATCTGGACAAGCCATGCTGCAACAATAATGGCAGCGTCTGTAACACCATTTCTTGTTGTCCAATTGCCACAGCTCCTCCATTCAACTTCAGGAAGACATTTGTCTGTCTTGATTGGTCTTATCATTTCACTTTCACTGCTTGTTTCTTATTGCGTCTATCAGGTACTGTGACATTGCCTATGTGTTTTTTTCTTTTATTCACTGTGGGTAATCTAATTTTCTTTCAAACTGCAATGACATATCTGCAGAGATTTGCTTTGACGACACTCTTTGGAGATAAATATCAATTTTTACAGTTTCTAGCTGAATTTTCAAATAGGCAATAACAACATTGCCTATGATTGACCGTGCTTTAAATAGTTTTTATCCCCACATATGCTGGATAATGGACTTTCCACTTAACCGCCTGAGTTCAAATTGAACTTGTATCTGAAGACAACCTGATGACTCCTGTATACCTCTTCCTCTTCCAACAAGATGAAACAAATAAAAATAAATCTTTGTCATTCTTTATACTAGGCTGGTTAATAAATTCACCTTTTTAGTGTTTGAGATCACGAGGCCTGTTTCTTATCTTCTATAATGAAGTCGTTCTGAACTTCTAACTTCTAATGCAGGTCTTTCAGCCTTGGATACAGAGTAGACGTCTTGCTTATGTAAAACATAAGCATGTTATATCAGGAGTTTTGAAACAGTTAAGAATGCGTGCATTGGGGAGGCTTTGCACAGACCAGGGAGCACCAAATATAGAAGTTTTAGAAAAGTAAGTTTGAAATGATTTCTGCACAGTTTTAATCGTTTTTAGAATCTTGATCAATATGATGAAGGATTGCATGACAGGCTATTCAAGGCAATTGATGAAAATGAGGATGGGTATCTTTCCCGCACTGAATTAAAAGCTCTGGTAGTAGGAATCCGTTTGGAGGAGATAAACTTACATGAGAATGATGCTATAGAAAAACTGATGAAAGACTTCGATACTTCACATGATCATCGAGTTGAAAAGTCCGAGTTCATTGCTGGAGTTACAAAATGGCTTACTGAGGCCAGGGGTTCCGAGGCTCCTTCTCCTGAAGCTGGTCCTGATACAATGAAGTACCTCGATGACTTGCATGAGGTTTGTTGAGTGTTGTGACCTTTTCTAGATAGTTCATTGTCGTGACGATAGTGATAAAATATAAATGTGCTTGCAGCAAACAAGGAGAGAACACCATTTCTTAGGGGATCAAAGGGACGAAAATGTTGAGAGCGTTGAGAATCCTAGATCAACTGCAATTAAGGCTGTTCTACTGCTGTTGCTGGGTACTGTCATTGCTGCAGTGTTTGCTGATCCTCTGGTTGATGCTGTCAATAATTTCTCAAGTGCCACAAGCATTCCTTCTTTCTTCATCTCATTCATTGCTCTGCCACTGGCGACCAACTCCAGTGAGGCGGTGTCAGCTATTATCTTTGCTAGCCGGAAAAAGTTGAGATCTGCGTCATTAACATTTTCTGAGGTTTGTTTTCCTCGAGCTTTGTGCTTTTATGTAGTAAAATTTGTGGGTTTTCTACCCCTTACTTGCATCAATGAACCTGGAAGATCATTAATGAAAATCAAGAGGCAGACTTGATCTGAGGTCCTTACGATCATTTCTGTATGCCGGATGAGATAAATGGTTGGAGGGGATTTAATATAGGACAGTTAATCCTCAAGCTAGTTGGAATCAACTCTATTAATCCTCAATATCCATTTTGCTCCATTTTAACCTCTTTTGTTTGAACATTCAATAATTTAGATTTGAGCAGTTTGATCGCGTGTATCACTGATACAATTGCCTTTGTTTGATAACATTTGTGATTGTTGCAGTTGTATGGAGCAGTGACAATGAACAATCTCCTTTGTCTATCCGTCTTCCTGGCTCTTGTCTATATCAGAGGATTGACATGGGACTTCTCGTCTGAAGTCTTGGTTATTCTAATTGTCTGTGTTGTCGTGGGGGTCTTTGCAAGTGTTCGTAGCACCTTTCCTCTTTGGACTTCCTTGCTAGCTTTTCTACTTTACCCCTTCTCTCTTGTACTTGTATATGTTCTTGACTACAAATTTGGTTGGTCTTAGACGACTCTCTTTGTTGAACTTGTAAGCGTCTTTTGAGCTACGGCACACTTAAGTCGCTCTTGGACGTGCTAGTAGAACTTCAGTAACTTGAAAACTTAACGGGTCGTTTGGTTTGAATTCAAGTTATGATGGGATAAGTTATGATGAGATTAGTTATGATAGGATAAGTTATGCTAAGATTATTTTTTATTGAGTGTTTGGTTTGTTGTATTCAAAATAATAAATCTTAAGAACAACATATAAGTTTACAAAAATACCCTTCATGGATTTGAAAAATAATGTCTAAAAAGTGTTTAAAGGGACATTTTTGTCATTTAGTCATTTAATTTCGGGATAAGTTATCTCGGGATTACTATACCATTCATAGAAAGGAATAACTTATACCGGTACTAATTATTAGTACCGGAATAAGTTATCCCGGCCTTGCCAATCAAACAACAAATTGAGTGGCACTATAATTTAATCTCGAGATTATTTTACCCTATCCTTCACACCAAACGACCTCAAGTGATTTGGTTGTATTTATTTACTTACAATTTCTCACTGCCGTTTGTTGGTTACAGGTTTTGACTGTTCTCTCTAGTCAATCATATCATTATTGTTGAGCAGACTGCTTCTGCGTTTCCATATATCTCTTATGCAGTTTTGATGTACTTTTCTGCTACACACACTTGTCTTTTACCCCTCTCAAGGAGGAATTTTCATCCTTTTGCTCTCTTGGACTCAAACTCACCATTTTCGAGTTAGAAATGAGGAGTGCTTATGTCCTGTTTTGCACACTTGTACCATTAGGGACACTCCTTCCAAAACGGCTAAATCGCTGGTACTCAACCAAAACTTGACTTCACACCTAGTTTTTTTTTAAAAAATTTTATGATGTTATATACTGTGTTAAAATGGAATATGTGGGTGTAATATGAACTATGTAGATGTAGTTAATTTTATTAAATTGTAATTTTTTGTAAAAATTCCAAGTTAATAATAAATAGGTCATTAACCTGATAAAAGTTATCTAAATTGTACTTGGCTAGAATAGAATGGACAGAACAATGGGTCATTGTCCAAACCACCTAATTTTTTCTAAGTTTTAATTTCTTTCCTTGATTTTTATAATAGTTTAATCACCTAATTAATCTTTTTGTTTATGGTTGTACATAATATACATCTAATAAAAGTCTTTTTAAAATATTTCAACATTTCTCATAGGTCATTAGAATGATAATCAGCCCAACCTTGGATGGATTGCATTGGCAGATCAGATGGACCGAGTTAATAAATGAACAAGTCATTAGCCCACCAAACTTGAGCAAGTCATATTTTTGTGTTAATTTTGCTGTATGTGACCTGTAGGCAAGGCTCAAGCATTTAGGCACCTAATTTTCTGCCTATTCTAATAAACAGACATAGACACAATAAGTGCAAACCATATTTTGTTCAATACTTGATTTAAACAAGTTACTACAGCCAGAATTCTCTGCATTCCACTTGCCTTGTGGAACTGAAGACATGTGAAAATATATAGCCAAAAGAATCTAACTAGCCACGCATAAGAGAGTAACAGTTTACAGAAGTTAAGAACTAAGAACCAATGGTACCAGAAAGACCTGAATCCAGACATCCTAGTTGAAAAACCCAATCAAAATCTCACTCGTCATCTCATCATGGACCCAGAGGTTAATTTAATCCTCTCTTGTATGAGGCATATTTTTCATGCTCTGACTTACATGTGAGGCTCAACTACAAATGGTAAAGACATTCATCAGAAGGAACATTGTTCTACCACAGAGTGGAATGAAAGCCCTGCAGAAACAAACACCTTAGGACTTGAACAAGCCATCTCACGAAGAGATACACAGAAATATCCCGGAATAAGCACAACCAAGTGTAATGACTAACTTCTACAGCTTCAGATTGAGATCAACGTTTCCTCCTACTTCAACATGGCAATTGCGTTTGTTTGTTCCTTCTTGGCTGATTTGTACCTTGGCAGTTGGGAAGAATCCATAGATGGATTGTTGAACTGATTTGCTTAGGGCTGAGCTTGTTGTAGTAGGTTCTTCAGCAACTCCCTGTGGATTTAACAAAGGCAAGAAGATCGTTACACCAAAATCAAGATACCAATAGATAAAGGCATCAGAACATAAAAATGGTAGACCTTTTGTTCTCACCTGACAAGTCACTGATTCCAATGTAAATCTCTCTCGACTCTGAAGGTTTGGATTAGATGAATGCTGATATGGAGAAGCGGCTGTAGGAGGAGCCAACGTGAGAAAATCTCCATTGAGAGCTTTATTTTGCCTGACAACATCCCTTTGTTTGGACTCAGATAGAGTCCTTGATCCTGAAGGAGCTTCTCTGGAGAGAAGTGCCAAGAAAAGTCTAAGCAGGTATTTTAAGCACTAAAACTATGAAATGATCATTCAAGATATCAAACCTTTTGAGCAGATTTCCTGATTCTAAACTGGCTGCACATTCATTGCTGCAGGAAGCTGATTCAGGTGATCTCGATGCAAGGTTAACATACGCTGGAGGAAATTTGCAGTGAAATGTAGGGACTGGTGGAAACTCTGGAGTGAAGGGATATGGTCTCTTCATGCCAACCATCTACAAACACATCATCAGTAATCAAAGTTGTAGCCGTCAACCAAAAGACTTAAAAGTAAAACAATCTTCTTCTCTTTTTGATAAGCCATGGTTTCCCGAGCAGCTTACGCACACCTCAACTGATTCCACAGGAAACGTGTCACCTCTCACCAGCAACAAGTATCAGGTAATTTTGTCCAAGGATAGGGCATATGGGAAGAAATCACCTAGTGTTTTTTGTCTCTGTTGAAATTTGCATCTAAAACCACATGGTTCTCAACCCACTTCATTGACCACTAGGTGACACCCTTGAGTTCAAAGATAAACCATATAGATACCTAGTTTTGGGTCCGAGTTCCACTTTGACGCATTGAAATAGCTTGTTTAGATGAAAGAACACAAGAACTGTTTGAGCAAAAAAGGGACAACTATAGAGCTGTCCTACATTTTGTGGGGAGTGGAGAGTGTAACCTGAGCTGAGTGAGCATCTCTTCTGGCTTTTAAGATGCTCTTTTCATCAAGTATCCGAATATTAGTTTGGGGCCACAAAGAGAAGTTCCTTTACCCTTTTTTGGCAGTAGAAGGCATGTACTGAAGCTTCTTACTATCAAGTTCGACGAAAGAAAGCGAAGAAAATAGATGTTCAACACATTGGAAGTAAATGACATGTCTCCATCTTTATAATTCAATGAACATTTCACATAACGGTTCTGTACAAACTAAGATCCTCACTCGAATCAATAGGATATCCAGGTAAACTGTATTTCAGCCTTTTGACAGGAGAGCATTATGAAAATTGATTTCTATATAATAGCGACTAACAGGCAGAATAAAAGAAATTACCTTCACATCTTCAGGCCACAGAGGTAAATAATTACAGGAATAATAATTTTGGTTTGAAGGGGGCTCCATCTGATAATTTAGTACAGATGATGATGAAATCCCTGATGAGATATTCATCTGCAGTTGCCACAAAGTGATTTAATCAGAGCATTTCAAACACATCAAAACAAAATTCTAGACGTGATAATCCGACGATGATATATAACATTGCAACTAAATTAATAAACTTGCTTACCATTGATGAAGAACAAGAAGGTTGCTGATATTGTTGTGATCTTTGCACCACACTGGGTAGAGGTAAAATGGGGTTATGCAGTTCATTCGGCAAATCTACATTAGACCCGAAAACAACACCATGGCGATTTCCCTGTAGGCTTTCTCTTTCAGGACTATACTCACAACTCCACAATTTAGGACATTTATCACTCCCTGAACCTGAAACAGACGACCAACTTAACTCCCCTCCACCCATGTTCATTGGTTTTGACGATTGTAAAGTCTTTGGACGGAAACCATCAATAACTAAGGCAGACAGATTTGGTCTAAAGACACTATTTTTCGAAAGCAGATCCATTGTTGATGGTGGTGGTAAAGTGATTGAACTAGGCCTAAAACTAGAACCTTCAACAGCTAAGCATTTCGACATAGTTTTGGTGGAATGAACTGAATTTGATACCAAAACATTAGGTGTTTGAAAGTTTGCATCTTTTTCATGTTTTTTCTCCCCTTCCATTCTAATCCTTTCAAGTTGAGCAACACCAAGCCCTCTTTGTGGGAATTTTTTCTGCTTCACTTTTTTCGATGCTCTACTCGTAGCACCACCACCACCACTACCACTTGAACCACCACCACCACCACCATCCCCACCACCACCACCACCACCACTACTATTACTACACTTACGGGTATGTTCCTCTATCACCATTATGTTCGTCTTCGTCTTTGGCTTCATAGATCAAGAAAAAAGAACTATATACTACTACTTAAAAGTAAAACCTAAAGGACAAATATATATATATAGACATTGAATGCATCCACCACATTATAGCCATATAAATTCCTCTAAACAATACAATTAATCTTGAGGCTTTGGAAAGAAAACCTCAAATGGAAAAATTCAATGAAAATACAGAAAGAAGCCAAATTCAAGGAGAAGAAAAAAAACCCAATTCCCCATTTGTACGTTACATGAAATCTTGTAGGTCATCAAGTCAAGATCTGCAACTTATATGGAGATAAATATAAATAAATAAATGTACACCAAAAAACCCATAATTCAGCAAACAAATCTATATAAAATTGGATCTTATTTACACAAAAATGTACAAATACAGATACAGTAAAGCAAGCTATAAAGAGCAAAGGAAGAGTATCTGAGATATTCGGATTTTTCTCATAACCAGTTGTCTGAAAATAGATCAGATCAGTAAAATAAGAAAAAAAATTATTATTTTTCAAAATTTTCAAAATGGAAATCTAAAGGAAGCTAAAAATGCGGAATTTGTGAGAGTAAAATTCAGGCAATCAAATTTATCGGCCAAAATTATCGGTCGACTCCACATTTTCCGACTCTCGAGTACTCTTCTTTCTCTTTTCCTCAAATCTCTGTTTTTTTTTTCTCTCTTACAAATAAAGACGATGCCGCGCTCTAAGCTTTTTATTACAGTAAAAAGAAACTGAATTATTGTTACTCACTCGGTTTATTATCGATCTTGACTTGACACACGTTTTAAAAAATTGATATATAAAAGAATCGAAAAAACTCAAATATGTTATTGAAGCTTAGGATGGACTCTAATAAATGAGCCAAAATTTTAAATTATAATATACTTAAATTTTTCTCAAAGTTTGATAACATATTTGAGACTAAATATTATTTCTTTTATTTTAATTTATGTGAGTTAGTTTGATTTGATATGAATTTTTTTAAGAACGAAAAAAGACTGTTGAAATTTATTTCTAAAATAAGTATAAATGAATATTTTAAAGTTAAATTATTAGTAATTATATTTATTTATAATAGTTACTTATTATTACAAGTAATTTTATATTTCTTTGATAAATAATTTAGTATGATCCTGTTAAAATATTATACTATATCAACTCACAAAGATTTTTTCTTTCATAAAACTTGTTGTGTTTCTTCTTATACGGCGTTTCAAAAAATCACCATTATGAAATCTCATTCAATGCATATATATTGAAAAATATTCACTAGATATTTGATATCTATATTAAAGTATATGATTGAATTTAAATTCATGCATTATAAATTTATTTTTAAAGACGATGCTACTCATAAGATTTTTTCATTCATCGCAACCAGCAAATACTCTCTCTATTGTGTATTATACACCGTGCGTAGCAAAAATATTATACGATCTTTAATAAAAGATCTTAATGTGCAAGGTTTGTTCAAAATAAATAGTAATAAATACTTGGAAAGATTCTTAACAAATTTTCTCCCTGCTCATTTTAATTTCCCACTTCAGCCAAAAAAAAAAATTGATCTAAAATATTTGTCATTTAGAAAATTAATAAAGTATTCTCCTTTTTTCATTTTATATGTCGTATAGTATGTTTGTCCAAATTTCTGAAAAATCAAAATTATTTGAGGTTTTTATCCAGAAATTATACGTGCTTTTGAGTAGAAGTAGGAATAATTTTATTAATGTTTGAAGAGACGCTACAAATTTTTGCTTCACACAAAAAGTAAAAGAAAATTTTTTTCTTCGTGATAAAATATCCTTGCTAGAAATTTTTATTTTTCCAAATTATCTTTCACTGATTTAATCTTTATACATATTTCAAAAAGTATATACAACTTTCTTCTTTTATTTCCTTTTGATTTAACTATATTGGTATTGATTAACAATCTTAATATATACTTTCATCTTATGTTATAAATTTTAACTAAATAAAAAAAAAAATTTAGTTAGAGTCTTTTATATAACAAAATTCTTTCTTTATTTTGTTAATACTATTGTAAAACGAACCACAAAATTCTATAATCTTCTTTTGTAATTTGACGGTCAAAATAATTTTGTTGAACAAATTGGTCAGCCACTATTTGTTTACAAATACTAATAGTACTAAAATAAATTGATAATATGAACGGCTTCTCTCCCAAGTACTTTTGGAAAGCTAATTTGACCAACATGTAATATTTTTCAAAATAAATAATTTTTAAAAGTTTGATCAAAATAGCTTGACTGACATCGTATTTACGAAAATATATAAAGTTTTTCAATTATGTGATCTTATACTAAAATTATGCATAATGTATTAAAATGTCATTTATATCTTATGGTATTAAATGTGTATATTGGAATTTTGTACTTAATACAATGCTTGATACACTTTTCACATTTATTGAATGCTCCCCACAATATTTTTCTTCAACAATTGGAATATTGTGCTAGGTTTCCATGTATGGATACTTTCCAAGCTATACTATATTATTCAATTATAATATCTATTCTACTTAATTAACTTTAATTTGTGCAAAGATTAATTACTTGTTTTGACTAAAAGTTTGAAAGGAAATTTTGTATGTGAACTACCATTTAATTATATCCTCTTTAGTCCATATGAGATGGATTTGTTGAAGCAATTTATTAAAGTCCATCCCAAGTTGTTTAGCAATTTTGAGCAAAGATTACATTGTAGAAAACTTTCTATATATCGAAATAATACATTCCCTTATGGATCCTTTCAAAACCCCAAAACAACTACTTTGGGCTTCCCTTTTTCTCTATTTACATAAATACAAAGTAACCAAAAGGACATCAAATCCAAGTGAGGTAAAAGGGTATAGAAAAGGGGTGAAATGAAAATTGAGAGGTGAAGGGTTTGTCTGACCCCATAGAGTCATCAAGTGGGTCCTATCTTTGTCAAATATTTCGAGTTTGAACTTTGAAAATAAAAATATATTTACTCTCCTTAATAGATTTATCCAATATGGTATAAAATTAGTCAGGCAGTATGTTTCATGTACTGGATATCAAAAGAAAAATTTGAGAAATATACGACAATAAAAAATATTTACAAGTGATTAGCCTAACAATCTTATTTACAAGTGACTAACCTAACAAAATCCTATTTAATCATTATATCTTTAGTGTGTGTGGGTGAAATTCATTGAAAATTTGACAACCTTCTAGATGAGACAATATACAAAATTTGAGGAAGACTGAAGTTGATTTGAATTGATATGAAATATATCATTGTATATTATGTATATAACAAATACCACTAATATATTTGATATACACGAGATACACAAATATACATGGATGATATATAAAAACAACGCTTCAATTCGACTTTTAATTTATCAACACAAAATTTCGACTAGAAAATCTCATATCAACCCAATGGGTTCAAAATTTTTAGGATTTCAAGATCTTCTTCTAAATTCATTGAGTTCTGTAGATTTTCGATAGTATTTCAACAACTAAAAGCAATAGTGATAATGATGGTGGTACTATCTGATGGAAAAATAGCGAAGAACTATGTAAAAGGTAAATAACCAAAATTGATACTATAATAATTTGGTTTGATTGACACAAAAAATGTAATTTTTCTCATAAGGAAAAAAATACCAAAAAATAGAGTCATGAAGATCTTTATTGTGATATACCATTGGATTTTGGCTTTCAAAATGGGCCCCTTTAGGCACAACAAACTATCTATGAGTAAAAGGAAACAAAACAAAAAAGTGTGTGTGGAAGAGGGGCCAATATAAACAAGATGCCACATTCAATGGACCCCTTTTAATGACACATGACCATCTGTTTTGCTATTTATGGTGTCAAGATTTTGTTAGATATGCAATATATTGCATCTATGCACAAGATTCTCTATTTACTACCTATACAATATTCTCATACTTATGTCCTCATTCTACTTTTTATAATTCAATTATTGAGACTTTGATAACCTGTTTCGATTTATTTGTGTTACTTTTTGTTTTAATTCGTTTAAAAAATAATATTTCTTTATCTTTTTTACAGCATTTTTTATACTAATTTCTTTCTACATAATATGTTTAAGAGTCTGTTTTGGGTAAATTAAAAAAGAAACATTTATAAGTACTTAATTTTATGCTAAATAGATAAAAATAAATCAAAATTCATAAGTCAATCCAAACAGACTTTAAGATCATAAGATTAAAGGTTTTTTTTAATACATTCTACATATCTTTAGTTTATGAATGCAAAATTCAGAAATCCTTTTTACTTTTTTAAACTCTAACTATATTAAATTAATATCAGACAAATAAATTAAAATAGTGAGAGTATTAGCAAACTTATCTTCTTCATCTCTGGTAGTGCTTAGAATGTTTTCAAGGAAGGTTAGTTTTTTTAAGAAAAAATAATTAGAAAGAATTTAGTTGGAAATGACATAACAACAAGTCAACAACTATAAAATTTTAGCACCTGGCTAGGGTAGTAATTAACAAGATTAGATCTAATTCTTTTTCTAATATTTTTGAATTGACAAGAATGAACCTTTCTTGTTGTATGATCTTCTTCGAAAAAAATGATACAATTAAAATAATAAGTTTAATAATCTCTTTCGATATATATCTTTTAGTCCAAACACTAATATTCACTTGTGCTATCAATAGAGTTACCCAAATCCTTTTTTTGGCAGAAAAAAGTGAACCAATACAATTTCTAAAATTTTAAAATCAAATAACGAAAATACGACCTTTTATTCTATGATAACAATTGAAAGCTAAGTCGTTTAGATTAATTTTTGTAATAACTAGCTATTGTATTCTCACATATCGAAGAACACCAATCACAGTTCCCACATGTTTCGATATATCACTTTTTATTTTATGATAACAATTAAAAGTTAAGTCTAGAATCAACTTTTATAATAGATAGTTATTGTACTCTCACATTCCGAAGAACTTGACTGATGAGATGTCAACTGCAGTTACCACGTGTTAAAAAAACCAAATACACATAATAATTATTGACGTATTTTGGGTAAGATTAAAAATTGATTACCTGCATGTGTGATATTGTTAATTTTATAAAAATTAATAAATGTTATGAACCTATGAGGACATATAAGGTCCTGTAGCTCAGTTGGTTAGAGCGTTGGTCTTATGAGCCGAAGGTCGCGGGTTCGAGCCCCGCCAGGACCAAAATATAAAATTTTGTTTTTTTGTTACAAGTTTCGTAAGTCTTTCTTTGGTTCACCCGCCTGCTCGAAGATGAAGGGGAAGAAAAGGATAACTGAAGAGGACATGAAATGAATCAGGATTCAACGTCCTGAACTGTAGCCTGGAAAATTGACATACAATCTTTCTGGATTAAGGTAGCCTTTCTCGAATATATATATACATATATATATATATATATAAAGTTTTTTATTAAATTTTAAACCTAGTTCTAACATTTGGGATCGCTATATTAAAGTTCAGAACTTGAAAAGTTCAAATCATGAATTTTTGTCTATACGTAAATTCCGTATTATCGACATATTAAAGCACCATTACATAAACTAAGATGGAAGGAGTAATAGTTGAGTGAAATTTCTTTTAATTAATTAATTTAGTGGTGTGAGGGTAAGACATTGATTTTTTTTTTATTTAAATTGAATAGAGCAAAACCACCAACATTGTGAATAAAATGAAGCAACCTCCTAAAAAATTGACTACTCAACTTTCTAGTTGGCATGTAGTTTTTGAGTGACAAAAGTAGTACATTTCTTTCTACTCCATATCTTTTTTTTTAGAAAATAGAAAAATAAATTGAAGAAAAGAAAAGATCACCTACCTCCTTTCTAATTTATTCAATTTCACCACAAAAAAATTGAGAATTAAAAAACTTGAACTCAACCAAAGATCTTTATGATATGCTTATTATAAGTTCTGAGGTATGAAACTATATGTTATATTCTGAATTTTGATCATTCAATATTATATACTATGGGTTTTTGCTTGAAAACAATTATTGGGCTAAAGAGGAACAAAAGAAGAAAATCCAAACAGCTCAAGGTACCTACATTTCTCTCTATTCACTTCCCTGCACTTTTAAAAAAGCCTAGCAAAATTGTCTCGATTTCGAGTAGTTCAAGAGTAAAATTGATTTATTTCTCCTTATTTTGGAATAATTGCTAGTAGAGAAAGTATTTTTGAACTACTTCGCTAGTTTGATGACATTTTAAAACTACTTGGCTAATGTGAGTGTATTTTTTAGCCAAAACATAATAGAGGGTTAAAATTGACCTATTTTTAATAGTTCAGAAATATTTTTACCCCCCCCCCCTGCAGGAATAAAAAAGAATGTCGATATATCATTACCAGCCTATTGTTACTATGATAAAGAACCAAGATTTTTCACTAAGAAAAACCTACATATGAATAAATAAACATACAAAGAAATTAGCTAACAAGGGTTGTGATGGAGTGATTTGTACTCCTTCATTCTTAATCAAAGGGTCTCAGGTTAAATTCCCCCCGAGTACGAAGTCGTTTTTGTTACAGAGCACTTTACCCCAATGTAGGACTTTCCAAGGCACTATAAACTTTCATAAAAATAAAAGTTTTTGATTGATATATTTGACATTTAATTTGCAGGTTACAAGTACTAGTACTGCATCTGATGAACCAAAGGAAGAAGTCCAAGTTCCTAGTGCTCATTATTCAAATGGAACTTCATCTTCAAAAAAGATTACTCGTAAGACTAAATTTACTCACAACACTGCTGCCACTAAAATTCAGACTGCCTTCAGAGCTCATTTGGTAACTATTCTTTATATAATCCGTCAGTTCCAAAATAATTGTCATGTTTCATTTTATGAGAGTCGTACAATATAAATTTTGATTAATAAGATGTATAGGTGCACCTTTCATAATATGCCTTTATGACATACTTCCATCCCACATAGTGCAATGTTACCCCATGACTGCACGTCGTCTAGGCCAACAGACTATGTCGTTGGGTGCTGGCCTAGTGTAGTATTTTTCGTACAGTTCTTGAATGTTTAATTTTAATGTGAATTGCAATTAATTGTGTAGGCAAGAAAAGATCTAAGGCGCGTTAGGGGTGCAGTGAGATTTCAAGGTGTAATTGAAGGGCTAAGTGTAAATAACCAAATAGCAGGGACTTTGAAGCAAATACATTGTTGGAGCAAAATACAATCAGAGATTAGAGCAAGACGACTCAATATGGTGACTCAAGGCCACAATAAACAGAAGAAAATTCAAAATCAACAAAAACTTGAGGCTAAGCTTCACGAGCTTGAGGTAACAGTTAAAGTTATTGTCGTATGATCAAGAGTTTATAGATCCAAACTGAGAGATCAATCTACATGCAACAAACAAACAAAAATTCCAAAAAGCTAGTTCTAGACCTAAGAATTGTTCAAGTCCTTATAAAAATACCATCCATCCCTTTTTCATCTAACGTGTGACTCTTCAACGCCTCATCTCACGCTTAAGACTGAACATCTGGTGCATGAGCAATTTAAACTAAGGGGCCCATCATTGTTAAACATTAATTGGGCTGGATCCCATTCTACTATGATACCATATGATATAGATTTTGGGCTTAACTCCACCCCAAAAGTTTTCATGTGACGTGGGGTATATCCTTGGGGTATACAATTCACATTTTGTATACTTCAACAATAAAAATAACTAAATCATATTGTTTATATGCACTGAAGGTATGCAATTTGCTTACCCGCCGGGTATTTTGCAAATATGTTTTGCTAAAGTATAGAGGGTAATATTATCTGTTAAATCCGTTTTTCAAATCATTTTCGTTAAACCGCTGGTCAATCGAAAACAACCTCTTTACATTTACAAGGATAAGGTTAGTATACACCCCGTCCTTCTCATACTCCACTTATAAGATCATACTGAATATAATATTATTGAAGTATAAAGAATAATTTTTATTAAAAGCATATTTCGCATAAAATTTTTTGTTCCTTTATTAATCATGCTTGTACTTAACAAATAGTTAGATACCACCTTCATTTTGTGGGGGGAAAAACTATAATGTGTTTTATAGGTTTTTTTAGAAGATTTGTGACTTGTGAGTAAAATTAAACTTAATTGTTTCATGAAAAAACACCTTATAATACTAAAGACTTGTTCAACTTCAATTTTGTCTTGCCACCTTTTGCAAAAGAATGTTCAAAATTTCAACTTAAATAATTGCCCATTTAAGGCATGAAAAGACAACAACCAACAAAATAATTAACATCCTTACAATAATTGATATTCCTATAGGCTATATCAATCACTTCTTTTTTTTTGAATTATGTGGCTGTTTCTATTAAGCTTACCTGGTTTCTCTTGTTTCTTTTTGGGCTACTTCTTTTTCATATAATCATTGTTAATTAGGGAGATATTTGTTAAGCTATTTTGTTTTTGCAAGAGGCATATATATTTAATTAATCAATATTGGAATTTATTGGTTTGATTAATTTTAGTTTACATCCTATCAAGGGGTTATTATCATAAACTTCTCTGTTTTTATTATTCAAATCTGAAAATATTTGATTAAAGATGAAAAAAAATCAATCGTTAAATAATCCATCAAATAACAACACCACTTCAATTCAATCTATTCAAAGTTTATCTTTTTTTTTTTTGGGAATAGTAGTATTTATTTGTTTAGCACTAGTTAGGAGAGATTAATTTTTTCTAGGGATTAGAGAGAATCTGCAACAATCATAACTTAAATTATCAATTGTCAAATTTTTTCACGAAGCAGATAAATTTCATGTGTCCCCAATCAAATATCTTTTAAGTTATACAAACCCTACTCATCATATTATTACGATGGAAAGATTATATTTTTCACGATAGGATTTAAGAGAAAGACAAACTAATGAGACTAATAAGTTGAGTATCATCACTTATGAATAGACCTGACCCAATAGTTATTTCTAATAAATAAAATGATGAAGCTATGTTTCTCAATTATGCTACTGAATTTTCTGTCGTCTCCCACACATCCCATCTATTGATCAAAATTTGTCTTGTTATAATAACCTCCCTTCCCACTCCTACATATTGTCTTGTTCACAACACAACCATACCCCCCTGGCCTGTCCCATTTATTACAACAACCAATAAGTTATCACATTCTTAGGGGGTCATCATGTGGATTGCAAGTTAAGTTTGCGTTTAATATACTAGACGAATTCACAATTTAAAGACCTCAGATGCATTGGTATTATCTTAGTTCAAATATGAGTTTTAAGATAAATTTAAAATAATAATAATGAAATAAGGCTCTAGCTGAATTCGGATCCAAGTCATGCAGGTAGTTCCTTTGGCTTGTACCAGCAATACACTTACACTCCTATGCTCCTCATGGATACGCCGTTAATTATATTCCAATTTCTGTTAATTTCTCAAAATAGATATACATATATACACATGATTTTTTCGAAGTTATGAAGTCATGATTTTAAAATTATGTATATTTTAGAAGTTATTTTAAATATTATTGTTGATTAGTGAACTTTTATAATTTTTTGTATATTATTGAAAAATACTTTCGAGAGAAATACACTTTAAAATATTTTTAAAAAACTTAACCAAACACTAATTGTTGCTCATAAAAACTTTTTAAATATTACTCAAACACAAATTGTTTCTCACCAAAAATATTTGTATAAGCAGGTTTCAAAAATTTTGCCAAACAGACTAAAATTTCAATTCAGATCGACCGAAGAGCATTGACTCATATGATGTCTCATTAAGAAGTTAAGTAGTTGCTTTGGAGATAATTAGTGACAAAGTCAAAAATTCCGTTAAAGAATTTTCAATGTATAATATATGTAAATTTTATTTTGACATGTGTATACAATAAATTTTCTAATGAAGAGTGTTTAACTGATCATCCTTAACTGTTTATGACTACGCCAACGTCACTTAGATGGTCACTCAATTTTGATTTGATAAATAGGTGGAATGGAGTAGTAGTGCTGAAACCATAGAAGAAATACTACAGAAATTACAACAAAGAGAAGAAGCTGCAATTAAGAGGGAGAGGGCAATGGCATATGCATTTTCTCATCAGGCAAGTTAGCTATGACCCCCCTTTTTAATCTGTCCATCCTGATTTTCCTATCATATTTAATATATATTTTTTATTAAAGAAAAATAATATGTTTAGCAAAATTAATTTTTATCTTTCTAAGTCAAGGAATATAAAATCTATTGTATTCGTGTTTTTTCTTTCTTGGTAAGACTTTTTCTTTTCACTTGGTGGCGTCCACTATGTAGACTTTCAATTATAGAGAATTAGTATTCGCTCCCGCGCGTTGCGCGGAGATTATTAAATAAAATATTAAATAAAAATAATATTTTAAATTAGATTATAACTTCTTTTTGTATTTTTCATTTAATTCAGTTTATTTAAAATGTTATTCTTCTGTTTTGTCTGAAGGTTATCATAATATAACAAATATCAACTTCTATACACGTTTGAATAAGTGACAAATGTTTATTTATCATTCAATCAAAATGTCTAATGATTTCTAGAAAAATATTTATGCTTTGTGAACTCTTTGAGAATGAATTTTATGAGGGTATTCTCTAAATTTTATATTGTCTTTCATATTATTTAAAAGATATATATATATATATATAGTGGATAACTGATCATCATGTTCTGATTGTAGGTTAATTGACTGAAACACGTTAATTTTGTCTTTCTCCTTCAGTATATTTCTCTCATAATCTATCATCATTATCTAATATTTGAATTGTTTTTGCATGATATCTGATCATTTTGATTCCAACATTATACATGTTTCAGTGGAGAGCCAATTCGAATCAATATTTTGGACAAGCATATTATGATCTTGGCAAGGAGAGTTGGGGTTGGAGTTGGATGGAACGTTGGATCGCAATTCGACCATGGGAGACTAGAGTTCAAACAAACCATATTGTTCCAAAAATCTCTCACTCTCAACAAGTTGCCAAGATAACTAGTAAAGCTACAAACTTGGGACCTATGAAACTAGTTGTGTCAATTAAAAATCCATCCATTTCAAATGGAAAAGAATCTACAAGAGGAAGAAAGTTGTCCATCACTACTAATGAAAATCAAGTTTCTCAAGAGGCTAATATTTGATTGGCAAACTCAACCTACTTATTACTACTTGAATATCTATACTTTTTTGGTTGATTGCCATGTTTTTTATTAATTTGACTTTGTATATTTTAGTGTGGTGATGGAAATTTTGTTTTATGTAATTTTTTGTTTTATGCTGTTTTTATGTGACTATTCATATTGGTGATGACTCCATTATACAAGCATTGCAATTTCTCAATTGTCCATTTTGATACCAACAAATATATGACATCCCAAGCACTTGCACTTTAATAATCTTAGTAATTTAATTATATTTTATTGCTATATGAAGAGAAAAATTGTCCTCCCAAAGACAATACTTTTGAGTATAATATTTGTGTTGCTTTCATGTTGAAAAACTATTTTACTAGCTACTTGAAGCATATGATTATTGACAGGATCAATAATGTACATTACATGGACTTGACCAGCCGGAAAAGGTTACGATCAAATTCAAGACGAGCACAACCGTCATTTATTCATATATGTTTAATCGAATTTTTTCCTTTCTCCCTTCAGTTTCAAACATCGAGGGTATGTAATAGTTATGATCCAACTATTCTTAATTATAGATCTCAAATCAGAGTCATAGAAATAACCCTTTAATATGGAGCGCTTTCAAGTGAGATGGATCACATAGTTAGCATATTCAATCGAACCCAATATTTTCAACACAAAATACAAATATATGTGCAGAATCACTAAATTTTATACAATACTACTCTATTACCTTTTGAACTCGTAGTCTCAGAATTATAATGGTCTAGTAATTAAAAAAATAAAATGTGGAACACATCAAATTAAAATTCTAGATTTGGTCTTTATTCTCGATAGTGAGTCTACTCAACACAAATCTAAATTAGTCAGACTAGTGGACTTTAGATGTTGAATGGTTAAACAACAAATATTCAATCAGTATGAAAAATTACATTACATATCAAAACTAAGTCCCTATATTTATCCAAATAGGTAGTTCAATTTTTTTCATACTTTTATAGCAGATACACACAAATACAATTAGACATAGATAATACATATGCGGATAATGTATTTCTTTATTGTTACGTATGCATATACAATGTATTCTGCTATAGAAATATTGTATACACATTAATACAATACATTTTACTATTAATATGTGCACACATACTATGTATTTCACTTACGCACAATTACCATGTAGTTATACGTACAGTTTATAAATACACAAATTATCGCTATGTTTCGTAATTAAGTGTGGAACTATTGGTATGCATGAAATTTCTCATAACTATATTAGAAATCTAAGTTAATCATGCTCAAGATTTAACACTAAAACAATACAAATTTCAATTCTCAAGAATATATCACATCATATATTATCATATCATATCATCATATATCATATATCATATATTATTAAAAGTGGAAAGTTCCAACTTACAAAATTGGAATATCATTTTACCCCAACACTAAATAAAATATTTAATTAACTACATTATTATATAATATTATACTAAATACTAAAAGTTGAAAGGTGTTAAGCTGAAAGTTGAATCAACTTTTAAATGCAATTAAATGAGAAAAACATTAACAAAGAAGAAAATAAAAAGATCATGACTTCAAGACCCTTTATTCCTAAAAATTAAAATAAAACTATTGTCTTTTCATTCTCTCATATTGAATGAAGGGAAAAATTGATCTTGTAAATTATAAATTAAGACATTGGACAATATTAGATAAATCATAGAAAATTGTAGTGTTCAATTGTTGATTTCAAAGAAGGGTTCTTCTTTTATTTGATTCCCTCTTCATCTATATATTATCATATGTAATTATAGTTATGTTTGTCATTTGTTTCCTCTCTCAATTTTAGTGTCATCATAATCACATGGTAAGAATTATCTGTGATCAGTTGGATGATTCATTATATTTGTTTGGTAAGAATCTCTTATTTTTTCATGCCAAATCTCTTATGTTGCACAATATCAGTTTATAAACTTTTAAAATTTGTTGATTATGCAAAAGATGTAATCAATAGTTTGGGATAAACGTGCGACGCACGTTCCTAGATACTAGTATAGTTATAAGCATCATTCTTGCCTTGTGAATAGTATTGCCTCCATTCCATACTAATTGATCATTATACTAAAAATAAATTGTTCCATATTAGTTGTCTACGTTACTAAATCAACAAAACATTAATTAAAATTTTCTTATATTACTTTTGCAATTAATTCTTTTTGAAAGTGTTCATATCTATTTATAAAATTTTCAAGAAATATTTTAATTATGATTACTTAAACATCATGTGAAATGAAAAGTGATCAACTAATATGAAACGGACGGAGTAACTCATCAATCATCATAAATAAGAGACAACAACCACTAAGCAATGGTCACTATCTTGATAGAAGTCATGAGTTCAAATGAATTTAATTTTTCCTGTAAAGAGACAAACAATAACAAATAAAAATAAATAAAGAGGCATGATATACAGCTAGACAGATTTTTTATGACACTAATGAGCTGTGCAGTATAATAAAGGGCCAAAAAAAAAAATTGATTGCAAAGTACCATGCTTTTGGTGGTATTTGCCTCTCTAGTTTCTTCACTATAAAAACTTATGTTTCATCTTTTTTAAAAGAAATTGATTGCATTCCTTCATTCTCTCATTCTCTTTCAATTTTAGCTAGCCCCACTTAATTCTACCACCAATTAACGCAAACATTGAGTAACTCTATTTATTGATATTGATATGTCCTAATGTCATATGTATATTGAATAACTCTATATTTACTGATGTTTGATGACCTCGATTAATTTATCTTATACATGCAGACTCCTAATAACATAAATATCGAATAACTCTTTTTATTGATGTTTTAGTTAATTGCATTGATCTCGATTAATTTACTTTATACCAATGTCTCTCAATAACACATATATCGAATAATTCTAGTTACTGATATTCAATGACTTCGACTGATTTATCTCATACATGTTATATCTCCTAACAACACAAATAATATATATAACTTTATTCTGAATCAACTTACACTGACCTATATTAATTTACATGATACCTCTCAGTACTCCTCAAAAATACATAAAGTGCGTAACTTTGCTAATTATATTTTATTCATATCAATTTGTACTAACCTTGATTAATTTACGTGATACCTTTTATCTTTTAATTAATAACCTCGATTATTTTACGTGATACTTATTATCTCTCATCAATACATATATTAAAGATCTCTATCTACCAAATTTTTTAAAGTAAATAAGAAGGAATTAATTGCCTATATTTTGTTTTTGTCTCTACTAGATATTAACTGACACTAGGCCACACACTTAGTTGATCTACTACAACCTTCTATCCACGTGCAGTGGCTGACCCCACTATTGAAGAATTGGAGGGCATGTTGCTGTTGCAAATTGATGCAAAATAAGACCCTCTATTTTCCATGATGATAAATCACATCATAAGGTTTTCCAATTGACAGCTATAGAGAATTCTCATTCCACATATTTTGTATTTAATCTTAATTGATATTTATACTCTCCAACTCATATAAAGTTGATTAAGTAAGTATGCATATCTTACGTGACATATATAAATCAGTTCGAGTATATTTCAGACAAACTGTTATGCATAGAATATTACATATGACATATGTGTCTACTTGTTCAACTTACGTATTGTCAGATGATGCCAAATTAGAGGGCACATGGATTGCACAACAAATATGTTCTTTGCAAGTATGAGGTGGGAAAACATTTCAGTTTGTGGTTAAGATAATAAGTTACTTAAATAAGAAATTTAAAGAAGAAGCTAGCTATAAAGACAGTCTTGTAAAACCACACCTTAATTACTTTTAACTGTTCATAAAAAATGACTTCACACTTTTAATGCTCTCACAAAACTCCACGCAATGCAGTGATAGGGATGTTGAAAGATTATGGTAACTTTCAGTTCCTTTTAAAGGATTTAAAAGAAGTCATTGAAACATGAACTATTTCAGTTAGAATGTTGTAAAACAACAATCAATCAATCAATCAAAAGAAAGAAAGTAAGATCTATCCTGATATGTTGTTCAGACTCTTAAAAAATATCGACGAATGAGTGTCTAATCCTCTAAAAGTAGCGGACTTTTAAAGAATCTGACACGAAGAGTCTGAGCAATATAGCCGTACCCTTCATCCATAAGCATCTCATATTTTGAAACTTAATGGGGCACAATCAACTTAAATGCATACCAAAGCAATCAGGTTGACAAGTATTGGCATTCAAGATTTAATAGAAACATTCAAGAGAAAATTATTTGTTCTAATGAACTGAAGATAATAAGCAAACAACAACAACAACTTGGCAACAGAAATACATGAGCAATCCTAAATTAACAGTTGAGGTAAAAAAATCACACTTATACATGAATATTACACCGTGATTAATCTAAAAAAAACCTGAAACCATGCTCAGGATTCTTCTTCCGCGGTGCATTGCCACTGAATCAGACTCGATAAACGAATTATCGCCCTTTCTCTGACTTGTACTTTCCCATTTCCATCTTGATGTATAGTACTTTTTCCTGAAAATGAAGCTCAATGTAACAGTAAACTAAGTTTCAAGAATGCTGTTAGAATACAAATGGAATTTGAAGTGGTGAAGTGATTTACCTGTCAGGCAATCAAGGGAGAGTATGTTGTCGAGCTAATTCAATGGCGAGAATCAGAGGAAGCGGAGGATGGTTTGTCGGAAGTACCATTATGCTCCTCTATTTCACCTTGGATTCGTGTAGGAATGCGAAAGCCAGAGAATCCGCCTACTTCTGAGGCGAATCCAATACCAGAAACTGATGCTGAATACATAGGAAGCACAGTTTGATGGTGTTGGTGTTGGTGGTGATGAATTGGATCAGCTGTGGCAATAGCTATCGCTGATGGATCTATCCATGCACGAATCGAAGGTGAGTAACTGGACTGAAGGGGTCCCCTCTGAGACAACAACTGATTTTGGCTGAACAATTGTTGTAGTAGTGGCGGGGCAGGCTGAGAGTTAAACAAGTAACTATTTGCTCCAGCAATTGCCCCGCCACCAAAAGCCATGCCGGTGTATCCACCGACACCACGAGCAGCAGCCAATCGACCAAGTTCCACTGGCTGCTGCTGGTGAGGCTGAGGCCAGACTGAAGCATCAAATCCGATAAGCGGGGTGCTTCCAGTAAAGAAATTTGATGCTTGAAACTGAGCTTGTGATTGTTCTATTTGGTGGTTATGAAGCAAAACAGGATCTTGAAAAGATTGTAAAGAGAGCTTCAAATCTTGGCTCTGGCTACTTGTTCTTGACATCAAATTGTGTTCTTGAAAACTCTGAAACTGCATAGCTGAAGAATTACCTTCAGTTGAACCACCACCCATAGGGAAAAAAGACTTAATAGTATCAGAAATGGCATCAGAATCTAATGAATGAGGCAAAAAACTTCCATTTGCATTTGCATTTTCACCACTTGAGCTAGCACTATTATTCTGGCCTAACATTATCATTGCACTTTTACTAGTTGTCCCAACAAAATGACCATTATTGTCATCGTCTTCAACATCTTTTTCTTGATCAAAGCTTGTAACACCAGTGGTTGGTTTCCAAGGAGGCAATTCAGCTAGCTCATCTATAGAAGCTTTAGCCTTTTTAATAAGCCAATCCACAGCTTTACTTGGCCTGTCATAGCCAAGTCGATCTTGTACATCATAAAATTGAATAGCTGTATGAGCAGCAAGGCGCACACGCCGGTCCCTTGGACCTTTAGCTGTACACACCTTGCTGTGTCTGTCTTTTCGACCAATTGACCTTATGATATGACCACCTTGTACTTCAACAATCTCTCCACCACCAAATCTTGACGATGTTCCCACTTTTTGCTTCGAGCAAGAAGAAGGACGAGGACGAGGAAGAGGAGGAACATAAGAACGTTTCTTGGATTGAGCTTGTTGTTTGATGTTATCTAAATCTTGAGACATAAATTGATCATGATGAGAAAAGGGTTGTTGAAATTGAAAAACTTGTTGATTTTTTTCTTTTTCTTCTTCATCTTCTTCTACATTTTGATAATGATGATTCTTCTTATGAGGATCCAGACTCAAAACCTTATTATATTCCAGCTTTGTGTTGCTAAAACAAAAAGATCAAGAAAAAACAAGAATAGATAGCCTAACCCATTCTGTTTTTCCTTTTAACAGAATTTTTTATGTCAACTTTCTATGAATTTCTGTAATTTGTACTAGTTAAAACAGCATCACTATAACGAGAAATACAATTTTTTTGCTAGTAATAGTACTAATAAACAAAAGTTAACTTTGAAAATAATGAAGAAGGCTTAAGAGACAGAGACACAGACAGAGACATAGACAGGGACAAGACAAGAGTGAATAAGGAAGGGTGCCTTATTTGTTGTTGATGTATGTAAGAGACCTTGATGTTTTTTTATGTATTGGATATTTGAAAATTTATTGATCGGATTAATTTGAATTTACGTCCTTCAGAAAAAATATTTTTGTAGTATTCAGATTTGGGATCTCTAATTAAGAAGTTAGAAACGTAGATAGTCATCTAACTTTGAATAGTGAGTGTTAAATTTTGAAGATGAGAATTCAAGTAATATTTTTTTATAAAAGTTTCTCACAAGAAGTAAATGTATTGTGTCTTTTGAAATATAATGACACAACAAATATGACCAAATAAAAATTCAAAATACAGATTTCATCCCTAAATTTTATTTGAATATTAGCATTTTAATACATGATAAAGTGTTGTTATTATAGGCTTCCAACAAAAAACTTTTTGTACATTGTGTTACTTTAGTTATTCTCAATTCTCCATATTCAATATCAACGAATGTGGTATGATAGATGATGTTGCTCTTATATGAATTAAAGATTTTAGGCTTGAATCTTAGATATAAAACTTTTTTTTAATAAAGAATGTTTTTCTCCAAATAAGACTTTATACGACATGAATCTAAATCAATCAAACTTGCGAATATTAAACGTAGAAAAGAGCAAAAAATTCTCACACTTATTTTAAAGGTAAGAGCTCTTGATGCCCCACTGCTAGATTGAAAGCTTTTGTGACCTCATCAATATATTACTGCCACCTCTTTTTCTCTTTATGCTGCACCTGCTGCCTCTTGTGTACAGCCCACAAAGCACAAAATCATCAATCCAAAAACTCTTTTACCTTTTTCTCCTTTTAATAATAACCATCTACCATTAAAAGTTCAAACATTTTGATTAATTTAAATTCACGTTATATAAAATAAATTAAAAATAAGAAAACTCTTTACCACAGACCTCTCTTTTTTCTATAAATTGAGGATAAAGAAATCTCGTTCATCCCACTTCATTTTACTTTTTCCCTTCCAACCAGAATTGACCTAATTCAATTTTTATTTTTCTCTTTATTAACTTCATCATTTTTTTCTCCTGTCTCCTACTATTGTGTCCCACTTGATGTTTGTTGTCTAAAGATTTTTTTTTTCTGTTCAACTTGTTAGATACAAATTAGTAACTGTTTGATTAAGAGCTGAAAATAACATGATTTAAACTTCTTTCTTTGTTGATAGTGACCCTTTATATCATCAAAAATATTAAACTTTTATTGATTTAATTTATTTTTTCTATTTTGACTTGACATAAAATTAAGAAAATTAAAAAAAAAATGAATCTCGGGGGCGATTCACGTATCACTTGATACAAACGACTACTATTTTTTCGTTGGACTACGGTCTTGACCTTCATTGAGCTACGAACACGAGTAGATAGGTGGTTAGGGGAGAGGGTTGGCTGAACCTGCCTTTTCAATTAATCTCCGGTTGCTCAGTGTTGCTATTAGTGCGAGTTGTAAGGAGTCTTGAATTCGAGTCAAAATAGAGCATCATTTCATTCTTGTAACGGATTTAAAAAAAATCTATTTTCTTAAATTACATATCAAATAAAGCTACGTCACATAAAATTAAGACAAGAATATGTAACTTAAATTGAACTAAGAAAATTGAGAAGTGATGGGACCTAGCAAAGATAAAAGCAATTGGAAGGATATTGAGAGAGCCATACTATAATTAAATTTTTATGAACAAATAAAGCATTTACGTGTGATTGATATATTGTAATGTTCCCTCCTTTGCAAAATTAGTAGCTATCACCAAAGAGAGGGACGTGACATCTTGCCGCGTTACATACATGGGATTATGGATTTTTGCAACGATAATATCTATGCCTCAATTTCAAATAAATTAAAACAGTAAATACAATTTCTCATATTTATTTCATTTAAGTTCATTTTATATCTTTACAAAGTTATAAAAAGAGAGTAATAAATATAAGACAAATAATGAATGACAACTTGATTGGAGTACAAAACACCTCGTGTTAGAAGGAATTCGAAAAAAGCTGCACTCCAAGAGGTGTCGTGTATTCAAATTATTCTAATACAAGCATTAGTGATGATTTTCACAAATTGACTCAAACTCATAACCTATACTTTAATCATATTAAAAGTTTTCTAGCAACACATATTAGATCATTATCTTACATTAATTCGAGAGATTTATTAATCTTTCTAGATAACTTTCTTTTATTTGATCTTTAAGTCTATCAAATTCTCTTGTAACACTTTCACTTTTCATAGTTTCACACCTACGCATTGCATCTCTACAACTGTATGTCAACACATCTATCTTTAACATTTACATTCCCGCAACATCCATCTTTGTCTTGTTTCTTTTGTCATACTCTTATTGGTTCTCTTTCACTTTTATCTTGTTTCTAAGTTTACATTCCATCACTTTTTCCTAGATTTTTTTTAATCATATGACTCACACATTTAATATCATGATAGTTCACATAACTTTGAATAACTCATTTGTTCTTATAAATCAAACTCACTCATCAAACATTCTACCACTTCTTAATACTATAACATTTAATAACTTAGGTTTGTCATTTCATTCCTATATCTCCGAGAAACTTCCAAACATTTACAACGATATATAATATTAAGACCACCAGCTTCTCTAGTTTTTATATTTTTCATAATATCATTTATCTCTGTCGATCTAATTCTACAAGTGTATTTAAAGTTTCTATTGACATGCAGAAGTCTAAAAAATGCTTATATCTCTTATTGATCTCATTATCTCTGGTCAACATTTGTTGACTTGATTTAAATATTCCTAACATTTCCTTTAATAGGATGTCTCCATCTCCTTTTAAGTTGCAATTAAGTTTCACTCTACTATAGTTTTTCTTAATTTACTCTTAAGGTTTATATCTAAAATTAATAATCTATTTTTGATCTCTATATTCTCCTTTTTAGTCTCATATCCTCAGTGAATGGAGGTGCGCCATGCCTTTTCTAATCATCTTCCACTAATACCTCTTCGATCCACCTCTACATTTCTTCATATCTACCATATCCAACCTCTTAGAAATTACAACTCACTAGAAAGTTAAAAAATTACACTAAAAAATACTTCTTCTCTTATTCTTTTTTTTTTTTTGGTCGAAAAAACTTTTTTCTCAATAATACTATTCTAGAAATAAAGAGCAAGAGGACAACAAATTAAATAAGGACTATGAAATGAATTGATTAGGCTCCTAAAATTATATCACCATGAGTTGTATTACACTATCTTTATCTTTAATTAAAGATTTCAAAGTACTTTAAAGATAAAAAAAAAAAAAGATTTTATTAAAAGCGTCAGCCTCTTAAAATGAATTTTACACGTATAAATTTAAATTTAGTTGATTTTCAATACAAATATAAAATATTAGATGGAAAGTCAAAATAAAAATTCTTAAATTATCCCCCACACGTCATGCTGATAAAATATTTCAACAAAATCGTCCTTTTTGATCTCCTTTTATTTATTTTATATTTATAATTACTATAGGATGTCCGTCCTTTAAAAAAAAAAAAAAAGGATGTTGCATTGTTTAGCTTCTAAATGATATTGTTAATTTAACTATTAATAAGCCGGCTGTGATTAATAATTTAATTGTACATGACCAAATTTATTTTTTCTTTTTGCGGCTATTAATTATTTCTTATGATCATATAAATCCTTCTTTTTTGTTTCGTTTTTAAAATCCAAAAATAGCTCTATAATTATGATAGAGACGAGTCAACCCACAAAACTTGAGGTAAATTAATTTAATTTGCAGTGACATGATCCCCAAAAGATTTGTACCGTTACAGAAATAGAATTTTATTAATAGATAATTTATATTTGTTTTTCTTCGGTTATTGATGAATTTTGATTTTGATTATGATGGTTGAGTACATTTAACGTTCAATTAATTAAATATATATTCTTGGTCATTTTATATAGGAACTTGTGGAATTTAAATTATTATAATTCGTCACAACTATTCGAGGACCAACACTACGACAAATAATATTTTTTTTAATAATTATTTAGCAATAATAATATTATTTAGGGACAATAATAAATATGAATATTTATAATTAATATTCCATGTAAAAATACCGCTTAAGACTTAAGCAACTTTAAATGTAATAATTTTAACTCAATTATTGCTAAATATTTTCGCTCCAATATTACAATATCTATTACCACTAATGTTTTTTTTTTTTAGTTTTAGTAGACTAGTAGTACTAATATCTTTTTTTTTTTTAATTGTTCAACTTCAACTTCATTTTTTTATATATATTAATTCAATCAAATATCATCCAAACGTCTACTTCATTCTATAAGTAATACTTCAGACTGTCTTCTTTTATTCTATAAATAACTTGTCTTATTTAAAAATAATATTAATGAAATTGAAAAGGACAAGACTTTGAGGTACAACAACATGGAGGTGTCAAAAGACAAAAATCCAAGCGTTGAGTTGCTTTCAACTTATATGCAATGATTAATGAACTTGTCGATATACTATGATTCTTAATTAATTATATTTTAAATTGCTAATTAATCAAGATACACTATTAATACGTCATTGTTTTAAATTATCTATCGTGATTCTTAAAAATAATTATCTCAAATTATTTATCATTTTAGAAATTAAAAATAAAATTAATTATTCTTTTCCCATTTTATCTTTAATTAATACTCCATAATTGTTTTTGAAGAATATAGACATTTCAGTTATGAGGTGATGACACATAAATAAAGTAATGAAGAGATATTATGTTTGAAATATATATAAATAAGGGTAAAACAATTAAAATTCCTCATAATTACTGTCTTTAAGGAATATGTAAAAAAAATATGATAGATAATTTAAAACGAAGTAAGTAATTAAATGTTTTTTTTCACGAATTCATATTGAGTATTTTTATTAATTAGTAGTTTGTGCGTTCAAGACAGCAAAGAATTGAGAAAATGTTTCTTTCTTGCATAGACTGACATGTTATTGGGCCCAAAAGTACCTCAATTTCTTTTTGTATAAAATCTATTGTCTTTGCCCTATGTATTTCATGGTTTATCCATTGAATTTTCCTGACAAAGATTTACCTTCGTGGAAAGTTTGATTTATTCGGATTGATGCAAGTTTAACTATATTATCAGAATTTGAATTGTATATTTGAAAAAGATTGACCTCTTTACAAGTTAAAAGTTATTACGACCTTAAATTTGTAATTAAATCAGAGTGCCTTTTTTATATAATTTGAACTTTATATTTATATAATATAAATTATATAAGATGAAGTTTGTTCTAAAAAAAAAAAAAGAGACAAAGATTTAAGATATAGTTTGTTTTGTACATCTACCAAATAGATTTCCCCCAATGCAATCCACAAAAATTTCAGAAATTGGTGGATAACTCCAACAACTCAGCAACGGTGCGGAATTGAGTTTCTTGTCTGGTTGATCTAATTAATAGCTAGGAGGCAATACATACCAAAATGATTCTCCTCCCCAGTCTCTGTGCTATTAAAATTTGTGAATGTGCAATTCTCTCTGTCAATAACTATGTTTGCCAAATGATCTGCTAATTTTATTTCCTTTTATTAGAATGTGTTGGAATATGAATTGCTTCTCTTGTAAACATGCTCTAATTTCTGTCACTATATCTGCAATTACCCATGGACATGTCCACTTTCCTTCCAGCACTTTGTACCTTAACATTGAGTTAGTCTGAATAATAATTTGTCTGTGTCATGACTGTTTGCAATGCTTCCATGCCCCTAATATAGCTTTAACTTCTGCGACTATATTGATAGTGTTCTGTACGCCTTCTCTTCCACATATTCAATATCACCCTTATCATTCCTCAAACAAAAGGCATAGGAACTAAGACCCGAATTTCTCCGAGAAGCTTCATCTTTATTGTATTTCACCCACCCTTTTAGTGGAAATTCTCATAAGACTCTCTTTGCCCTTATTTTAGGTCTATAATTTGTCCATTCAATCAACATATCAAACCAATTAACAGGACATGACATACGAGATTTCTTTAGTCTTACCAGCATATATATATTTCTAGTGATATTGTGAATAATTCGTGCTACTGATATCTTCTCCCCTTTATGTTTCATCCTGTTTCTCTTTCTCCATAATTCTCATAGCATTATAACTTTCCTTAATTGAAGTCCCTCCATGTTTAGACCAGCAAAAAAGCAAAAATAGGACCAGATCCTGTTAGCTGAATCAGATTATAGAAACACATGAGCTAGTGTTTCTTGTTGAGGACTTCCACAATATCAGCATTTGGATGACCCCTCTAAACCCATCAAAATTTGCGAAGAAGAAAGGGACATAAAAGTATATAACCAATCTACCTTCTATACAATTTATTCACATTAGTAAACCGGTTGGATGTATTAAAGAAGTGCACGTTCTTGAGATCTTAGTCGGAATGCTTAGGTTAGTTAACCTATGAGCACAAGATAGCATGGTACTACTATCCATATATACATTAAAATTAATTTAAACTATTTATAAATAATACAATATTCGAAAGGGTAGTTAGATGAATCCCTAAGCCTCTAGCTCCATCTTTAGTATAAGAATAAAAAATAATACGACAAAAAGTAATAATATGCTTTTTCTGATAACACGGATAAATATGACGTTTTTCCGATAATAAAAAAGGATAAATGAAAAGAGGATAAGCTAAGCTAAACCGCTCATTTGCAGTGAAATTTCTGAAAAATAGAGAGAGCACCCAAATGCAAATTTTAGCGCCAAGAAAGCGATGCTCTCTTTTGCTTTACTCCATGTCCATCCTTCTTCTTCGTCAAACCCACAGTTCCATTTTCCCCACCAAAATCAAATTTCCCCAATTCAATCCCTCCACTTTTCGCCCTTTACTGTAATACCCACAAAATTGCTGAGTAAACCCTCCTTCTTCCGCTTATCATCTTCGGTATGGTCGTCTTCTTTGATTGCTGATGACTTTCAGGTGGAGTTGGGTCGGTTATTGTCTTTGTTGCCGGAGGAAATGCGGCGAGGAGTTAGCGAACACCCTGAGTTTTCCAATTTAATTGAGGTGGTTATGGACTTGGGTCGTATGCCACTTGCTCGTTTCCCTTCTGGAGATTTCATCTTGTCCGATCAACCGATTACTTTGGATGATCTTCAACAAGCTACCTCGCAGGTTAGAATTAATTAAATGTAGCACCCATTTCAGCTTGAGATATATACATGAACAGAGGTAGGGTATCAGAAGGGGATTCAAAACCCTTCATTGAAAAATTACACTATATATATATATATATATATAAGGTTATAGTAAATGTTGAATTTTTTTAGTAAGAATTCTAACTCTACCACTTATTCTACATACATGGTTATAGAATATGTTAAAGGAACTTACTGAAAATTTTGACTCAACCACTTACTATATACATGGTTATAGAATAGGCATGATACATAAACATACCCTTAACTTGGCTTCATCGAACAAGTATGACTTTTAACTTTGGGTGTGCACAACTAGATGCTTAAACTTGTATAAATTGAACAAATAGACACATTCGTTCTAAATGACGTCCTACGTGGCAATTTTGTATCCTATGTGTATTATGCCACATAGGACAATGTGTCTACTTATTTAATTCTATACACGTTTAAAATCAAGTTAAAGTGTATATTTATGTATTATGCCTATAGGATATGTTGAATTATCTTCGTGAAAGTTCTGACTCTTCCACTAACTATATACAAGGTTATAGTAAATGTTGAATTCCTTTAGTGAAGATTCTGGGTCCCCCAATTACTATATACGTGGTTATAGAATATGTTGAATCCGTTTAGTGAAATTTCTGGCTCTACCACTTATTATATACAAGGTTATAGTAAATGTTCAATCCATTTAGTGAAAATTTTGACTCTACCACTTACTATATACAAGGTTATAGTAAATTTTCAATGCGCTTAGTGAAAATTCTAGGTCCACCACTTACTATATACAAGGTTATAATAGATGTTGAATATTCTTACTGAAAAATCTGGCTCCAACACTTACTATGTAATACTCATTCTGTCTCAATTTATGTGATGCACTTTTAACTGGAAGTTTAAGGAAGAAAGAAAGACAAGACTTTTGAATTGTGGTATATAACAAACCATAAATATTTGTGTGACTATATATATATATTTCATTAAGTGTAAAATGTGAAGTTTATTGTTAGGTTGTTTCTAATTATAGAAAGGTAATTCTTTTTGGACGGACTTAAAGAAAAAATGCATCGCATAAATTGGGGAAGAGAAAGTAGAACGATTTGAAAAATAACATATACTTGTGCTAAGTTTGTATCCAGAGGAATTGTGGGTGTGCTGATACTTGATACTTTCCATCCATGAATTTCAAATCCTAGATTGCTTCTACCTCTGGGAATAATTTGTACTGAAGTTGCAGTGATAGCTTCAATTGAATTAGGAAGGCTTTGATTTTGATCAGGGTCGGCCTCGGCCAACTCTTTTACACACACACACTTAACGTTGATTGAGTGGAAATTTTGAGGTTGTGCCCGATTGATTAACAAGTTTCTTTTTTGAGGTTGGTGTTTCGATGATATGCTCAAAGACACTAGTGATTTAGTTTCAGACTGAATAGTAACTATGACCCTGGAAATACACTAACATAGTTGTTGATAACAACTTACCTGGGTCCAAAGCGAAACGTTAGTACTAGTAACTATTTGGTTAGTACTGTATTTAATGGTTATTCATATTACAGGTTGGTGACTTTGCAGTTGACAATAGAGCTGGCATTAGCAGAACTTTACACCGAATTAGTGCTATTAGAAACCGGAAAGGTGCAATTATTGGTTTAACTTGCCGAGTTGGTCGTGCAATATCTGGAAGTGCAAACTCATTGCGAGATCTAGTTAAAGATGGTGCTTCTTTGTTGCTCATTGGTCCTCCTGGAGTAGGAAAAACAACTATTATCAGGTTGGTTGTTACATATACTCTCATGTCATGCCCTCTGATCTTTGATGTGCAATGTCATGAACTTGAGGATCATTTCTGCTGTTTGACCTTGATTCTCCTTCTCATTTTAAAGTTAATCGGTGCCATTACATTTCTGGTTGTCACATTAAAAAGATAGTATTTTTCTTTGAGAAAATACATAAAGTGACACCTGAAGTTGTCCCGAATTTTCAAGAAGACAACTTAAGTATGTGGTCCTCCTATAACCCTACAAAAGTAATAAATACCTTTGTTAATAGACATTTTGACCCCTTTTTCCCCTATGTTTGTTTTCACGCAGATGACGCGCATGAATGAGAAACTTTGCTTACAAAAATGAATTAAAAACCTCCACATGTCAGTTCTTTTTCTGTTATTTAATTATTTCCTCTTTAATACATCATCTTCCCCATTTTTTTCGAAAGAGCGTTGGTTGAAGGTTTAACAAAAATTATCTTCTCTCTTGGACGAAATCTGCCTAAAAAGGTAAGAACTTTCCAACTTCTTATTAATTTCCAGTTCAAGGTTTAATTTCTTCTTAATTTCTTTAAAATTTGAGAAATCAAGATATCTTTTGTGATTAGATTTTGAGGGAAAATAATTTTGTAAAGTCAAGTTCAATCTTGAATCGTATTTGGAATGATGAGAATGATCCGATATTGGTGTGAAGATGCAATGCAAACATGGAACAATGTTTTGGACGGCGAAAGGCGACAAGGGTCTGCCTCGCCAAAAGACGAGTCGAGCGGCGAGGCGCTCGCCTTTTTGAAGTGCGGCACCAATTAAGACCAAAAAATTAAAATATTTAATTGCATATATAAATAATCAAAATCTCAATAGCAATAACATATTAGCAAATATTTCAATTCATAAACTGAAAATAGGTAGTACATACTAAAAGTCTAGAACTTGAATGAAAAAAAAATAGTACAGAAGTCAAAACAATGAAAAAACACCAAAGGTAGAAGTAACTCTGAAGTCTAAAGAAGAAGAAGGAAAAAGAAACAAAGGAAGAAGTAAAGAAGAAGAAATTAGTAGAAGAAAAGAAGAAATACGTATTGGTTGGAGTTTGGAGTTGCCAAGAAAGTCTGGCTGATCGCCGAGAAGTCAAGTCAAGTCGAATGGTTGGAGTCGCAGTCTAAGAGTGCAACTTTATAAATTTGGAAAGTAAGCCCTAAAATTATCTTTTAACTTTCAAAATCCTAAATTGGTCGCCTTTTTTTAAGAAAATACAAAAGGCGACGCCTTTCTCGCCTCTTGCCTCTGTCGCTAGTGTCTCCATGGCGTTGCCTTTTGAAGATCGCCTCGCCTCTCGCCATTGACACCGAGGCGATTTCCTTTCACAACACTGACATGGAAACTTACTTTCAATGCAAATTTTGTGGTGGTCCAGTGCCAATCGAAGCACAATTGTAGTGCCAAGAAAACCCAACAAGAATGAACCTCTAATTCATCCCACAACTTTTCGAATTTGCAAAAGGAATTTGCGATCAGTGAAGCAATTTCGTAGGAAGAGCTTGACTGGGCTCAAAAAAGTATATCTATATCCCTGGAGAAATCTTGTTTGATTCATGTAAAAGCGACTATGGGGTATGATTCTCCGGTAGTTGATCTATCTATGATCAAAGATTCAGCTCATTCCATAGTCCCATTGGAAAGATCTCAACAGGTGATTTCTGCGAGAATTGCGTGCGGATGGATGGCCCCAGATGTGCCTGCAATTTCAACCACCCTCTGAAGAGATTCGAGGGGAATCAATCAATGGGGAATACTCCCCATGTCCTAACGTAACTTATACTGAAAGCCCACTCAAACGGGGGAATCATAATCGGGGAGAACTCCGGCGATGGCGATAGAGCTCTGGCGAAATTTTCAGGCATCGAGCACTGCCAAAATGAGCACCAGAATGAACTTAACACAACACAAGAAAAAGCCCCAATTGGTAAGCTTCCTAACAATTTGAATTTGCAAATTAGGGTTAATAATAAGCAAATTGGAGGTCTTAGGCAAAGGAATTCAGGTCCAATTTTTGGGCAATTCTCAAAGCCGTCAGGTTCATGATATTGAGGCCAATGGAAGTTTGAATCAAGTTCATACTATTGAAGCTGCAAGCTCCAATTCCAAGGCAAACTTGGTTTTACATTTTGGTAAGCTATACCACACACAGATGCGCATAGCTCCTTCAAGATTGGAAACAGGCAGTGGCTTAGCATAGCTTGAAACCAGTGAGTAGTTTGATTCTGGATTTTATATTAGGTCCTTGCCAACCCTTTGAAATTTTCTCATGGGCGTTGCTAGTTTGGTATCTAGATATGGCTTCCTGATGTCTCTTTAATTTAGATATAAGCCGAGACCTCTTGCTTTATCTGTAAGGCTTAACCTCAATTTTGGACAAGTTTAATATTACTTGAATACGAAGCTCTCATGAAGCCATGGTTCATGGAATAAAACAGGTTTCTTGGCGTGTCCAACGGCAGACTTTTTTACTGTTGGTAAAATTAAAGATCCTGGACATAATCAATAATATTAAAGTTTTCTAGTTTTTTCTTAATGTAATACTACTTTCTTCTTCAACTCTTCCTTTTTTCTGAAGTCTTTGTGGGCTTATATAGCTTAAACTTTTAGTCCCAGGCTAGTCTAGACAATGCTGCTTGTTACTGTAATTTAATGGAATGATGTATATATGAAATCTGGGAAAATATCGTGGATTTGGCACTTGGTATGTGGGTTGCATACAGGGCTCTTACAATTATTCTTTGTGTCTTATGCATCTATTGCATTTATTGCAAAGGGCAGGAGTGTATTTGTTAACATTTCTTATTCAGGGTATGCTTAGTTATGTATTTTGACTGTTCCCTTTAGATGTTTGTTTCTTGCATTTCCTTCTCATTGTCCCACATTATTGGTTAGCTCTAATGTGAAGGAAGTCTGTCTAATGTTTGATGTATCAAGGGTTCAGTTGTCTGTATGTGCTTATTATTGTATCCCATGCCATCGCGAACACTTTCTCCTTTCATTTCTCCTTGCACACGGATACACATAAAATCCTGCAGTTATAACATGACAATGATAGTTCCTCCGCAATGTGCATGTATCTCCTACCATCCCAATAAAGCTATTTCCATTAGATTCAGCAGATGGGTATGTAAGGATTTTTTTCTTTTACTCCTAGGGACATAGCCAGGATGCTTGCAAATGATTATGGGAAACGCGTAATGATTGTGGACACCTCTAATGAAATTGGTGGGGATGGTGATATACCTCATGCAGGAATAGGTAATGCTCGGCGGATGCAAGTTCCACATAATGATATGCAACACAAGGTAGGAGCTTGACTTTCACTCTGTTTGCCAGATGAAAATAAAATTACTTTTTTGAAAAGGTGTATTGATGCAACCACTGCAATTTCTTATTGGAAGAGACCTTTTATCTTACCCAAATTTAAAGCAAAACTGGGACCTCATGTACTTGATTAATAGCTTTCCTGAGGATATACCTATTGCTGTTTCTTGGATGGACCTGTCCTTCCCTTACATGAGTGGCTCCAAACATGAGTCAATTGGTCATCGATCAATGAGGATTGCTTTTTACTTTATATTTTTGTAGGTGCTGATAGAAGCAGTGGAAAATCATATGCCACAAGTGATTGTAATCGACGAGATTGGTACTAAGCTTGAGGCAATGGCTGCAAGCACCATTGCACAACGAGGAATTCAGTTAGTTGCAACTGCTCATGGAGTAACAATAGAGAATTTAGTAATGAATCCTGCTTTAGAGATGCTGGTTGGAGGAGTACAGGTAGTTCCGTTTAACAGAACTTTTTCCAGTTAGTTGTTACATTTAAAACAATTGGGCTGATGTTTAGTTAATGTTGAACAATGCTGTTATGCTACAAACGGGTAAGTACGGTAACTTTGTGATTTTCCAATAAAACTTCTCTTGTTACTTCACATTTGTAGGTAATAGGACTTCTATTTAGAAAGAAGCTAGTAAAATGTCTAGGGGGAGCCCACTGTTCCTAGTTGTACCACATGTGACTTCTTCTTCTTTCCTTTCATATCTTACAAGTAGAATGCAAAACCAATATCACTGCAATAAAGTGAACCAATGCATTCTCTACATAATATATGCAATTGCAACAAAAGCAGTGCATGAAGGGTGAAAAAACAAAAACAATTTAATTGAAGTGAACCACTGCATTCTCTATATTTCCTATGTAATTGCAACATGAGCTGTGCATGGAGGGGCAGAGGGTGAAAGTCTTTAACTTGGTTACCTAAATATTTACTCATGGAGGTGTCTTGACATTGATATCTATAAGTGAAGAGTCTCAAAAGATTTTCTCAAAGAAAAAAAGAAAGAAAAGTGAAGAGTCTCAAAAGATGATATCAAGGTCAAACCTACTCTTCGAAATGATGCCATAATACCATTATAACATGGAGTGACGCTTTACTCTCATGCACTATTGGACGACTGGAAGCTGTTTGAGGTTTATAGTATAGTTGTATAATTTATTTCTTTGTCAGAGTGTGACACTTGGGGATGAAGAGGCTAGCAGGAGAGGCGTTCAGAAATCTGTTCTGGAGAGGAAAGGTCCATCATCTTTTAGCTGTGGGGTTGAGATAATCTCCAAGGCAGAATTGAGAGTTCACCCTGATTTAGAAGCAACAGTAGATGCAATTCTTGCAGGTCTTTTACTAGTCCTCCCTCCTAAGTCCTAACAAAACAATTCTGCTGACAAATCATTTGCATATCATCCGCTAATTGGATGTTGTTTAATCGTCTGCCTTGGTGTTAATTTCATGTTGAGAAGGACGTTACCCAAAATATGAAATTCGCAAGATAAATCCAGGATCGCAAGATGGAATAATGGAAAGTTCATCCATCCAAGCACCATTAGATGAAATAAATGAAGTTTTGATTGAAGATATAATCCAGATTAATGGAGGTATACCTGATTCAACTGAGCTCATCTCAGCAACTGGTATGAGCATGGAAGGAGGTTCTGGTGAAAGTGAGGATGCCCTTTGCATTTTTCTATATGGGGTAAGATGATATTACCATTTACTTGTTCGATAGGAAAAAAGAATGTCATCACTACATTGAATATGTATAAGTTTGGTTAATCACTAAAATCCCAGTCTCAGAATATGTTCTCTTAGTTCAACTTTAATACCGAGCTTGTATTCATATTGTTAAAGGGCCTTCGAAAGAGAATCAATTTCCAAAAAAGTGAACTACCTCCTAGTACATGATGGTTGCATTCGTGTGCTATTGTTACTTAATTTGCTGCTAGTATCTTTTAATTTGTGGATCTAATAAACCTAATTTGATGCTTCTCCAGTATCCTAATAGTCTCCTTGTTTTCCTCTCTTTTCATGTTAAGGCCCCACATACCCCCTTCCTCTGCGGGAAGTGTTTGGTGGCCCCAAACATGAAGTGTAGAAGTATCGAGCAGGAATGATTTTTTTCTTTTGGCTGACTATTCAGATTCAAGCCCAGCAAATTTTTTATTTTAAAATATTCCTGGAAAAAAAGAACATATGCTTGAATTTTGTCACTCCTTGTATAGGCGGAAAAAGAGAAGAGATTCTTCTATGCTTTAGCTCATTAAGATTTCACCCATTAAAGTAATTGTCAAAGACACATTTTACAATCACAGAGCCTCCTCTTCAAACTTTATATCATCTAATGAAGCATTTGAGTCAATCCACTCTCTTTCCCTTTTAGTTCTCTAAATTTATTAACTTAGATGAGGGAAAATGAAGCATAGAATAAGAGATTCTTATGAAGAAAACGAAAAAGAAGAAAGGAAAAAACACGATAAAGCTCCATCAGCTTCTATATGGAAACATCTACGTGGAACTCATATTTGAGCAGGTATTGTAGATCTCAGAGGCAAGTGTGATGCAAGGGATAAAACAGCTAAACATTGACGATACCATTGAGTTTACTGATAATATCAGTGAAGCAGATGTGCTGCTTGCTCTGCAGTCCAAGCTTAAGAAAAATTCTCGGATTCAAGCAGCTGCAAGATCTCATGGCATTCCTATTTATGTGACAAAGGTATTTGTTAGAACTAACTTGCAGTATCTCCTCATTTGAATGAAAGTTCTGAAGAAAGAAGGGAAAATACAAGATGAGTTCTGTTATGCATTATCTGTTGTCTGTGCAGAGTCCGAATTCACTATCCTTGTGTGACTTATGTGAAGTATCTTTTCCTTTTGCAGACAAGCTCCTCAACACAGCTGACAAAGGCTATGCAGGCATTAATCAGTGATTTTGCTGATGGCTTTGAGTTTCTCGAATCTGAAGCTAAGACGAATGAGTCTGAAAAGATTGATGCCTTGGAGGTAATTTCCCCTTGTATTCTTTTTTAGTACTTTTTGGAAAATCCAATTTCGACGACTCTAGCGGCTGACTTCCATAAAGATGATAATGGGCCTTTTTGTGATTAACTGGCTTTTAACTACCTTTAAGTTGAGGGTGACTACCCTTAAGTTGGCTTTTAACTTTATGATGAAATACTAATTTTCACTCTCTGGAAAACATGGAGGTTCCGATGAAGTCATTTGCCTGAAGCATATGTGCTATACCAATTTGTCATTCTGTATGAGGACATCTGATGTTTGCAATGGAACAAAAGATAAAGTAGACTTCAACTTAGGATTCACCAAGTCTGTGGTTAAAATATTGTGGTCTCATGTCAGTCTAAGAAGGGGATTGGTAAAAGTTGCCGCCATGTGACCACGAGGTCACAAATTCAAACCGTGGAAACAACCTCTTGCAGAAATGCAAGGTAAGGCAGCCTATATGAGACCCAATGTGGTCTGGGCCTTCCCCAGTCTGTGCATAGGGGGAGCTTAGTGGACTTGTTTGTCCTTTTTTCTTTTTCATTTTGGACTAGGGCATCAGCTATTTACAATGGAAAAGAGATAAAAATTCATTTCAGACTAAGTGGTGTTTGAATTGGCTTATTTTTAGTAGTTTCTGGCTTTTAAGCATTTCTTTAGTTTTGGAAGTGTTTGGGTAACACAAAAAGTGTTTTTAAGCACTTATTGAAAGCTGAAAAAGTACAAAAAAGAAGCCAAAAGTTGGGGGTTCCCAACGTATGACTTTTGGCTTTTAACTTATATGCCACTTAAAAAAAGTCAATCCAAACACCCCCTAATATTCAAATATTGTGTGAAGTGGCTTATTGCCTAAGGTCTCATCTGAAGGTGGAGTATTCAACAAATATATTATCCTACTAGCTAGAATCTATAGGAGAATACTGAAGGAGTGTGAACATTTAGATTAAGGTCATCAGGCGCTCTATCGTATTCTGTTAATATCCTGAGGAATTCTCCTTTGCAAATTAGACAAGCTTGATTAGCCAATAGGTTGGGAAAAAGAACACATCAACTAGCTAATATTCATCCAAAAAAATCAACTGATGCACTAGCCTTTTCTTTTTTCTTATCAGGATATAGAGCATCGCCATTTACTGTTTGTACTTGAGTTACTAGAACTTCACTACTGTTAAAACTTAAAACTAAACTGTAATACTTGTGGATGTGATTGTTAATGATTATGGGGCTTGAGGGTACTGGGTAGTGTATTCGTTAACTCAACTAAATAAACAGAATAAACAAAACAGAGAAAGAAAAAGAACTAATCAACAAAGGAAAAGAATAATTGCCACCCTAATGGATCTAGTTGTATTTAAAATTAACATAAAACTATGTCTCTTATGGGGAAAATCTGATAAATAATTAAAATTAAAAGAAAACCATGTCCCTTATGGAAAATTCCGATAAAGTTGGAAGGATGCAAAAATTAATATAGAACTGTTGATCCACTTTGAAAAATTATATACATCTTTATGGAGAAAGCTAATCAGCATTAGGTGCTCATGAGATGCATATATGTCAAGTAAAAGTGTCTATCTGGTCACCAGATAAGTTTAAGTATCTAATTTACAAATTGTGCCAAGTTTGAGGGACTATCTAGGTATTTAGACCAGATTATTTATATGACCTACTTTAAATATGCTTATAAATTAGTAAAGGATACCGTATAAATAGACTTTAAGGGGTAAGTGAATCCTATGTTAGAGTTTCAATTAACAAATCTATCAAAAGAGTTAAATATTTCTCTGACAAATTCAGCCTTTTATATAACAAATTAGTTTCTTATCTCTTTATTGTTATGTCTGAAGAAAAAAATTCTCAAACTGTTGAAGGAATAGATAATCCAATGGAAGCCAAATCCTCGACTAATAGAAAAAGGAGCTTCTATTGGATTATCTTTTCAGCTTGAGAATTTTTTTTTCCCGACATAACAATAAGGAGATATAAGAAATTAATTTGTCATATAAAAGATCGAATTTGTTAGAGAAACTGTTAGCTCTTTTGGTAGATTTGTAATTGAAGCTCTAACGTAGAATTCACTTATCTCCTGAAGCCTATTTATATAGTATCTTTTAGTAGCTTATGAGCATATTTAAAGTTGACCATATAAATAATCTAGTGTAAATATCTAGATAGTCCCTCAAACTTGGCACAATTTGTAAATTAGACACTTAAACTTTATCTGGTGACCTGATAGACACTTTTATTTGACATATATGAATCTCATGAGTACCTAATGCTGACATGTCAAATTTGTGTGTATTGCACTCCACGTTGGCGTGTGAACAAACTGTCTCTTATGGGGAAAATCCGATAAATAATTAAAATTAACATAAAACTATGTCCCTTGTGGAAAAATTTCAATAAAGTTGGAAGGATGCAAAAATTAACACAAACTATTGATCCACTTTGGAAAATTATATGCATCTTTATGGAGAAAGCTAATCAAGTGTGCAACATGCTTTTTTTTTTTATAACCATGATGTTTGGACTAGCTTTCCGTACTTTGTCTAATTCTACAGGATATCTGCCACCTCCCACCAAATACCAAATTATCCATATGGTTAAGTAAACATGCTCATAAGCCAATAAGGGATACGGTATAAATAGGCTTTAAGGGATAAATGAATTCTATGTTAGAGTTTCAATAACAAATCTACGAAAAGAGTTAAGTGTTTCTCTGACAAATTCACCCTTTCTTAAACTGCTGATGGAATAAATAATCCAATGGAAGCTCCCTTTTAGGGGTATGAGAGAAGAAGTTTGTATGTTATTGTTAGATCAGGACAAATAATTTATTACTGATCAAATGGTTGATTTGCAAGAATTTATGAATATAAAGATGATATTCCTTGAACTTATAATCTTTGTTTCTTTGATATAAACTAAATTATGTGTGATTTCATTTTTATTAGAGATTTTCAAGATAGAGATGGTGTTATGATAACAAGGAATAGAGAAATTCAAGATTTATAGGATAAATGAAATTTTAAGAAGAGACGATTTTAACTTTATCAAAAAAAGAAAAGAAAGGAAGAGATGATTTTAAAATCACAAGAAAACAAACATGATTTCAATCAAATCTCTAATAAAAAGGAAATCACATATAATTTAGTTATATCAAAGAAACAAAGATTGTAAGTTCTAGAGATGTCATTTTTCGTATCCATAAAATTCTCGCAAATCAACCATCTGATCAATAATAAATTCTTTATCATGATCTACTGGTAAAACATAATTTCTTCTCTCGTTAAAAGGAGCTTCCATTGCATTATCTGTTTTTTCAACAGTTTGAGAATAGTTTTTCTTCAAACGTAACAATAAGGAGATATAAGAAAATAATTTGTTATATAAAAGAATAAATTTGTCAGAGAAATAGTCAACTCTTTTTTGGTAGATTTGTAATTGAAGCTCTAGCGTAGAATTTACTTTCCTCTTAAAGCCTTTTTATATAGTATCCTTTACTATCTTATGAGCATGTTTAAAGTTGACCATATAAATAATTTAGTCTCAATACCTAGATAGTCCCTCAAAACTTGACACAATTTGTAAATAGATACTTAAACTTATCTGGTGACCAGATAAACACTTTTAATTGATATATGCATCTCATGAGCACATAATGCTGACATTTCAAATTTGTGTGGATTGCACTCCATATTGACGCGTGAACAAATTGAATCAGTCAATTTCAATTTCTTCTCCCCCCCCTTTAATTTTTTTAATGTATTTCTTTTTACATTTTCCTTGGAAATATTAGCTAAGTATATTTATCCCATTAAGATGGTGAATTGATCCTAAGTTATAACCTTAGTTATGATTCCAAAATTATAATTCTGGAATATCCTGATTTTGAACTAAATGATCCTAAAGAATGGTATAAGTGATTGTTTTCTTTATTTTAAACAGAGAACAACTTATAAATTAGGTCACGTGTTACCTTTGTTTACGTCAATAAAAATCACAAATTTTGCAGATGTTTGAGTTATTACACTATTGAATCGCAATTAAAAATAAATATTTGTTGACTATTCTAAATTTTTGACCAACTTTTATCCTCTTAACAATCAAATTATATAACTGCGGGGGTTCATTACCTCTTCCTATGAGTATCAAAATGTAAAAATGATGATTGAATGTGATTTAAAGTTATTGAGGATGAGATTAAATTTATTAAGTATTAATTGCACTTCTTGAAACTCACCTAACACTTAATGGTAGTCCTATTTGACTAAATATTCTTTCACACGTGCTCATAATATTATTGTTTCAATAGGCAGAGGGGAACTTTCCTAAAAAGCCTAATAGCAATTAACCGCATTGGAAACGACGAATCACACTCTGAAAGGAGGTTCCCTCCCAATAGATGTCAGGAGGGAGCAAGGCGTGATTGCTCTGTCATCCTCCGACCGCCCTCCTTTCCACCTCTAAGTAATGGTGTTGGTGTGTCTCGTTGCAATCTTTCCGGTCAATCCCTTTCCTGAACCATAGGTAAGGGATGACAGGAGATGGCCCCTATAGCAAAATAAACCAGCCCCTCATTTGAGAGAGTAAATAGAATAGTGTCGGGCTTACGACAGTCTGACTTTTGAACGACTAAGCAACTACTAAGCTCCCGCCCACCCCCAACCAATTAGGGTAAAGTGTTCATTCATACCTTCAACAACACCAAGATATTGGGCCATGACCATGTTTACTTCATCTTCAAGAGCAAGCATCTTGGCTCTGAGGGCCTCAGGCAACCCTAGATCCTTTCCTACTTCCTTAGTGATTCCAAGAAGATGCTTCAATCCCGTTAAGATGATGAATGCCATCAGGGGCGGAGCTACCCTTTATCAAGGGTGGTCATCCGGACCCTTTGCCGGGAAATTATATGAGATATGTAGGTAAATTTTGGATTTTTTGGCTATATACTGAGTAAGGACATCCTTGATACAACTAAGTTTTGTGGCTCAGCGGTAAAGACTCTTCAGCATGAGCATTGCTACCTGGGTTCAATCCCACATAGAGCATGTACAATTTGTGTGAGTCTATTTTTCATATTATATTCCTTCACTCTAGTTTCAATGAGAGCAAGATATATTCTATTAAACCGCAAGTGATTCTTCAACTTTTTCTGCTTGTAGATTTAGTCACACCCCTTAGGTTCCGAAACAGTCACTTCATTGGCAAGTTTCTGGAGCTCCACCCCAATCAATAGGCAGTGAATCAAGCTTACTATGCATAAGACTCTTAAATCTGTTCTTTGTTGGAATGGCTGTCAATATAGGGAAGTTTGTGAGGTTGAACTCTGGACTTGGCCAGATTGCATTTGGCCTTAAACTGTATTGCTGGGGATCTCCTCCTTCTGGTGTCTGTTTGTTACTCCCTGTCTCCATCATCTGGTTGCAAATCTCCTCAACTCTATTTTGGGAATTAGCTGGTGTAGAACTTTGGCCTTGTTCAGTCTTCTGCTCATTAATCTGAACTTGAGGTCAAATCACTCCCTTATATTGCCATGCTTGCGTCACTGTCTTCCCTGCTCTAGTTACTAGAACTTCATTACTGTCAAAACTTAAAACTAAACTGTGATACTTCTGGATGTGGTTGTTAATGAGTATGGGGCTTGAGGGTAGTGTGGTACATCTAATGTTTAGTTCAGGATAACGATTTCTTTCATTGAAATTGAACTGATATTTGTTAACTCAACTAAATGAACAGAAGAAACAAAACAGAGAAAGAACTAATCATCAAAGGAAAAGAATAATTTCCACCCTAATGGATTAGTTGTATTTAGAATTAACATAAAACTGTCTCCTCTTATGGGGAAATTTGATAAATAGTTAAAATTAACATAAAACTATGTCCCTGATGGGAAATTCCGATAAAGGTGGAAGGACACAAAAATTAACGTAAAACTATTGATCCACTTTGAAAAATCATATGCATCTTTATGGAGAAAGCTAATCAATATTAGGTGCTCATGAGATGCGTATAGTTTCCTTGTTTGAAAGATAAAAACAAGGAAGAATTACAATATTTTGCGCAACATTTTTCTATTACGGAATTGGACATTGATACAAAAAGCGAAGCGGAAATCGCTTCGCTTTCTGCCTTTTTGGGTCCATTTCGTAAAATAAAAACTCTATTTCATCTATATTTTGACGAATACTTCGAGTCAGACTAGAGACTGAAGTAGAAGATGGCCTGAGACTGAGAGAAGGCAGCCTCTCTCGGGCTCGGGAAAGACATTTTGGCCGAGAGTGTTGTGTTATTGTTATGTAAGACCAAGGAGGATCTGGTCACTAGATAAGTTTAAGTGTCTAATTTACAAATTGTGCTGAGTTTGAGGGACTATCTAGGTGTTTAGACTAAATTATTTGGGGATAAAGGGACAAATGCGCCCTAGACTATGACCGAAATCCCAGAGACACACCTTAACTAAACTAAGGTCCTATTACTCTCGAACTCATTTTTTTTTTTTTTTGTAATTTAATACCTCTTTTAGCTTACATGGCACACTCCGTAACTCCATGTAGTTGGTAGTTGAGGCACATAGGAGATGTTTGGATGCCATGTAAGCCAAAAAGGTGTACAAAATTACGAAAAAAAAATTGATTCGGGGGTTTGGGGGGGGGGGGGTTGGTGGTGGTGGTAATAGGACTTTAGTTTAGCTAAGTTGTGTCTCTAGGATTTTGATCATAGTCTAGGGGGTATTTGTGCCTTATTCTAATTATTTATATGGTCAACTTTAAACATGCTCATAAGCCAGTAAAGGATATAGTATAAATAGGCTTTAAGGGATAAGTGAATTCTGTGTTAGAGTTTCAATTAGCAAATCTACCAAAAGAAGTAAGTATTTCTATGACAAATTTAATCTTTTTATATAAAAAATTAGTTTCTTATATCTCCTTTTGGTTATGTCTGGAAAAAAGAATGCCCAAACTGTTGAAGGAATAGATAAATCCAATGGAAGCTTGTTTTTATGGGTATGAGAAAAGAAGTTTGTGTGTTACTGATTTATCATGACTAAGAATTTATTACTGATCAGATGGTTGATTTGTGAGAATTCCTAATGCTAGGTTGGGCTCTAAAATTCTCACAAATTAACCATTTGATGAGTAATAAATTCTGTCATGATCTATCAGTAACACATAAACTTCTTTTCTCATACCCATAAAAAAAGAGCTTCTATTGGATTATCTATTTCAACATTTGAGAATTTTTTTTCTTCCGACATAACAATAAGGAGATATAAGAAACCACTTTGTTATATAAAAGGCTGAATTTGTCAAAGGAACACTCAACTCTTTTAGTAGATTTATAATTAAAGCTCCAACCTAGAATTCACTTACCCCTTAATGCCTATTTATATAATATCCTTTACTGGCATATGAACATGCTTAGAGTTGAACCATATAAATAATTAAGTCTAAATACCTAGATAGTCGTTCAAACTTGACACAATTTATAACTTAGACACTTAAAACTTATCAGCTGATTAGATAGACTCTTTTACTCGTTAGATGATAAATAGTCTTTAATAGCAAGGTTTAAAATAGACAAGAAAGGTAACTTATCTCTTGATTTTCTAATTTGTACAAAATATTGTTGGGCAACTATTTTTAGTATAGTGGACAACTATTGTTGGACGGAGGGAGTATTAACTGCCATTCTTAAAACTTACCTAACACTTAATGATAGTCTTAGTAGACTAAAGATTCTTTCACACGTGCCCATAATATTATTGTTTCAATAGTTCAGATGATGAATGTCAATATGTCATGTCTTCAACTAAGGTTTATGGTCGTCTTAGATCTAGGCCTCATTTATTTTTGTTGGGATAAATCAGCCCAAAGATACTCTTAACATGGTGTGATATTGTGCGCCTTGGCCAAGCCGGCTGGTTTTTCTCAAAAGGCCTCATGCCATTGAGAGATCCTACACCTTATATGTAGCTTCCCAAATGTGGAAATTTGTTCTCACACCCAGCAATCTTCCCCTCAAACTTACTTCCACATGGTCCATCACCATGAACCACGGGTCATTTCCTAAGATTCATTGTCACTCACATCATCTGTGCATTTTACGGCAACTGAAGCCCAAAATTAGCTTCTTTTTATATGTTTGCATCTAGCATTGTATATTTACATAATCTACTGTTGATAGTTCTCGTGCATCCTTGTTTGTTATCTGTGTTTACCAAATAAAATCATTGTTGTAGTTTCTTTAAAAGCTGTGAGTGGATTTTGTGCATCGACTTTCCGCAGGAGGCTCGAATAGCCATGGAGCGAGTGGTAATTCCAAAAGGGGAACCTGTTGAGCTACTCCCTAGGCCAACAAATATTAGACTGCTTCAGAAGGATCTTGTTAGAAAGTACAAGCTAAAATCGGAGCGAATTGGAACAGGAACAGATTTAAGGCTTCGGATTCTCCCTTTCACCAGTGCATCTGATGAAGATGGTCATGATAGTGAAGGAGTTGATGATGAGAGTGAAGTTGATGAATTATTATTCAGGCCGAATGCTGAATCAAATGGATCTGCCTACACTGTGAATAGATTACCTCTACTACCTGAATAAGAAAGTAGATTGTTGGTTTTAACACCAATTGCCTCTATCAGAGTGCTTCATCTTTGTATCATTCATAAGCTATTGAACATACTCTGAAGCCATTGGGTATAAATACAAATGGTTAACTACAAATTGGTGTTTGTGTATATTAAATTATGGCCCATAATCAATTATACTTGTTCAAATTCTCAGCCTTTTACTGCTACATAATATTTGGTATCATCTTTTAGGGATTTTGAGTTGGGAATAGAGCAATGGCTTATTCGGAGTTATATCACAATTCATTCTCGGACATAGTTGTTCAAAAAGGTGGCATGTGATACCTGTCAATGGAGTCATAGCAAGAAAGAAGGCTAGGAGATACAGGGTACTTCCCTCCTTTTATAGGATTTCTGTGTGCTGATGCCTGTCCTTTCTGAACTAAACTACCGTAACTCTCGCTAACTACATTAGATTCTTTTGGATTAAAAAATAGCATGATATTCTATTGGAATGGCTATTTCAGCTTCTATATGAGATAACTAAACCTACTATTTTAGTACATCCTACGTGATTGTTATCCCTTACTCCACCAATCAAAAGAGGGATAAAACAATCTCACATTTCATTTTGCATCCCATCACCAAAAATTTGTGGACTATAGCACATGAAAATCAGTGAAATCTAGTTTTTCTTGCATTGGAGCTCGTTTGAACTTAAAAATGGGCACGTTTGCCCTTCAGGACCAACTGACAACATTAATAATGTCTTAACGGACGTCCATGAGAAATTTCGGCAAAAAAAGTTTTGAAATCCCGAATCACCAAAAATTCATGGACTATAGCGCACGAAAATTGGTAAAATCTGATTTTTCCTGCTTTGGGGCTCGTTTGAACTTGAAATTAGGTATGTTTGCCCCTCGGGAACAACTGGCTCCATTAATAAGGTCATAACGGACGTCCATGAAAATTTTAGCAAAAAAGATTTCGAAATCCTATCACCAAAAATTCGTGGACTATATCACACAAAAATCGATAAAATCTGGTTTTTTCTACTTTGGGGGTCGTTTGAACTAGAAAATGGGACCGTTTGTCCCTCGGAACTAATTGACGACATTAATAAGATCGTAATGGACGTTCATGAAAAATTTTCGCAAAAAAGTTCCAAAATCCCGAATCACCAAAAATTCATGGATTATAGCACATGAAAATCGGTAAAATCTAATTTTCTTGCTTTGGGGCTCGTTTGAACTTAAAAATGGGTCCATTTGCCCAACGGAACCAACTATATCCATTATGAAGGTCATAACGGACGTCCATGAAAAATTTTGGCAAAAAAGAATTTTGAAATCCTATCACCAAAAATTCGTGGACTATTGCACACAAAAATCGATAAAATCATATTTTGTCTGCTTTGGGCTCATATGAACTTGAAAATAGGCCCGGTTTTCCCTCGAGACCAACTGCATACATTAATAAGGTCGTAACGGATGCCCATGAAAAATTTCGGCAAAAACAGTTTCGGATTCTCGAATCATCAAAAATCCATAGACTATAGCACACGAAAATTGGTAAAATATGTTTTTTCCTGCTTTGGGCTCGTTTGAACTTAAAAATAGACCAGTTTGCCCCTCAAGATCAACTGGCTCCATTAATAAGGTCGTAAGGGACGTCTATGAAAAATTTTGACAAATAAAATTCCAGAATCCTATTATCAAAAATCTGTGGACTATAACACACGAAAATCGGTAAAATCAAGTTTTTTCTGCTTTGGGGCTTATTTGAACTTGAAAATGAGTCTGTTTGCCCATCGGAACCAACTGGCTCCATTAATAAGGTCGTAACAGGCGTCCATGAAAAATTTTGAGAAATTTTTTTTGGAATTCTATCACCAAAAATCTGTGAACTATAGTACACGAAAATCAGTAAAATCTGAATTTTCTAGCTTTGAGGCTCGTTTGAACTTTAAAATGAGCCCGTTTGTCCCTCGGAACCAATTGACTCCATTAATAAGATTGTAACGGACGTCTATGAAAAATTTCAGCAAAAAAAGTTTTGGAATCTTGAATCACCAAAAATCCAAGGAATATATAGCACACGAAGATCGATAAAATCTAGTTTTTTCTGCTTTGGGGCTCATTTGAATTTAAAAATAGGTCCGTTTGCCCCTCTAGACTAACTAGCTCCATTAATAAGGTTGTAACAGAAGTTTTTGAAAAATTACAGCAAAAAAAATATTTAAGGAATCCTATCACAAAAAATCTATGGACTATAACACACGAAAATCGATAAATTCTGGTTTTTCCTGCTTTGGAACTCGTTTGAACTCGAAAATGAGCTTGTTTGCCCCTACGGACCAAATTTTTGCAATAATAAGGTCGTAACGAACGTCAATGAAAAATTTCGGCAAAAAACATTGGAGAATTCTAAATCACCAACAATCCATGGACTATAACACAGGAAAATCGGTAAAACTTGGATTTTCCTGCTTTGGGGGTCGTCTGAACTTGAAAATGGGTTTGTTTGCCCCTCGGGACCAACTGACTCCATTAATAAGGTTGTAACGGACGTCCACAAAAAATTCGGCAAAAAAGTTTTCAGAATCCTATCACCGAAATTCCGTGGACTATAGTATACTAAAATAGGTAGAATCTGGTTTTCTCTGCTTTAGGTCTTGTTTGAACTTGAAAATGGGTTTGTTTGACTCCCGGGACCAACTGATGGCATTAATAAGGTCGTAACGAACGTCCATGAAATATTTTGACAAAAGAAGTTCTGGAATCCAGAATCACCAAAAATCCACGGACTATATAGCACACGAAAATTGGTAAAATCTACTTTTTCCTGCTTTGGGACTCGTTTGAACTTGAAAATGGGACCGTTTTCCCCGCGCAACCAACTAACTCCATTAATAAGGTAGCAACAGACGTATATGAAAAATTTCGTCAAAAAAAATTTGAAATCCTATCACCAAAAATCTGTGGACTATATCACACGAAAATCGGTCAAACATGTTTTTTCCTGCTTTGGGGCTCGTTTGAACTTAAAAATGGGCACTTTTGCTCCTCGGGACAAACTAGCTCAATTATTAAGATCGTAAAGGACGTCCATGAAATATTTCAGCAAAAAAAGTACGAAATTCTATCACCAAAAATTCGTGGACTATAGCACACGAAAATTGATAAAATCTGATTTTTCTTGCTGTGCGGCTCATTTGAACTTGAAAATGGACCTGTTTGCCCTCCGAACCAACTGAAGACATTAATAAGGTCGTAACGGACGTCACTGAAAATTAGGCAAAAAAAGTTTCGAAATCCTATCACCTAAATACTGTGGATGTTAGCACACGAAATTCGATATAATTAATTTTTTCCTGCTTTGAGGCTCGTTTGATAATGAAAATGGGCCCGTTTGCCCCTCGAGACCAATTGACAGCATTAATAAAGCCGTAACGGACATCCATTAAAAATTTCGACAAAAATAGTTCCAGAATTTCGAATCACCAAAAATCAATGGACAGCATATGAAAATTTGTAAAATTCGATTTCTCCTGCTCTAGGCTCGTTTGAACTTCATATGTGCTTGTTTGCTCGTTGGGACCAACTGGCTCCATTAATAAGGTCGTAACGGACGTTCATTAAAAATTTCGGCAAAAAATATTCCGAAATCATAATACCAAAAATTTGTGGACTATAGCACACCGAAATTGGTAAAATTTTGTTTTCCCTGCTTTGGGTCTGTGTGAACTTAAACATGGGCTTGTTTGCCCTTCTTGACCAACATTAGGCATTAATAAGGTCGTAACAGCTGTCCATGAAAAATTTTGGTAAAAAATGTTCTCAATTCCTGAATCACCAAAATTTCATGGACTATATAACACACAAAAATCGGTTAAATTTGATTTTCCTCCTTTGGGGCTCGTTTGAACTTGAAAATGACTTGTTTGCTTCTTAGGACCAATTGATGGAATTAATAAGGTCGTAACGGACGTCTATAAAATATTTTGGCAAAATAAGTTCTCGATTCCTGAATCACCAAAAATCCATGGACTATACCACACAAAAATCGAAAAAATTTGGTTTTCCTTCTTTGGGGCTCATTTGAACTTGAAAATGAGTTTTTTTTCCCGTTGAGACCAACTGACGGCATTAATAAGGTCGTAACGGACGTCTATGAAAAATTTTGGCAAAAAAATTTTTGAAATCCTATCACCAAAAATTTGTGGACTATATCACACAAAAATCGATAAAATTTGGTTTTTTCTACTTTGGGGGTCGTTTGAACTTTAAAATGAGCCCGTTTGACCCTTGGGACCAAATGACGACATTACTAAGGTCGTAAAGGATATCCATGAAAAATTTCGGCAAAAAGAGTTTCGTAATCTGAAATCACCAAAAATTCATGAATTATATCACACAAAAGTTGGTAAAATTTGGTTTTTCCTGCTTTTAGGCTCATCTGAATTTGAAAATGGGCTGGTTTGCCCCTCATGACCAATTGGCTCCATTTATAAGATCGTAACGGACGTCTATTAGAATTTCGGCCGAAAAAAATTGGAATCCTATCACCAAAAATCAATGGACTATAGCACATGAAAATTGGTAAAATCTGGTTTTTCCTACTTTAGGTAGCCTTTGAACTTGAAAATAGGCCCGTTTTCCCTTCGGCACCAATGCATTAATAAGGTCGTAACGGAAGTCCATGAAAAATTTCAACAAAAAAAGTTTCGAAATCCATGGATAATAGCACACGAAAATTAGCAAAATCTACTTTTTTCTTCTTTCAGGCTTGTTTGAATTTAAAAATGGGTCCGTTTTACTCTTTGGACCAACTGACTCTATTAATAAGGTCGTAACGGTTGTCCGTGAAATATTTCGGCAAACAAAATTCTGAAATCCTAAAATAAAAAATCTATGGATTATAGCACATTAAAATCAGTAAATTCTTGTTTTTCCTGCTTTTGATCTCGTTTGAACTTGAAAATGGGCCCATTTTCCCCTCAGGACCAAGTGGCTCAATTAATAAGGTCATAAAGGACATCCATGAAAAATTTCGGCAAAAAAAGTTCTGAAATATCGAATCACAAAAAATCCAACGAATATTTGTCGTATTGGGGCTCATATGAACTTTAAAATGGGCTTGTTTCCCCTCTGGACCAACTGTCTCCATTAATAAGGTCGTAACGGATGTCCATGAAAATTTTTGATAATTTTTTTTTGGAATCATATCACCAAAAATCTGTGGATTATAGCACACGAAAATTGATAAAATAGGCCCATTTGCCCTTCTGGACCAACTAAAGTCATTAATAAGGTCGTAACGGATGTCTATGAAAAATTTTGGCAAAAAAAATTCTAAAATCCCGAATCACCAAAATCCATGGACTAGCATATGAATATCGGTAAAATTTGGTTTTTCCTGCTTTAGGCTAGTTTGAACTTTGAAATGGGCTAGTTTACCATTCAAGACGAACTAGCACCATCAATAAGGTCGTAACGGACGTCCATAAAAAATTTCGGCAAACAAAATTCAAAAATTCTATCACAAAAAATATGTGGACTATAGCACAGGAAAATCGATAAAATCTAGCACACAAAAATTTATAAAACCTGGTTTTTCCTGCTTTGGGCTCGATTGAAGTTGAAAATGAGCTTGTTTGCCCCTCTAGACCAATTGGCTTCATTAATAAGGTCGTAATGGACATCCATGAAAAATTTAGACAGTAAAAATTCAGGAATCCTCTGAAAAAAATTCGTGGACTATGGAACTCAAAAATCGATAAAATCTGGTTTTTTCTGCTTTGAAGCTCATTTGAACTTGAAAATGGGCCCATTTGCCCATCTGGACCAACTAGCTCAATTAATAAGATCATAACGGATGTCCATTAAAATTTTTGAAATTTTTCTTTTTGAAATTCTATCACCAAAAACTTATGGGCTATAGCATATGAAAATAAAAAAAATCTGGATTTTTCTGCTATGGGGCTCGTTTGAACATGAAAATTGGTCAGTTTGCCCAGCGAGACAAATTGATGGAATTGATAAGGTTGTAGTGGGCTTCCATGAAAAATGTTGGCATTATAAGATCGTAATAGACGTTTGAAATGGGCAAGTTTACCCACACGATCAATTGTCGGCATTATAAGATCGTAATAGACGTCAATGAAAATTTCGGCAAAGAAAGGTTCTAGAATCCTGGTTCACCAAAAGTACACGGACTATAGCACATGAAAATTGGTTAAATCTATTTTTTTCTTCTTTGGGGCTCGTTTGAACTTTAAAATGAGACCGTTTTCCTCTCGAAACCAACTGACTCCATTAATAAGGTCGTAACAAACGTCACTGAAAAATTTTGGCAAAAAAAATTCAGGAGTACTATCACCATAAATTTGTGGACTATAGCACACTAAATTCGGTAAAATCTTATTTTCCTTGCTTTGGGGCTCGTTTGAACTTGAAAATGGGCCCATTTGACCCTCAAGACCAACTGAAACCTTAATGATATCGTACCGGACGTCCATGAAAAATTTTCGTAAAAAAAATTCCAGAATCCTAAATCACCAAAAATTCATGGACTATAGCATACAAAAATCAGTAAAATATAGTGTTTGCTGCATTGTGGCTAGTTTGAACTTGAAAATGAGCCTATTTTCTCCTCGGGACAAACTGGCTTCATTAATAAGATCATAACGGACGTGAATGAAAAATTTTAGCAAAAAATTTTTGAAATCCTATCCCAAAAAAATCTGTGGACTTTAGCGCACGGAAATTGATAAAATATAGTTTTTCCTGCTTTTGGGGTCGTTTGAACTTGAAAATGGGCCCGTTTGCCCCTCGGGACCAACTGATGGAATTAGTAAGGTCGTAAAGGATGTCCATGAAAAATTACGGCAGACAAAGTTCTAAAATCCTATCACAGAAAAATCTGTGGACTATGTCACAGAAAAATCGATAAAATCTGGTTTTTCCTACTTTGGGCGTCTTTTGAATTTGAAAATGTGCCAGTTTACCCCTAGGGACCAACTGACGGTATTAATAAGGCCGTAAAGGGTGTCCATGAAAAATTTTGGCAAAAAAAGTTTCGAAATCCGAAATCACCAAAAATCCATGGACTATAGCACACAAAAATCGATGAAATTTGAATTTTCCTGCTTTCAGGATCATTTGAACTTGAAAATGGGCATGTTTACCCCGCATGACAAACTGTCGGCATTATAAGGTCGTAATAGACGACCATGAAAATTTCGGCAAAAAAAAGTTTTGGAATCCTGGTTCACCAAAAGTACATGGACTATAGCACACGAAAATTGATACAATATGATTTTTTCTTCTTTGGGGCTCGTTTGAACTTTTAAATGGGCCTGTTTTTCTCTCGAGACCAGCTGACTCCATTAATAAGGTCGTAACGAACGTCCATGAAAAATTTAGCCAAAAAAAATTCAGGAATACTATCACCATAAATTTGAGTACTATATAGCACACTAAAATCGGTAAAATCTTATTTTTCTTGCTTAGGGGCTCGTTTGAACTTGAAAATGGGCACATTTGCCCATCAAGAGAAACTGACACCTTAATGAGATCGTAGCAGACATCTATGAAAAATTTTGTTTAAAAAAATTTCAGAATCCTAAATCACCAAAAATTCATGGACTATAGCACACAAAAATCAGTAAAATATGGTGTTTCCTGCTCTGTGGCAAGTTTGAACTGAAAAATGAGCCTATTTTCCCCTTGAAACAAACTGGCTCCATTAGTAAAATCATAACGGACGTGCATGAAAAAATTCGGCAAAAAAAATTCTGAAATCCTAACCCAAAAAATCTGTGGACTATAGTGCACGAAAATTGGTAAAATCTAGTTTTTCCTGCTTTTGTGGTCGTTTGGACTTGAAAATGGGCTCGTTTGCCCCTCGGGACCAACTAATGGCAATAGTAGAATCGAAACGGATGTGAATGAAAAATTATGGCAGAAAAAGTTCTGAATTCCTATCACCAAAAATTCGTGGACTATATCATACACAAATTGGTAAAATCTGGTTTTCCTACTTTGGGCGTCTTTTGAATTTGATAATGGGCTAGTTTACCCCTCGGGACCAACTGACGGTACTAATAAAGTCACAAAGGATGTCTATGAAAAATTTTGACAAAAAAAATTTTGAAATTCGAAATCACCAAAAATTCATGTACTATAGCACACAAAAATCGGTGAAATTTGATTTTTCTTGTTTTCAGGCTCGTTTGAACTTGAAAATGAGCATGCTTACCCCTAACGACCAACTGTCGGCATTATATGGTCATAATAGACGTCCATGAAAATTTCGGCGGAAAAAAGTTCTGAAATCCTGGTTCACCAAAAGTACATGGACTATAATACACGAAAATTGATAAAATCTGGTTTTTTCTTCTTTGAGCTCGTTTGAACTTTAAAATGGGTCTATTTTTCCCTCGAGACCAACTAGCTCCATTAATAAGATCATAACGGACGTGTACGAAAAATTTTGGCAAAAAAATTCTGAAATTCTATCCCCAAAAATCTGCGGACTATAGCACACGAAAATTGGTAAATCTAGTTTTTCCTGCTTTTGGGGTCGTTAGAACTTGAAAATGGGCACGTTTACCTCTCTAAACCAACTAATGACATTAATAAGGTCGTAACGGACGTGCATGAAAAATAACGGCAAAAAAGTTCTGAAATCCTATCACCAAAAATCCGTGGACTATATCACACAAAAATAGGTAAAATTTGGTTTTCCTACTTTGGGCGTCTTTTGAATTTGAAAATGGGCTAGTTTACCCCTCGGGACCAACTGACGGTATTAATAAGGTCGTAAAGGATGTCCATGAAAAATTTTGGCAAAAAAAATTTTGGGATTCGAAATCACCAAATATCCATGGACTATAGCACACAAAAATTGGTGAAATTTGATTTTTCTTGCTTTCAGGCTCCTTTGAACTTGAAAATGGGCATGTCTACCCCTCACGACCAACTGTCGGCATTATAAGGTCGTGATAGACGTCCATTAAAATTTCGGCAAAAAGAAAGTTCTAGAATCCTAGTTCACCAAAAGTACATTGACTATAGTACATGAAAATTGGTAAAATCTGGTTTTTTCTTCTTTGGGGCTCGTTTGAACTTGAAAATGGACCCATTTTCCCCTCAGGACCAACTAACACCTTAATGAGGTCGTACAGGAAGTCCATGAAAAATTTTGGCAAAAAAATTACAGAATCCTAAATCACAAAAAATACATGGACTATAACACACAAAAATCAGTAAGATATGGTGTTTCCTGCTTTGTGGCTAGCTTGAACTTGAAAATGATCCTATTTTCCCCTCGGGACCAACTAGCTCCATTATTAAGAACATAACAGACGTGCACGAAAAATTTCGGCAAAATAATTTCAAAATCCTATCCCCAATAATCTGTGGACTATAGCACACGAAAATTGGTAAAATCTAGTTTTCCTGCTTTTGGGGTCGTTTGAACTTGAAAATGGACTCGTTTGCCCCTCGGGACCAACTAATGGTATTAATAAGGTCGTAACGTACGCCCATGGAAATTTACGGCAAAAAAAGTTCTGAAATTCTATCACCAAAAATCCGTGGACTATATCACACAAAAATCGGTAAAATCTGATTTTTTCTGTTTTGGGCATCTTTTGAATTTGAAAATGGGCCAGTTTACCCCTCGGGACCAACTGATGGTATTAATAGGGTTGTAAAGGATGTCTATGAAAAATTATGGCAAAAAAATTTTTGAAATTCGAAATCACCAAAAACAAATGAACTGTAGCACACAAAAATAGGTGAAATTTGATTTTCCCTGCTTTCAGACTCGTTTGAACTTGAAAATGAGCATTTTACCCCTCACGACCAACTGTCGGCATTATAAGGTCGTAATAGACGTCCATGAAAATTTCGGCAAAAAAAAGTTCTGAAATCCTGGTTCACCAAAAGTACATTGACTATAGCATACGAAAATTGTTAAAAACTGGTTTTTTCTTTTTTGGGGCTCGTTTGAACTTTACAATAGGCCCGTTTTCCCGTCGTGACCAACTGGCTCCATTAATAAGGTCGTAACAAACGTCAATGAAAAATTTCGGCAAAAAAATTCAGGAATACTCTCACCATAAATTTGTGGACTATAGCACACTAAAATCGATAAAATCTGATCTTTCCTACTGTGAGCGTCTTTTGAATTTGAAAAAGGGTCAGTTTACCCATCGGGACCAACTGATGGTATTAATATGGTCGTAAAGGATGTTCATGAAAAATTTTGACAAAAAAAGTTTTGAAATCCGAAATCAACAAAAATCCATGAACTATAGCACACAAAAATCAGTGAAATTTGATTTTTCCTGCTTTCAGGCTCATTTGAATTTGAAAATGGACTCATTTTCCCCTAAGAATCAATTGACCCCATTTATAAGGTCGTAATGGACGTCAATTAGAATTTTGGCAAAAAAATAATTGGTATCTCATCACCTAAAATTTGTGGACTATGACACACAAAAATTGGTAAAATCTGATTTTTCTTACTTTGGAGATTGTTTGAACTTGAAAATAGGCCTCTTTGCCCTTCGAGACCAATGCACTAATAATGTCGTAACGGACGTCCATTAAAAATTTCAGTAAGAAAAGTTTTGGAATCCAAAATCATTAAAAATTCATAGACTATAATAGCACACGAAAATTGATAAAATCTAGTTTTTCCTACTTTGGGGATCGTTTGAACTTAAAAATGGGCCAGTTTTCCCCGCAGGACCAACTGATTCCATTAATAAGGTCGTAACGGACGTCGGTGAAATATTTTGGTAAGCAAAATTTCGGAATCCTATAACCAGATATCTATGGATTATAGCACATGAAAATCGTTAAAATCTTGATTCTCCAGCTTTGAATCTCGTTGGAACTTGAAAATAGGCCCATTATCCCCTTGGGACCAAGTGGCTCCATTAATGAGGTTGTAAAGGAGATCCATGAAAAATTTTGGAAAAAAAAATTTCGAAATACCGAATCACAATAAATCCATGTGCTATAGCACAAGGAAATCACTAAAATCTGGTTTTCCTTCTTTGAGGCTCTTATGAACTTGAAAATGGGCTTGATTCTCCTCTGGACCAACTGGCTCCATTAATATAGTCGTAATGGATGTCTATGAAAAATTTTGAAAAACTTTTGTTTGGAATCCTATCACCAAAAATCTATGAACTATAGCACACGAAAATCAGTAAAATTTGGTTTTTCCTACTTTGGGGATCATTTGAACTTGAAAATGGGTCCATTTGTGCTTCTGGACCAACTGAAGGCATTAATAAGGTCTTAACGGACGTATATGAAAAATTTCAGAAATTTTTTTTTGAAATGTATCAGCAAAAATCTGTGGCCTATAACATACGAAAATTGATAAAATATGATTTTTCCTACTTTGGGCTAGTTGAACTTTGAAATGAGCTAGTTTACCCCTCGGAACCAACTAGCTCAATCAATAAGTTCGTAAAGAACGTCTATAAAAAATTTTGGCAAGCAAAATTACAAAATCCTATCACCAAAAATTTCTGCACTATAGTACACAAAAATAAAAAAAATCTAGTTTTTCCTACTTTTGGGCTTGTTTGAACTTAAAAATAGGCTTGTTTGCCCCACAGGACCAACTAACGGCATTAATAAGGTCGAAACTCACATTTAAGAAAAATTTCGGCAAAAAATATTTCGAAATCATGAATCACAAAAAATGCAAGGACTATAGCAAACGAAAAATTGATAAAACGTAATTTTTCTTGCTTAGGGCTCGTTTGAACGTGAAAATGAGCTTGTTTGCCCCTTTGGACCAATTGGCTCCATTAATAAAGTCGTGATGGACGTCTATGAAAAATTTCGGTAGTTAAAATTCAGGAATCCTATAAAATAAAATTCCTGGACTATTGAACTCAAAAATTGGTAAAATCTGATTGTTCCTGCTTTGGGCTCATTTGAACTTGAAAATTGGCCCGTTTGCCCATCGAGACAAACTAGCTCAATTATTAAGGTCATAACGAACGTCCATGATAAGTTTTGGCAAAAAAAATTCTTAAATCCTATCACCAAAAATTTGTGGAATACAACACATGAAAATCGGTAAAATATGATTTTTCCTGTCTTGGGGCTCGTTTAAACTTGAAAATGGGCCCGTTTTCCTTCGAGACGAATTGATGGAATTAATAAGGTCGTAGCGGGCTTTTAAGAAAATCTTTGACAAAAAAAGTTTCGGAATCCATAATCACCAAAAATCCATGGACTATAGCACATGAAAATCAGTAAAATCTGGTGTTTGCTGCTTTGGGGCTCATTTGAACTTGAAAAAGGGCATGTTTACTCATCTGGACCAATTGACCTTATTAATATGGTCGTAACGGATGCCATGAAAAATTTTTGCAAAAAAATTTTTGGAAACCTATCACCAAAAATCTGTGGACTATAGCAAACGAAAATTGATAAAATCTGGTTTTTTCTACTTTAGGGATCGTTTGAACTTGAAAATGGGCCCATTTGCATTTCTGGACCAAGTAAAAGCATTAAAAAGGTCATTACAGACATCTATGAAAAATTTTGGTAAAATTAAATTCTGAAATTCCAAATCACCAAAAATTCATGGAATATAGACTATGAAAATCAGTAAAATATGATTTTTCCTGCTTTGGGCAAGTTTGAACTTTGAAATGGGCTTGTTTATCCATCGGGACCAATTAGCTCCATCAATAAGGTAGTAATTTACGACCATGAGAAATTTCGGCAAACAAAGTTCAAAATCCTATCCCCAAAAGTATGTGGAATATAGCACACGAAAATCAGTAAAATCTAGTTTTTTTCTACTTTGGAGCTCGTTTGAACTTGAAAATAGGGTTGTTTACCCCACAGGACCAATTGCGACATTAATAACGTCGTTACGCACATTTAAGAAAAATTTCGGTAAAAAATATTCCAAAATCCTGAATCACAAAAAATCTATGGACTATAGCACACAAAAATTGATAAAATCTGGTTTTCTCTTCTTAGGTGCTCGTTTGTACTTGAAAATGAGCCCGTTTGCCCCTCTGGACCAATTGGCTCCATTAATAAGGTCGTAATGCACGTCAATGAAAAATTTCGGCAGTAAAAATTCAAAAATCATATCAAAAAAATCTGTGGACTATAGAATTCAAAAATCAGTAAAATCTGATTTTTCTTACTTTGGGGCTTATTTGAACTTGAAAATGGGCCCGTTTGCCCATTGGGACCAACTGCCTCTATTAATAAGGTCATAACGAACGTCCATGAAAATTTTTGATAACAAAAATTATGAAATCTTATTACCAAAAATTTATGGACTATAGCACACGAACATCGATAATATTTGGTTTTTCCTACTTTGGGGCTTATTTGAACTTGAAAATGCGTCCATTTGCCCCTTCAGAACAATTGATGGAATTTATTAGGTCGTAGCGGGCTTCAATGATAAATTTTGGCAAACAAAGTTACGAAATCCTGAATAACCAAAAATCCATGGATTATAGCACACGAAAATGGATAAAATCTTGTGTTTGCTTTTTGGGGCTCGTTTAAACTTGAAAAAGGGCTTGTTTGCCCATCGGGACCAATTAACCTTATTAATAAGGTTGTAACATACGTTCATGAAAAATTTTGGCGAAAAATATTGCAGATCCAATCACAAAAAATCCCTAGACTATATCACACGAAAATTAGGAAGATTTGGTTTTTTCCTGCTTTGGGCTCATCTGAACTTGAAAATGGGCATTTTTCCACCTCGCGACCAACTGACGGCATTAATAAGGTAGTAATAGACGTCCATGAAAAATTTTGGCAAAAAAAAGTTTTGGAATCCTGATTCACCAAAAGTACATTGACTATAACACACGAAAATTGATAAAATCTAGTTTTTCCTTCTTTGGGGATCGTTTGAACTTTACAATGATTCCGTTTTCCCCTCAAGACCCACTGATTCCATTAATAAGTTTGTAAAGAACGTCAATGAAAAATTTTGGCAAAAAAAATTCAAGAATCCTTTCACCATAAATTTGTGGATTATAGCACACTAAAATCGGTAAAATATTATTTTCGTGCTTTGGGTTTTGTTTGAACTTGTAAATGGGATTGTTTGCCTCTCAGGACCAACTGACGGTCTTAATGAGATCGTAGCAGATGTCCATGACAAATTTTGGCGAAAAAGAATTCCAGATTCCCAATTCATCAAAAATCCATGGACTATAGCACACAAAAATTAGTAAAATATGGTGTTTCCTGCTTTGTGACTAGTTTGAACTTGAAAATGGGCATGTTTTCTCCTCAGGACCAACCGGCTCCATTAATAAGGTCATAACGACGTCCATAAAAACTTTTGGCAAAAAGATTCGAAATTCTATCCCCAAAAATCTGTGGACTATAGTACACGAAGATTGATAAAATATGGTTTTTTCTGCTTTTGGGCTCGTTTGAAGTTGAAAATGGGTCTGTTTTCCCCTCAGAACCAACTAATGGCACTAATAAGTTCGTAACGGACGTCCATTGAAAATTTTGGCAAAAAAAATTAAGAAATTCTATCACTAAAAATTCGTGGACTAATCACACAAAAATCCACAAAATCTAGTTTTTTCCTACTTTGGGTTTCGTTTAAACTTGAAAATGAATCCGTTTTTCCCTTAAGACCAACAAACGGCATTAATAAGGTCGTAAAAGATGTCCATGAAAAATATCGGCAAAAAAAATTTTGAAATCCGAAATCACAAATAATCCATGGACTATAGCACAGAAAAATCGGAGAAATTTCTTTTTTCCTGATTTTAGGCTCGTTTCAATTTGAAAATGGGCTCGTTTGCCCCTCTGGACCAATTGGCTCCATTTATAAGGTCGTAACGAACGTCCATTAGAATTTCGATAAAAGAAAAAATTGGAATCCTATTACCAAAAATCTATAGACTATATCACACGAAAATTGGTAAAATCTGGTTTTTCTGCTTTGGGATCGTTTGAACTAGAAAATAGGCTCGTTTACCCTTCGGAACCAATGCATTAATAAGGTCGTGACCGACGTCTATGAAAAATTTTAGCAAAATAATTTTTGGAATCTCAAATCATTAAATATCCATGAGCAATAGCACACGAAAATTGATAAAATCCAGTTGTTCCTTCTTTGCAGCTCGTTTGAACTTACAAATGGACCTTTTTCCCTTCAGGAGCATCTGGCCCCATTAATAAGTTCGTAACGGTCGTCCATGAAATATTTCAGCGAACAAAATTCTGGAATCCTATAACCAAAAATTCATTGATTATAGCACATGAAAATCGGTAAATCTTGTTTTTCCTACTTTGGATCTCGTTTGAACTTGAAAATAAGTCATTTTTCCCTCGGCACCAAGTGACTTAGTTAATAAGGTCATAAAGTACATCCATAAAAAATTTCGGCAAAAAAACTTTTGGAATACCGAATCACAAAAAATCCATTGACTATAGCACACGAAAATCAATAAAATCTGATTTTTCCTACTTTGGAGCTCGTATGAACTTGAAAATGAGCTTTTTTCCCCATTGGACCAATTGAGTAAATTAATAAGGCCGTAACAGACGTCCAAGAAAAGTTTCGACAAAAATTTTTTTGGGATCCTATCACCAAAAATATGTGGACTATAGCGCATGAAAATTGATAAAATCTAGGTTTTCCTACTTTGGGGATCGTTTGAACTTGAAAATGCGCCTATTTGCATTTCTGGACCAACTAAAGGCATTAATAAGGTCGTAACGGACGTCTATGAAAAATTTCGGCAAAAAAGAAATATGAAATCCCGAATAACCAAAAACCCATGGATTATAGCATACGAAAATCGATAAATCTGGTTTTTCTGTCTTTGGGCTAGTTTAAACTTTGAAATGGGCTCGTTTACCCCTCGGGACCAACTAGATCCATCAATAAGGTCGTAACGGACGTCCATGAAAAATTTCGGCAAACAAAATTTCAAAATCCTATCACCAAAAATCTGTGGACTATAATATATGAAAATCGGTAAAATCTAGTTTTTCCTACATTGGGGCTCGTTTGAACTTGAAAATAGGTTTGTTTTCCCCACAGGACCAACTGACATTATTAATAGGTCATAACGCACATTCAAGAAAAAATTTGGCAAAAAATATTTCGAAATCCTAAATCACAAAAAATCCAAGGACTATAGCACATGAAAATTGATAAAATCTAGTTTTTCCTGATTTGGGGCTCGTTTGAATTTGAAAATGAGCCCGTTTTCCCCTTTAGACCAATTGGTTCTATTAATAAGGTCGTAATGGACATCCGTGAAAAATTTTGGCAGTAAAAACTTATGAATCCTATCACCAAAAATTTGTGGACTATAAAACTCAAAAATTGGTAAAATATGGTTTTCCTGCTTTAGGTCTCATTTGAACTTGATAATGGGCCCGATTGCCTATAGGGACCAATTGACTCCATTAATAAGGTCATAGCGAACGTCCATGAAATTTTTTGGCAAAATTTTTTTTGAAATCCTATCACCAAAAATTTGTGGACTATAACACATGAAAATTGGTAAAATCTAGTTTTATCGTGCTTTAGGGCCCGTTTGAACGTGAAAATGGGCCCGTTTGCCCATTGATACCAATTGATGGAATTAATAAGGTCGTAGCTGTCTTCCATGAAAAATTTTGGCAAAAAAAGTTTCGGAATCCCGAATCACCAAAAATCTATGGACTATAACATACAAAAATTGGTAAAATATGATGTTTGTTGCTTTGGGGCTCGTTTGAACTTGAAAAAGGGCTTGTTTGCCCCTCAGGACCAATTGACTTTATTAATAAGGTCGTAAAGAACGTCCATGAACCTATACCCGAAATCCAACTACACACTCCAACTTTACGAGAGTCCTATCACCCACCTGAATTGTTTAAAACTGTAATAACTACACCCCTAAAAAGCCACAACCAGATCTGTGTTGGCCTGTGAAGTTCACGCGTTTTACAGGTGAAAATTCAATTAATTTATTATTTTTTTTCAATTTTTTTATAATTCCTTTCCACTTTTTCCTCTACTCTCCCATTTTCTTCAAATCTCTAAATTAATTTCTTCCCCCAATTCTTTCAAATTCCTATGAAATTGTGATGAACAAAGATAAATATTGATCTGGGTATATTTAAAGAATCTATCTCAAATATACCCTCAGTTCAAATAACAATTTTTTTGATAACCCAAAACGAAAAACAATCACTCATCTACAAATACTACATAACTTTTAAAAAAAAAAAAAAAAAAAAGAGCAAAGAGATGCACTGCAAGAGGTAGGAGGATCTTTCTGGAGATCCTTGAGCTCTTTCAGAATCCTCTTGGATGCCATTTCCGTACAAAAAAATCTCTAATTACAACAACAACAACAACAACAACAAAAAAAAAATCCTAAATCAGTTCGAGTATATAATGAAGATTTTTAGATGTATAGCAACACGTATACAAATATATATACATACAGAAAATAATCAGAATTTGAAAAACAAGAGCAGAATTGTTTCATACCTCAGAAATCCTCCTGCTCAAATTTGATTTTTTTTTTTTCTGGAAATGGTAGAGTTTTTTGTTTGGTGAAACGAAGAAGGGTTTTATAGGCACAAAGGAGAAGAAAATTTTAGGTACAGTGAACTCGTTTGGTAACTTGAAGTTTTGCTTGCATCGCCGGAGCTCACTGGTTGGAGCAGTGCAGCAGCAAGGTTTTGTTGTTGTTGTTGTAGTCGATCTTGTTGTGAGAACAGAGGTAGGTCTTCATGGTGGTTGTCTCGGAATGGGAGAGAGATAAAAGGAGAGGGGAAGAGGAGAACGGGGTTTTGTTGGTGGTTTGGGTTTCGCCGGAGGCGGCGACAGTGGTGGCTGATGGTTGGGAGGCTAGCAATGCCATTAATGGAGGTCAAAATTAGCCTTCTAACGCGCCTAGAGGAGGTGAGAACACCTCCCATGACAGGTCAGCGTTTAAGTGTGTATAAAATAGGGAAATATGAAGTTTAGGGGGGTAATAGGGCACCCGTGAAGTTGGAGTGTGTAGTTGGAATTTCGGGCATAGGTTGGGGGGTTTTTAGACCATTTACTCATAAAATCTATTTATTCCTTCTTTGTGGCTCGTTTGAACTTTAAAATGGGCATGTTTTCCCCTCGAGATCAACTGGTTCCACTAATAAAGTCGTAACGAATGTCAATGAAAAATTTCAGCAAAAAAGATTCAGGAATTCTATCACCATAAATTTGTGGATAAAGCTAACTAAAATCGGTAAAACCTTGTCTTTTCTGATTTGTGGCTCGTTTGAACTTGAAAATGGGCATGTTTGCCCCTCAGGACTAACTGAAGGCCTTACTGAGGTCGTAGCATACGTCCATGAAAACTTTCGGCAAAAAAATTCCAAATTTCCAAATCACCAAAAATCCATGGACTATAGCACACAAAAATTGATAAAGTATGGTGTTTCCTGCTTTATGGCTAGTTTGAACTTGAAAATGAGTTTGTTTTCCCCTCTAGACCAACAGGCTCCATTAAGAAGGTCATAACGGACATTCATAAAAAATTTTGGCAAAAAAATTCTAGAATCCTATCCCCAAAAATCTGTGGACTATGCACATGAAAATTGGTAAAATCTATTTTTTCCTGGTTTTGAGCTCGTTTGAACTTGAAAATAGGTCCATTTACCCCTTGGGACCAACTAACATCATTAATAAGGTCCTAACGACTTTTGTGACAAACTTTTTCAAAAAAAAGTTTCAGAATCCCGAATCACCAAAAATCCATGGATTAAGCACACGAAAATCGATAAAATCTGATTTTTCCTGCTTTGGGGTTCATTTGAACTTAAAAGTGGGTTGGTTTATCCCTCGGGACCAATTGACTCCATTAATAAGGTCGTAATGGTCGTCCATGAAAAATTTCAACAAAAAAATTTTTGGAATATTATCACCAAAAATCCATGGACTATAGGGCACGAAAATTGGTAAAATCTGGTTTTTCCTGCTTTGAGTCTCTTTTGAAATTTAAAATAGGCCAGTTTCCCCTCGGGACCAACTGACGGCGTTAATCAGGTCGTAACGGACGTCCATGAAGAATTTCGTCAAAAAAATTTATGGAATCTCAAATCACCAAAAATTCATGGACTAAAGCATACTAAAATCTCTAAAATCTGGTTTTTCCTACTTTGGGCTCGTTTGAACTTAAAGATAGGCCCATTTGCCCCTCGGGATCAACTGGCTCCATTAATAAAGTTGTGACGGACGTCCATGAAAAATTTCAGCAAAAAACATTGTGGAATCCTATCACCAAAAATTTGAGGACTATAAGCACACTAAAATCAGTAAAATCTGGTTTTTCCAACTTTGGAGCTCATTTGAATTTGAAAATAGGCTCGTTTGCCCCTTAGGACTAGCTGGTGGCATTAATAAGGTAGTAGCAGACGCTTATGAAAAATTTCAGCAAAAAAAGTTCTGCACTCCTGAATCACCAAAAATTCATGGACTTATAGCATAAAAAAATCTGGTTCTCCCTTCTTTGGGGCTCGTTTGAACTTAAAAATGAGCATGTTTGCCCCTTGGGACCAACTAGCTCCATTAATAAGGTCCTAACGGACGCCCATGAAAAATTTCGGCAAAAAAAAAATCTGAAATCCCACCATTTTACAAGGCATATTTTCGCATTTACGAACCAATTTTTAACAATTAGTCGACTTTCTTGGTTTTACGTTTGTATTAACCCATGAATCTGGCTCCTTGGAGCCAAGGGCGAACCCATGTTAGTTCTAGGGGGTTCACTCCTCGGCAAAAAATTACACTGTATGTTAAAGTAAATTTTCTGTATTTTCGTAGATATATATATTTTGAACCCTTCAATAACAAAGAAAAACTGATGCGCAGTGGCAAGTCCCTTGGAAACTAAGTCATTGGTTTGAATCCCAGTGAAAGCGTTTACTTTATTTCAGTCTTTTTTAGTTTTTTTTTTTCTATTTTCAGTTTTGTTTTTCATTTTTTTTTTTACTTTAAAAAAAATGCTAAAAGTGTGGTTTTAAATCCAAAAAAAAATCACGGTTCCCATTTTTAAAGGCTTATTTACACGTTTACACTTTTATTTTTCAACCCCCTGAACGAAAATTCTGGGTCCGCCACTGCTTGGAGAATCCAAAATATTTTATGAAAAAACTTTATGAGGACCTCCTTAATGAGTTGGGGAAGCATTGCGTATAGTCTTGCCATTTTTTAATGCATATTTTTGCATTTACGAGCCAATTTTTAGGAATTAAAAAACGTAAAGCAAAAAAAAAAAATTAGTGGTGAAGTTACAATCGTATTTCAGACGAAAGAAAAATTCCTTTTATAATCATTAAATTTTGTATATGTTTTCAATGAGTTCAACTAATCCAAATATTTTCAACACACGTACAAGTACATACGTAAAAAATCCTTAAATTTGAACGTTATGATCATATCAAGTTAGAGACTAATTCTCTAATTAGGAAGGAGTGGAGAATACCTTCGGAGCTAAATGAGAGAATAGAGGAGATTCATGAACTATTGAATTCATTACACATTCATATAAAGCACATCTTCAGGGAAGCAAATCAATTAGCTGATTTCATCACAAATACAGCTATAGATCAAGAGGAAAAACAACAGTTTCTGAATTTCAACCAGTTACCAAGCAGGGCAAAAAAGATTTTGAACATGGATAAACAACAAATAGCAACAATCAGGATAAGAACAAGGAGGATCACACGCAGTCCATAACATGAAATGCTGCGGAGAGACCAGAGAGTCACACAACTACAATAGTTACATCAAGGTTCGTAGTCAGTTAAACGACAAGATAGTTGCGCAAAAAGGAACTAGCCTAAGCTATATCAGCCAACAAAAAGTGAGACAAACACCAGCGAAAAGTGAGAATCGCAGAACCAGATATGCATTGAAGTCCTTATGTCCAGCTAGGAGATCAGTAGGAAGAAATTTGAGAGCAATTTTCGTCCTGCTTCACATCAAATGGGGAGTATTAAGGAAGAATTCAGCTGGAACAAAAGAAAAAGGGAAAGAGAAATACTTACAGATCTGCAAATTTGGAGCACTAGGTTCCGACTCTCTCACGAGATTCTCCACCTGAAGATACACCTACAGAGAAGAAGACATTTTCAGAAGCAAGGAAAAGAAATGGATGGAAATGTACATATTTGTTTAGTTGTTTTTTTTTTTTTTGTTTTCTCTGTTTCATGGTCTCATTTTGAGGCCATCTGACGGTCTTTTTCAATAAAATGGGATCAATGGTCCAAGCTTAATTAAAAAACGTATAATTTGATCAAAAGTGTAATGAGTTAAATTTAAAAGAACCTAAAAGTTGAACCTGGTAAATTTAAATAATACATCCATCATCTTGAAATTCTGAATCAGCTCATGCCCTAGTGATGTCGAGGATCAGGTCCGCCAGGACTAAGCCGGTTGATATGATACTTGAATGCATCTTTTCTTTGTAATAATTGTTTCCTCAAAATTTCTTGAGCAGTCTCCATTAGTGTACTCCTCTTCCTTGGTAACAATGTCTCAAGAGGACGACTTTCTAAGCTTGTACAAAATGAAAGCAAGATAATAATAATAATGAAACATAACAAAAACCTAGAAATACTAGCCATTAATTAACTCTTGAATAATTGATGATAATATATATCTTAGGTTTGCATGAAATGAAATGAAGAGAGCTATATTGTGTTGTGATTATTGAACTATATATAGTCCTAAATATTAATATTCATCATAGTATATAATATTATTGAAAAGGGGATTCACAATCAAATAAGATAAGTGCTAAAAATGTGAAAGACAAGTGTAATAGTGATTTGACAACTCGTTTAAAACAAACTTTTTTTGTGTTCTACTTTGTAGGCCATTTGACTTGTTCAAAGAGAAATTATATTACTAGCTATTCAAGTTGTCAACCTGAATTTTTTTAATGCACCTTTTTGGTACGCAGCCTAGCAAAATGGTTTAAACAATGAGTAACTATTTAAACTAATCCATTCGATATGAGTTGGATAATTGATTCTTTAAAAATGAATACGAAAAATGAATATATATTATTCACGAAAAATAAATATTCAGACGAATAATTATATGAATATTTATATTATCAATACTTATTTGTATGTGTATTAACTTCATAAGTTCTTGCTTTTTAGGAGTGTTACTTTGACTTTTTAGTGTGTATTTCATCTAACTATTTAAAATGCCAAGGAATAATATGATTATCTATATCATCCCTTTGATTAACTCATTTTTTAATATTTATTCGCTTTGATTTAACTCGTTTTCGATTGGTCGGATCTTATCCAACATGCCATTTTGTCACTTGCGCAGACAGTACTGCACCAATGAATCTTTATATTCGTGGTGATGTAATATCATACGTGATTTGTTCAAAAGTGGCCCTACAATATATAGTGATTCATTAATTAATTAAGCTGCATTTAATATAATAAAGTTCTAATTAATGAGGATTATATATAATTAAACAAGGTTGGTTAATAGTTAGATAGGCATATATATTATAAAGAGGATGTCGACAATGTTTACTTGGCTGCTAGACGATGTCGACAATATTCCCTACTTATTTCTTTTTTTAAGAAATTCAAACGATATGAATATTGACTATTAGGGATAAGGTATAAATATTTTTAGACTATGAGTGAAATTTCAGAGATATACCTTAATCAAACTAAGGTCTTATTACCCTCAAATTCATTTTTTTGTAATTTTATATATCTTTTTGACTTACGTGACATCCAAACATCTCTCACGCGCCTCAACTATGTCGAGTCACAGAGTGTCCTACGTAAGCCAAAAGGCGTATAAAATTACAAAAAAAATGAGTTCGGAGTAGGGGTAATAGGACCTTAGTTTAATTAAAATGTGTTTTTGAAATTTCGAACCTAGTTTAGGGAGGTACTTATGCTTTATCCCAATATTTTAAAATATATTTTATCAAAAAGTTACAATTTATGATACCTTTCCCATAATTTTTTAATATCAAAATTCAATTTTAGATGTCAAATTATTTGTATTGTCAAACTCAACTTTTAAAATTATTTAAATAATCTCGAGGAATGAAACATGATAACTATTTTGAAACAACAAAGGAAATGTCGATATCTTAAATCTGTGTATGAATTCATCTCTTTTTCAACTTTTTTTTTTCTATAAATTCAAACTTTCGACAGTTTACCAACGTAACACATTCATCTTATTTGAGAATTAACTTATCTGATAAGCCAACTAGCAAAATGATGCAAGCTGGCCTTCTATTTGACGACGGCTGCTTTTTTATATTTATGCATTACACGTATGCATATATGATAAACCTAATTTTAATTACTTTTTATAAAGATATGCACATTATCACATATGAGACATTTAGATTTTCCTTTTATATTGTCATCAGAATCGCTAAAGCATTTTACGATATTTATATAGAGTATTAATTATAGATATTTTTATTTATTATTATCTCTAAATATAATATAGCGACAACTGTATTATTACAGTAAAATTCTTTATTTGATGCTTTTTTTTTTTTTTAAGGCCACCACCTAGGCACCTATAATAGAGTAATTTTTGTTTGAATTTAGGTCTCTCATTTAGTTGTTGGGAGATAGTGATAGAATTTCTTCAGAATTTTACGAAGTCAATAAAATATTTCAGCAATTAACTCGATTTTTTCACTTTATTAGTGATAGAATCTCCCACTTTATTAGTGATTGATGTTGTTTAAAATAGTTGGATAATATACGAACAATAAACTTAACTAGTAAATAAAAGTATAGCTATAATTTTGATTCTTTTCCCGATATTTATTGATAGGGTTGTGAGGGGTTGAGCAATGTGAGGTTATACTATATACTTCTGATGGCTTGCATGATGAAATTTTGTGCTTAAATATGATTAAAGATTTATATTCGAGAATATATAGGTAATGATTTATGAGAGTTATAATAATTTTCCACTGATTAGTCATTGGAACAAAATAATTACTTTGCGACTTTGGGCTAAGATTTGAAAAGTGATTTGTGGTATGTTAAAATTTACTCTCTCTCTCGATCGAGGCTTTTCCCTACAATTTATATTGTTGAATTGATTTTCGAATATGATTTAGTGGCTCGTTTGGTCAGGACAAGTTATTTCAAGATAATTAATTTCAAGATAATTATTTCGGGATAAGTTATTCCATCATATATATGGGACAATTTATCCCAATCCTATGACAAAAATGATGGGATAACTAATCCAATGACTACCTAATATCTCTAACCAAACACGGAATAAAATAATCCTACATTATATTTTATTTTTGCAATTATGATACCTTATACCTCACATCAAGCGAGCCCCTAGGATTTTGCACGTAGGTCTAATTATAGAAAGGTAATATTATTACTTTTGACATACTAAAAAAGGTAAGCGTGTCTCATAAATTGAGACGGAAGGAGTACATATTATTTACCCATGTTAGGGATTTATGAGGCATTCATGATACTTCCTTTGAGTTTATTTTTATGGTACAGTTAGCAGGTAATTAAAGACTTGTTAGGTGCCATGTGACTTTAATTTGGATCGTAACATTTTACTTGATTTCATAAACAAACAAAAAAAGTATATTGGAAAACGAATAACAACGAACAATATTATGCAAGTTGTTAAAAAGTGTCAAAATGATATGATTAAACCCTACAACAATTGTTCGATAGGTACATGACTTAATTAAGATGTCTAAATGAAAAATCACGTCCAACTTTCCTTAACCCCAACCAACCATACGTACGTTGCATGACAATAGCTAAACATGTGTACATCATACCATTAAACTAAACATAACATTATCTCTAACACTATGGAACGCTGTTGATTCACATGTAAGACTCAACATCCTGTGATTCAAAAACTACAACCACGATAACATATTAGTAAAAAAATTGAGATGAAAGTCTCATGCACGATTTTTAGTTCCATCTCCTGCATGATGCAGTTAGTCAACAAATATTTATTACTAGACTATAATCTAAAATTGCAGTAAAAATCAGTACTTATGATAAACCTTTAACCATAATAAGAGGCAATCAAATACCACTACTATTGTGAACTTTCAGAACATAACAAGAGATCATATACACAACTCAGAAAAATCAACCAAGATCCCTCAGGATTCATTCTATTAATTCCAAGTCAAAAGACAGAAGCATGTTCGGACATACAAGAGGATGGACATGAGAGCTTAACTGACATTCAATCCTGGTTGCGTCTACTTCAGGGGAAAATACATACAAATTCTTTGCAAAAAGTTGCCCGGAAGATGAATGGGAAAATATGTACGCACACCCATAATCATTTCCATTTAAGATCCCTGATAATTTTTACAGGATGCATTCCTACCATCATACTTGGTTTCTACAACTACAACCAAGTCCAGCAGCAGGACATCGCACAAGCAAACCTATCTGCTCTAACTGTGAACAACGCTATGACTGAAAATCCCAGCACATGTATCAGCAAAACTGGTTGAGCAATCTAAGCAATTTACAGGTGCTACATGTCTCACATGACTACCATAACCAATAACACTTGTATAGAAATAACATCATAAATAATGTTAAGAATGAGATGTCTGACTCTTCCAAAATCATCGAGACAAGGCACTTCGATGATAAAACTTGAAGTTTTTGATTGCAGCCGTCCTTCAACCAGAAGAGGACCTTCATCTTGGAACCTTCAGATGAGTACACAGCTAAAGACATCCATGAAGATTTCCTACAAAACAATAAGATACACAAAAAAATTAGAACTTCTCCTGAATCTAAGAAGAACATTATTAAGAGAAAAATCAATAATGGAATAAAATAGTGAATAACAACAAAGATGCATATAGCACTTGACCCCAAAAAGCAGTCCAGCATAACTGATGGCGCACACACTATTAATGACCTTAATTCATTTTTCCCCCCTTCACCAGTAGCTCACACACTATTTGGATGCATAAAATCATTTTATACCCAGAAAAAGAACGACTTAGCCATATCTTATTATCATTTCGAATGATTTCAAATCAAATAGTAAATAATCCTTCAATGGACTGATTGATAATCCAGGCGAATTCAAAGCTAACCTAAGATAAGTAGAAAATTGAAAAATCAATTAATGTGGACACTAGATTAAATATTCAATATTTAAGGAGTACTACACAAAAGGGGTACTTACCAAATATTGACAAACAAGGCAATCACAAAATTTTCCAACTTTTAAGATAATTTGGCGACACCATTAATGTACTAACTAATATGGTATGACAATAATTTGTGTTAAATAGGATCAACATTAATCATTTTCAGGAACTTACGACTTCTTCTTTATTATTTATTCCATAGGTCATTTTTTTAATTAAAAATTAAAAAGATAACAAGTAATAAGATACGTTAATTAGGGTAGCTTTACAACTATTTAGTCCACAACAATTTTATCTAAAAATATTTACGGACTAGAGTTGCATACAACAATCTTATCTAAAAATATCAACAGCATGCGCAAGAGAACTTTGCAAGAGCCAAACCAATCACAAAAAAGGTGCAAGTCCGCAAGAAATAAGGAAAAAGTTAGCTAACTGACTCACCTGCGCTAAGTGGCCTTTCACATCAATGGTCCGCTTCAGATCCGGATCCAGAGGAACTATCGCTATCAGAATCTGAAAAGATTGAGCAAAAGATATCAGACACATGCATGAACTACTGGCTGCGAAATCAATAAAATTAAACATGTGACAATTATGGTGCATTTAAAGATGAAACATGCAAAAGATAATCAGTATTACCACTTGAGGATGAACCCGAATCGCTGCTGGAACTGCTTGAACTACTAGACCTACTTGCATTATCCATCTGTCTTCCCGCTTCTGCACTTGTAGCAAGAGCACTGGTGTTATTTTTAGCTAGTCATGTAAAAACAACAAAGAACCATGTTCTATGAGTATTTTCCACCTAAAGCATGAACCTTGATACCAATCTGGGAAAATAGTCACATGTATAAGAGGCTTACCAGTATTACTGTTCCGTGCACCAGCAACCATAGGAGCAGAATTCTGTAAAGAAATGCCACAAATTAAGAAATCCCTACCAGACAAAAATGTAAAACGAGGGTGGAGAAGGAAAAGAGAGAGGGATATCTAGATCAAAGCTCACCATGACTGGGGCAGTCCGTGCAGTTCCTTTGGCTTGCTGAGCAAGTTCAGTCTTTCTCTTCTGCTTGCTTAAGTTCTTTTTGTAATTGGTCACAAACCTTTCAAGCTCCCAAAGGCTTTCTGCATCAATACTGTCTATGTCTACTTCAATCACATCATCATGTTGATAAAATGTTGAGTTCCTCTTCTTAATAATCTGAACAACAGCATCAAGCTTTTCTAAAGGTAAACTCTGAAGATGTGTGCTGAGTCTCTGCTTTTCTTCATAGGTCATATCCCTTTTATCGGGATCATTTGCTTTAGGTTTCTTAGGAACTGGTACCCTACCAACATGAGCAACGCGTGATGGCTTGAACCTGAAATCAGCTGGTCCAGTCATTGACTCAGACCTATCCAAAGTCCTTGCTTGAGAAGCAGGTGGAGCGGCATGAGAAGTTACAGAAGCACGGGCAAAGGGAGAAGGCTGAGGGACCTTTCTTGAAGTGGGGGTAGGCAAACCTGCATCATGATACATTTGATTCCTCCAATCCGGATTAAACTCGCCCTCTATAACTGCCCACCTCTCTTCAAAAATCTTTAACAACTGTTCCGACATAACATGAACATCATGTCCTTTAGGATTATAAGTCATGGCATTACGGAAGACAAGTCTCACATCCTCAGCAAACTCCCTGGGAGACTTGTACCGATTTTGAGATAACCTAGCTTTGATAGTGCCCAAATCCATAGGATGCTTGATGATAGCATGATAATCATGCAGCCCAAGACCCTCCACATTCACTGGCTCATTAAACACCCACCCATGCTTGTGCTTCATTAACCTCTGAAGCAGGGTGGTGCATCTCTTAAACACCTGATTCCTATGTTTATCAAAGCCAAAGCCAACGCCAAATGGATACCCCTGCTCCAACTCACCATTGTGTTTCCTCCCAGCACCATTTGGCTTAAATTTTTTATTGCTTTCCGGAGGCAATCTATCCTTCCCAAGTAAGAATTCGGAATTAGTGTAATACTGATTGGCCTTCGGGGTCCTCTTCTCCTTCTCCACAAACTCAGCAACTACATTATTGTTTTCCACAACTGTAACCCTTGGTCGCTGGAATGGTCTTGATCCAGGGTTCCCCACCAAACCCATCTCTGAATTCACTCGCACTAAAGCCCTACTATTCATCACACCATTATCAATATATCGTGATTGACTATAAGAATTAACAGCACCACTAGGAATAGCGGTTATCCTACCAACATTATTAAAACCACCATTTGTATTTGTATCATGTGTTGTCAGCTGAAGCTCCTTAGCTTCAAGCTCTGTAATTAAACTCCTAATCTGATCAAGCTCACCCGCTAAGTCCCTCCTAATACCTCTAATCTCCACTCTTGATGTTGCTCCCCCTATATTAATCCTAATTCTATCTCGAACCCTAGAAATTACAGGCTTAACTGTCGAATCCAGCTCAGCATGCTCTCTAGTTAATCCATCTGTATAACTTGCCATAGCAGCCTCTTCACCCCGAACATCCCCACCATTATTAGCCTCCACAATTGGGCTGCCACCAACCGTAGCCACATCTCTACCATCTAAATCTCCCTGTGATCCAAGGGTATCATCCTGCCCTTGTCCACCATTTATCAATTCTACCTGATCCCTATCCCTCCCATCTTCAAATTCCAAATCACACGGCGAAGAATCTTTCAATTGAGGTTCTTCCTCCTCCTGACGATACTGCAACCGTTCCGATTTTTCTGCAGATTCCAATTCCCCATCCTGTACAACATAACCATTCGCATCCTTGCTGCTCCCCTTGTTGACATCCGGCGCAGCGGAGATCGGAATCGGGTCATCCTTCTTCTGGATCCTTCTACGCTTCCGGGTATAAACTTTGGTAGGGCTTCCCCACCTTAACCTTTCTCTAGATTTCAAATCGTCGACATGTGAAGCCATACATGAAATCAAACCAAATAACACCAGAAACCTGAAAAAAATCCACCAAAATCACCATAATAACATCTTCAACCATAAAAAAAAAAAAACTAGGGTTCCTCAGAACCCCATGAATCGTAACAACAATATTCCGAAACCCTAGCTCAAACAGATCGGGAAAAAAAAGCGATTCACTTTTCAGGTAAATCAAAGCCGGTACGGAACTAGGGTTTTTCCAAAAATAATAAAATAGTAAAAACAAAAAAAAATTACAAAAAAGTAAATAAAAAATTTAAAAAATTGGGGAAGAATAAAATTAGGGTTAAGAAAATTGGGGGCAGAGCATAGCAGAATAGAGAGAGAGATGATTACCTGTTGAGAGAGAGAGAGTTTTTTCGGGTCGGATCTAAAAGTGTACTCGCTTGGGTTATGTACGTACAGTTTACTTTCTCTTTTATAATGTTGTTGACACGCGCTTGTCGTGTCGGAGCCTACTGTTATTACCAAAGTGGCATTTGTCGTTTTGCCACGTAATATGTTGGGAAAACATGGGATGACACAATATTTTTGTTTTTACTTTACTTGCTTACCCTCGTGGTTCTTTTTGAATCATTTTACTTGTCATGTATAATCACATGATTTAGCTTATATTTATGTATAAACTCATGGTTTAACACTTATTTGTTTGTTTGAGTATAATATATGAATATGTTTTTTTAATTGATATAATGTATACATATATTTTTTAATTTGGTTATGTTCTTTAACTTTGGGTGTGTATAAGTAGACGTTTAAACATATATGAAATTTAATAAATAGATATATGTGTCATACGTGACATAATATACACAGGATGTGAAATTGTCAAGTAGGACGTCATGTAGGATATATATGTCTATTTGTTCAACTTTATACAAGTGTAAGTGTTTATTTTTGCACATCTACAATTGAAGGGCATAGATGTTGGTTGGGATTAAGTTAAAGGGTGTGTTTATACATTATGTTTTTTTTAATTTGGTCTTAGTTGATATAAATGTTTTTCAATTTTGGGTGTCAATAAATAAAAATCTAAACGTGTATAAAGTTGAATAAGTAGATACATGTAATATGTGTAGTGTCCTACGTAGCAATACACGTCTTATGTAGCGTCCTACGTGTGTATTATGTCATATAGAATATGTGTATTTACTTGTTTAAATTTATATAAATTTAAGTATTTACTTATGTACACAATTTTGAGGGTACAGACGTCAATTTGATGTTATGTTAAAAGGGAAGTAGCTATATTTATGTATTTAAGCAAGCAAAAATTAATCACATTTACTAAGCTAAGTAACTTTGGACCTTTTTTGGACATTTATTTAATATGTGATGTTATGTGCCGCACATCATTTATGAGATTTTTGGTTAAAATAGGGTCGAGTTTAATATTTTTTATATTTCTACTCAAAATTCACCTCAGGATTTAAAATGTAATAACACTGGATAATAATATTCCAACACACAAGTTTATCCTCAAGATTTTATATTAAATTCAAATTGTTTTTCATTTATATGAATAATTGATGAACATGAAATGTTGATCGACTAAATATCTAGTATTATTATTAACATGTATCGCACATAATTCATAGAAATTAGTTATTTTATATGATATAAATATAAATGTTAGTTGATCGAAATCTTCTTCAAATATTCAACAATTTTTATGTTCTTAAAAAGTGTAAACCCTATTTTATTTTGATTGTACTTCTTAAACCTAAAAATCTTTTAGCAATATTTCTTTCTGGACATACTTAATCATAAGTTAGTAATACCTTCAAGTTGATTTACTATCAAATTGAATTTTATTAAAGATATTTTACTAAAGATACTTTATTAAAGCAACATATACCCCTCTTAATGTATCATAATAACATATTTAACTTAAATATTATACTGAATATTGACGGCGTACAATTATTAACGTGCAACAGTACACATATTATATTATATTATATTAAAAGCAAAAAAATACTTAATGAAATGTCGTTCGACTTTTTGAAATAAATTTCTCAGAAGATACAATAATCATTTAATTATTTTTCTTATATTTTAGGACTATGAAATCAAATAAAAAAATCGTAATGAAATATGTCCTTATTTGAATTATGTGATACAATGGATCATCTGATTTTTAGAACTTGTCTTTAAGTTTTCATGACATCTTCTTATCACATGAGATTTTGATATGAGCCTTCATTTCATTTATTTTGCAATAATACGATGTGTGATATTTTTGTCGATTTCCCAATACGTTGAACAATAGACCCAAGATACTTAAAAATTATTATATTTTCTTATGACATGTGAATCAAGTCTCACCTCCACAATATCCTCATGTGTACATCACTGAACTTGCACTCCAAATATTTTGTCTTAATCCTGCTTAACATGAACCCTTTTGACCTCCAAAGTTTGTCACCGAACCTCAAGCTTATAAGTGTTAACTACACTATGAGTCTCGTCTGTCAAAACTATATCATATGCAAATAACTTACGTCATGGCACCTCACCTTGAATATGTTGAGTCAAATTCATCTATTTCACAACTGAAAAATGCTAGGAGTCTCGACCAATAGTCCTTGCTCGGATTTTAGATTAATTATGGCGCAGTAGAAATATTGGAGGAAATTAATGAATGCAGGAAAGTAATAAATCAAGAGATGAGATTAATTAAGGAGGATTAACTAATCAAGATTCTAAGGCCTCATTTAAATATATTATTTCTTCCAATTAATGAATACCAAAATGATTTACTTAATTAACATTTGCATTCAAGTAAACTATTAAGAAAACCAATTTACTAGTACTTTTTCCCAAATAAATCTGCATGTGTAATAAATGAAGTAGTAGGTTCAACGTTGTAGATTATTTAAGGAAAATGCACCCATCACAAGTCTGCCAATGATTATTTTCTACAAATATATATATATATATATGCTATATATCTAACACCTCTACTATCTCAGACTATAAAAGCTAAATCTAATGCCTCAGGCAGAAAGGAGCTCGCAAAATATTAACTCAAATGTATCAAAAAATGGAACTGGCAAAACTTCAAAGTATCACTTTCTTTTTTTATGTTTAATTAGGCGTTGGCAAATTTGATTCCTTTCTCAATGGACGATTTCAGCTCTGGTTTAAGAGCTTCAAGTCCTTCTTTCTCGTAGTCTGAAAGTGCGCCTAATCCCAAGACTTCTTCCACGCCATTTTTCCCAAGTCTCACCTGAAAATAGTTCAAACAAGTGTTGAAATCAGAAGAACGATAACCAGCAAAAGAAGAGTTATCATATCAATCTCCCATTTTATACCCTCATTGTGAGAGGGATCATCAAATTGAAAATAATGTCATCGACTGACAGAAAATGAAGATCCCTCTATACAGATGCAAAATCGAGTGATGGCAAGGCAGATACATTTAATAGCAAATAGGCATTCAAGCACCATTTAGGTTAGAAGCGGATATCATTACCTTGGATGCAAAGAATGGGAGGTCTGTCACAGTTGACTGTACGAATGAACACTCTACAACATCTGGAACCCCATTCAGTCCCTTCAAGCAAGCATCCGCGAAGATGGCACCAGCATAGCTGCAGAAGTGAAACAAATTGCTCAAAACCCAGTAACCACACAAAGAAAGATATGCAAATAAGGTGTATAGGACCAGTGACAAAAAATAGAAGTCTTCTTATTTTTTGTAACAATATCTTCTACTGATATACTGAGTGGGGCAAGTTCTCTTCAATACATTGTTTTGACAAGTAGTTCACTTCAATACTAGGTGCATGGAATCTTAAAATTCAAAACGTTATCAAGATTGCACAATCTTGGCCACTATGCAGCATGTGTTAATTTCCAGTTGTGGCATGTGACAACACATGCAGAAAAAGGTATCATGTTGTATATTAGTATTGCGAAGACCTGTCAAAATATATTCGCTCTATTTTAATTTACGTGAATTTATTTGATTGTGCAGAGAATTCAAGAAAGAAAAGAATTGAGACTTGTGCTCTTAAACATGTCATAACATTTGTGTGGCTATAAAAGCTTCTCATCAAGGGTAAATGGAAAGTTTCTTAAATTACGTCCAGGTTTAGGAAGTCTTTCTTTTTTAAAAGGACTATAAAGGAGATATGGTCACATAAAAGTTGAACAAATAGAGTTGTCAAGCAACTCTAGACCCTCTTTACAAGAATTTGACTCTGGAAGACACTTATGCAGGTGTTCCTTGTCAATACCAGAAGTTCTTGCCACCAAACAGAGAAACTTTCATGGAACATTGAAACTTAAATAAGTAAAAGAGATCATGAATAGAAGCATACGCCATCGAGAGGGTGGCTGAACCCTTTCCAGCCTTGGCCTCCACAACTTCAGTGCCACCATCTTGGGTGCGCTTGGTGAGTGCCTCAATGTCTTCACTAGACAAATTTGCACTTGGAGTGGCCTATTGCAACATTTAGAGATAACAACAAGACAGGAATTAGTAAAGTTACAAGGTGGAATTAATCTTTTTTTATGAGTCAACATGAGGTAGACGTAATTTTTAAATATCCTAGATAACCAAAAGAAAAGAAAGATTACTTGGGAAAATAACGGGAGGATAGTTACGCCAGCGTGACCACCAACAACGGGGACATTGACATCTGGAATAATGCACCAAAATTTTTAGTAGTGAATACGTACTTTACATGAATTGACAGTTTAATACAATGAAATAGAAGCAAATCAAAGATGGAAATCACTATGATGCATACCAGCAACATTAACTTTAGCTTTTCCAGCATAGAAAGTCTTTGCCCTAACAACATCAAGTGTGGTCACTCCAAAGAGTCTCTTCTCATCATAGGTTCCTGCCTTCTTGAACACCTCAGATGCAATTGGGACAGTGGAATTCACGGGGTTGCTGATCACATTGACAAGTGCCTTTCGGAGATTTGAGGGGAGGCATTAGAGGAAAGAGGAAAGAGGAAGAGTCCGTATTTCTTACTCGAACATCTTAACTAATATGTAAACCAATATGGGTGGGTACTTACATGAGGGCAATATTTTGCAATAGCTGTGCAAAGAGATTTAACAATACCAGCGTTAATGTTGAACAGATCATCACGGGTCATACCAGGTTTTCGTGGCACACCAGCCGGAATAATGACAACATCAGCTCCTTCCAAAGCCTTCCCTAGCTGTTCTTCTCCTGCATAACCCAAAATCTGCAAGTCCAGGAAAAAAACAATGGTCAAGGAACTGCAAGGACTAGGGATCAGACACTGAGGTCGTTCAGTTTGTGGATTGCAGGTGTGGCAAGTGGGATAAAAAGTATAACATTGTTTGGCTTATTGTGCAAAGGATTACATCATTAGGATAAAAGTAAGGGGTCTTTTGGGAGATCCATATTTTTTAAAATAAACCCCCAACTAAATTCTGCATTAGTTGTTTAGTGTTTGGTTTTAACTTTTACTCTCACTATTCACAATATCAACATTAATTATGTAGTTATACCAAATTCAGTAATGTATAACATTACAAGTATTAGGAATAGATGCGTAAGAGCACATAAATCAGAAAAGAATAACATTATATTTGATCACTTATTCAGTTAACCATTTCTTACATATTATCTCTCCGTATATTTTGAGAAAAGTTTGTACATTGACTATAAAGTAATAAGAACATCAGGCAATTTAATTAACTATACCTCAATCTCTAACTGCAGGAGTACTCAATGATATAAATTCTCTAGATATCTTGTGGTATTTGGTCCATCTCAATTTGATATTATTAAGTAATTTATCTTTTATGGTTAATTAGGAGTCCCTAAAACTAAAAGTTCTCCAAACTTCGCACCTATCCCTATTTGAAGCTAAAGCTAGCATAGCAATGACTAAGGCTTAGTCTAGCTAATTCGTATCTCTTATAGATATCTTTTGTTCTCATTGTTCTATATTCTTAGATAAATCCACATTGATACAGAGAGATCATACTACTCTTAAAGCAATTTTCTTCCACATGACTTTAGTTCAACCTGATCTCTTTTTATAGCATCTTCAATCACCACAATGCTGTACGTACGGACTAGTGTTTGTAGGTTTATGCAAGGCATAGCCAAACCATACATGGCAACTTTTTACTAATTAATCCTCTATGTGATACTTGCACTTTTTGTCTAATGTGATCATTTCTATTTTTGTCCAATCTTATATGACTGCACATCAATACTTGCATCTTAAGTTTCAATGACAGTTAATCTTGTGGATATGATAAGCATTTGAGACCCAAAGTTCACCCCATATCACATTGTTGATCTCACAACCATTTTATAAATGTAATATTTATTTCACATTTTTGTAGTTTTATTCCAATGAGTTTTTGCTTGAAAAGTTCACAAGGAATCAAGGATTACAGTAAAGAGATTCTAATAGTAATAATAATCACTGGAGTATGTGGAGTATTTGCCATTGAATGTTGAAGTCATCTACAACAAATGCTTAGATAAAATTTGATAAGAGTTTTTTTTTGATAATTCTATGCCTTTACGTTATTATTTAATATTTAGCATATCATCATACCTGGTATATAATTAGCAAATATAATAGGAATCAAAACAAAACTCAACGAAATAACAGGTACAGATTCACATAAACATACAAAGATTAGATCAACTTGTGAGACAAACACTACGAGAAATCAACATAAAAACAAAGATCAAGTCCCTGAATTCATCGAAGAACACTGATGCATCAGAGCAGTTAAAATTCTAGGGCTTAAAAGAGTGAGAAACCACACACGCATCCCGATCAGCATAAAACATGGAGTAACAGGCAAGATAAAGCAGAAATTAACCTCAGATCTGGTGTTGATGTGGCTGACATCAGCGGCAACACCAGGGGTTCCAGCAATATCGTAGAGTGCAAGTCTGGAAACTAAAGGATTCAGTTTCATGAGAAGTGACAGCGGCTGCCCGATCCCTCCAGCTGCACCTAAAATAGCAACTTTCCTGTCCGGAGCAGACTCCGATGCGAATCCCCGGCGTGTGCCGGCGGTTGAGGTTCTGCGAGCCAAAGTTCTCAATATGGATGTCCTCATTGCTATGGCGAAGAAAATGTGAAGTCGAAAATGAGAGAAATGTTCAAAGGGAGTGTTGAGTTGCGTGAAGCCGACTACAGTATTTATACTGGCTATAGATTCGTAAATTTGTAGGAATGGGTCCCCCTGATTTTTAGCCGGTAAATATTCCTCTCATTTATTTTTACTTGTTCTCTTAGTATTTAAAAATATTTTGAGTTTTTTATTCAATATTTAATATTTATCCTAAAATTTGAATTTGTGTAAAATAAAGCTAGCACTCAAAACCTTTGATTAATGAGCAACAGTTTTATTCACTACACTATATTTTCTAATAGTTACATATCAATTTTAACATATCAGGAAAATATAATTATTTTTTTCTTATTTAATTCTTCATATTAATTACTTATTTTTCAAGACCTGAGAAGCTAAGATTAAACAAAATACTTATATTCATCATTATCTCTTAACCGCATGGAAAATTTAGTAGTTTTGAAGGTATTTGGAAAGATTATAAAGTGCTTTTAAGCATTCACTTTTAGGCTAATTTTTTTAAAAAATATATCAAAAACCAAAAGTAGAGTATCACCTACGTGTATGACTTTTAATTTTTGGCTCATAAGCAACTCTTTATATGCCCATCCTACCAGGTTCTTAATAAGTTATAAGTTTTGTTTGATACACTGAATGAGATAGTAATCTCATACAATAAAGTAAAATTATTTTTTCATGCTTAATCGATAAGATAAATAATAAAATGATGAAAATAGTTAAATCTCATGGAGATATTCAACACATGAGATATTTTTGTTTATCTCATCTCACCTACTAAACGCGTCTAATTATTTACCTTTTATTATATTTTATACGTCTCAATTTATGTGTTGTTTTAGTCCATTTTTAAAAAGTACTTGATAATAATGATTGTACTTCATTTAATATTTTCCTAGAGCACTAACAAATGAAGCATATTCTTTTTATCTTAATGAAGCATATTATCTGCAAATATAGTTGCGTTTGCGGACCAAGTTCCCATCTTTACACTAAAGGAAAAAAAGGCTCATCATCTTTATGATATCGAGAACACTTTTTTTATGCCTCATACAGCTAGCACAAGTTATACTTTTTGTTTTACAAGTTAGTGAACCCAATTCTTTACATTTGTTGGTACAAACTTTGAGTCCACCAATTTATGAAAAAAACCTCGCACAACTTTGTATCAATTGTGTGAGGACACAAAAATACAAAATTTCTTATATCTAACCTTCTGTTGGTCCTTGGTTTACTGGCCTTGTCTGAAAAATCTGCCGGAGATCATAATGCGAGTATCTCAATGCAGAAAATATAAGAACTGTAAGTGCATTATTATATAGAACAGCTGCATATAAATACATCTGGCTCACATATAAAAGAAGTGTATCGGAGTGGCATGCCAGCGATGTGTTTGATGTGAGTGAGACATTCGAAATGAATATACAGTATTCGAACAACATCCTCTACAGATTCTCGCATGTGGAAAATGTATGTTCTGGCAAATAGAGCTCTTGAACAGAATCCTCCATGTACAAAATTTCCCAGCCACAGCTCGATGGCCTCATTAGATGCAACCCTCTTCAATTGTAACAACTTCAACCTTCGCAATATTATAGAAATAGAGAAAGACAACTCTTTAGTCCATATCTTAAACAATCCAAATTTTAAGGGAAAAGTAGCAATCAAATCTGAAAAAGGACAGCTCGGTAAACATTAGGGAAGTGACACATCCCAAGGGAGTTTAATGTAGTCAGGCCACCCTGGTGCAAGCAATTTCACAGCTCGAACCAAATCAAAATACTAAAAAAAGTTGTAATCATCTCCATAAGCTAACCTCGATAACACAAGAACAACTTTTGGATGTTTTGATTTTGACAACTTGAAGTGAAAGACAAAGTCCCTTAGATGTTGGTTAACAAAGAGCGTCAGTCGGTTGGCCATATATCTTCTTTATCCAGTCCAGAACATCCACACAATCTTTATGCCCAATGAAATGCCTTCACATACAGAGGGATTTCAGGTTAGGAGAAAATGAGTGAAGATTTTTGTTTCTATATTTAAAGTTCATACCTGTTTATTGTACGATAGGTCTTCAATTCTGCAGCTTGACGGTGATTTCTTATATCTTTCTGCATACAAAGTGACTCAGGCATCTGGAGATGGCCATCCTGACTGTTATATGAATCACATATGAAGCTAAGCACCTTTTCCTGTAAATGCCATTTTCAGATGTCAACAGGAGAATTTGACATGTTTCATGGCTCATGCAACTGAGAGATAAGGCCCAATAAAAGGTAAGATTAAACAATTAAACAATTTTTCATAGGGGAAGAAACGACTGCCTCTGCCCATGAAACAAACACGTTCCTTGAAAAACAGAAAACTGAAAATTATCACATGCCAACTCCAAGTCAAAAATCCCTATTTCTTACAATTAATTGTCACTGTCTATATTTTCCCTCAAGGCATGCTTTTGGAAAAAGAGAAGTCTCAAGGCAAGAATAAGCGTCTAAAACCAAAGGAGGTCATCGTGAAACAGATTGTAGCTCTACGAAAAAAAAAAAAAAAAAAGAACAATTTGAAAGAGAATCTTCCCACACTAAGGTAATTATTGCTAAGAAAAGGACCCACTATTGTTCTGAACCTTCCAGAATCAACCTTTCATATCCAGACTGACACAACACAGAATATACCAACCATGGGATACCCAAAGAGATGATGAAAATATCTGCATATATATATAATGCATGCATGACTGTATGCATATCATACTGTCAATAAAAGGAATCGTGAACAACTTTTATAAACCAGGAGAAACTCAGCTACTGCATCCGGAATGAAGAGATTTGTCCAACTTGATAAAAGTTCTATTTAACAAAAAGAAAGGCACAATAATTCCTCATAAAATAGAAATGGCATACCAAAGGTTTAGAAGCATCTATCCACTCATAAATCTGTTCATTGCGAAACCATGTCATCTGCCTTTTTGCAAAATTTCTGCACAAGAATATAAGAATCAGTCAATCAGCTTATAACTTGCAAGAAATAACATTATAGACAACAACAACATACCAAGTGTAACCCCACAAGTAGGATTTGGGGAGGGTGGAGTATACGAGACCTTACTCCTACCTTGTAGAAATAGAGATGATGTTTCCAATAGACCGGATTAAAGAAACATTTTCAGCAGTTTCAATATGGGAAAAGTAACAACAATGAAATAATGTGAAATGGAGAGCATTACACAACATAGAGAAGAAAGAACTGTAAAACCAGCACTAAACGAATATTGCCAAGAAACTACAAGAATATTGCTAATACTACTGCCAAGAAATAGTATTATAGACAATCCAATCAAATCAGGAAAACCAGCACTAAAAGCATGGACCAGACCCAAATGTATGGAAGGGGCCAGAGCCCAGACAGGAGTAAGAGTGGACCAATTTAGGCAGTACTATCAAAAGTTCCTCACATTTGCATCCACAATCATCCATACTGCTCTTTTCTCATCTTGAAAAGTAACTATAGTATCAAGAAGTGTGGCTCGCTCAGCAGACAAGAAAGTGAGGGTTAAGTAGAAAGTTGTCTTCAACAGTGACAGGGGAGACATGATTAAAATTCTATCAGGAATAGTTGTGGAACTTTCTGCTGATCCATGGCAAATCCACATACAATGACTACAACATATAAGCCTCCAGAACTAAACTGTGACACTACAGAGAAAAATTGCAGATAAATACTACATTTAAATGTCAAGAAAGAAAGGTTGTCTTAATATGTGAAATAATAGAGGAAGTGTTTGTTATGACTTATGACAGAAGTTCTTTTCCAAGAAAGACATTTTCATGAGGAAGTCATGCACTAGTGCTTGGTTACTGGGGGGTGAGGGGATGACCTCCCTCACTTATGGACGAAAGCCATATTCGTTATAACTATGTTGACTTTTAATTCCATGTCACTTTATCCAACCAACTATTAGACATAATTATTAATCTTTATTAGTCAAATTTCGGTAAAACACTATCCAATTTGGTAAAATTATTATCAGTCTTTGATATGTATTTTTCCAAAAATTATTTTTCAGTCACCAACCAAACACGAGAAAACATTTTCTGGGAAAATAATCTTCCACTAAAAAAAATTTCCCCGGAAATATTTTCCATAAAATAATTTTCGTTAGATCAAACACATTTCAATCAAGGAGGCCTTAACGGTTCTTACTGAAAGTCCATTTTATTGAAAGATAACATTTTGAAAAATTATATTTTATTACACAATAAGACAGTCGTTTTCCCTACATCCATATCTTCTATACAAAGAAACCGAGAACAACAAAGATCATCACGATTTGAGACAATTACATAGTCACAGTGAAAGTAACATACCGTGATTCTTTCTGAAATTCAGATAAAAATTCATAGAAGTCCCCAGCAGAACTCCATCCTCCATTTTCCCTACATCTTAGAAGGTATTCCATTGCCTAAAAGATTTTGAACAAACACATATTAGTAAACAAACTATTGGACTGTGTTCAAGCTATAGGGATGCAAACATACTTGTCGGTAACCAATTGCTCGAGCAGCAGAACTCGAGTTCGGCAAAAGACCCACATCAAGAAGCCACCCTGCCTCAGATAGAATTCCATCTGCTCCTGCAGTATGCACCATCATAATGAATTAATTAGGATCAATGTATTCTAAATAAAGTTGTTAAGGAACTAAAATGGAAAGCTCTTATTTAAAAGAAAGATTTATTTTAGTTGAAGCAAAGATTGGTATCTCAATGACTACAAAATTAAAACACACTGGTTAACTCTTAGAAGAAGAATTAACCTTTATTAACAAAATGATCACTGGTACTTATTTGAATTGCTCACATTTCACTATCCAATTTCCAAAGAAAATGTTTCTCCAGTTATTCAGAAGAAACTTGTCCGAAATACATATCCTTAGATGACATCAAGACTATGAACAAAGAGAAAGAAAGGATCAAATAACTTCATCTAGTCTTTCCAAAATGTGAGAAAGAAAGGATCAAATTAATTCATCCAGTCTTATCAAAATGTTATGAAACGAAGAAGGGCAGGAAGGGAGGAAGGAAGAGAAGTAGATAATTAGCCCTAGGTATCATGACAACCGCAAAAATCTTAAGGCAGAAAAGAATGTTCTTCCTAGAAGGCTTGTGAATAATGGATGAGGCTGTGATTAAGAATTCCAACACCTTAAAAGAATATAAAACAAAGCAAATAATCATAAAAATTTCATTAATCTTTTACCTAAGAGCATATCTTCACACCGAAAATCAATTGATCTATAGAGATCTATCCTATTGGTGGAAAGGAAATAACAAAGAAAATCATAATCCAAATCCTTTATTTCACTCTGCTGCAATTTGTCAGCAGAAGTCTTGACATCAGCAGCATCTATTTGACCTGATACGAGCTGTTCTCTGAAAGAATTATATGGTACTTCAAAAGCTGATGGAGGTAACCCAGTAGACTGCAAGACAAAAAATGTATTTAGTTTTTTCATCTAAAGATGAACTGAACAGGCTGCGACAACATGGACTAACAGTTGTGCACATCTCAATCCAGTCTCAACTATTCCAGAACCACAAAGAGCACTTATGAAACCAATACAAGTTCTCTCTACAAGTACATCAATAGTTGACAGGAAACACAGATTCTCCCTGCAATCACATCGGTAAGTGACAAACAATAACACAGAAATCTCTAATGTCAACCTAACTCATACAACATGTGATCTAGCTTACAAAGAAGGGGTTAAAATTAGAGCGATCGCACATGAAAGTTACACAATTTTACCTTAACAATTTCAAGCCTGCGACGCAAGCGATACCAATCATTTGCCGGTAAAGACTGGGAACCAGGATCACCAGCTTTAACCAACAACTGAACAGCAGCATTCCAGTCTTCATCATTCTGTAAACTTGCAAGCTCTGAGTCGACTTCAGCAGCAATCTCTCGAGAGGCTTTTGGAACATCTGGCCTCCCATAAATAAACCTTAAACGTTGGACAGAATTTATTATGTGAGTAGGAAGATCATGCTCCTTTAGGTTAAGTGACTCAGTTGTAGAGACTGCATGAAAACGGAATTCTTGTACACCCAAGATCCAATTCTATTATCAGTTACAGGATATATGTAAGCTTCATTTTTAAATATAATAAAGCTTGTAAATAGACATCTCTCAACAAAACTTATCCTCATTCTTGCTCTCTCACAGTTTGTAGTTTTACAGAATGAATCTTCTTTGTTGAACAAGTTGCAACCAAAACATTTAGCTTTAGTTTTGAAATGTGCTCCTCAATGTAACCAGAAGCTTTCAAGTGTGAGCTGTAATATCCTACACATACCATCGCAAATATAATCCAGTACCACCCGCGACTATTGGAACACGGCCCCTATCAAGGATATCTCTGGCAGTTTGCCTAGCATCCTCAAAAAATTGTCCAACAGAATAATCTGATGACATATCCAAAAGAAAAGGAGAAAAAAATTGTGTTAGCACTAAAGGACAACAAATTTAAGGGCACATCATATAGGGCATACAGTTAACTAAATATGACTATATGAGCAAATCAGACCAAGGAAATTTCACTTCAAATTACAGCCCCACCCCGTCCAACTGGCACAGGTTCCCTAGAAAAAGGACTCTTGAACACAGTGGAGTTTGGAATGTTGTGTTAGTCTAAAGTTACAAATACTAGTGATTCACTAATCTCAACGATTTGTATAAACATTGCAAATGCCTTGAGCATAAACAAACAAAGGTGAAATGATAGATATAAAATGGTCAATTTGAGGGTTTCAACAAATTGAGGAATTTTGATGTGTTCCCTTCATTGATTTTAAGTTCTGACGTTCCACAAATATGGAAAGCAGAGGGCTTCTATTGGTCATGACTGTCACTACGCACATGCCAACAAATATATGCACCGAATTACAATTTATGACAATGTAGAGGGCATAGATCATGCTTCATGGAGTGAAGGGATGAGCTGCACAGCTATTGAAATTCATGCAAAATAATGTTTCATTGCTTCAGACCCTCTAATTTAGACAGAAATACCTTCGGATGGATGCAATATGTCGACCAGATGATGTACTACTTCCTGCAAAACATACAGCAAAATAAGCGTCTGTCATGGCAGTACTCTGACACGTGATTCTATAAAATTCAAAAAGTGTTTTCCATTCCTCAAACGGACAAACAAGTAGAAATGAAGCTCCAGAAGTTAGTCACTCAGTACATCCAAACATGAAACCAAAAGAACCAAAAATTACGCAGAAACCAAAAGAAGGCAAAAAATGTTTCATGTTAAAAGCATGCCTCAAAAAACCAGGCAGTAAACATGCTAATATTAGCAAAACATAATTCAAATTTTCTAAAGCAATACCTTTCGTTCATCAAATGAAGGCTTCGCTGAACCGACATCAAGCCCTCGATACACCTATAAAGCCAGAGAACAAAGCATAAATCAACTGAATTTCAACAAACATCATTCAGTCAGTAGTAGAGCCATGATTTTCACTAAGTGGTTCAAAATTCGAAAAGTCCAACACTAGAATAAGCTATAATAGGGGTTGAACATCTACAATATATACATAAAAATAATTTTAACCATGTACAACAAGTGTAATTTTCTCGCCACTGCATTCAGTTAAACAACACTGACAAGTTTGTGATAAATTGATAATCTTTGCTATTTCATTTAAGTTCAAGTTTTAGTACTTCAATTTTATTCAATTGTTTACTATCAATCTCAATTTTCTAACTAAGCAAACGGAAGCAATTTATGAGGTTAGATAAGTAATAACCTGTACAGAGTCCGCACTGATGATTTCACCATTGAGTCTCTTAGCGAGCTCTAATGCTAGCTTGCTTTTACCGGCACCGGTAGGTCCGGAAATGACAATAACTTTCTCTTTGGTAGAGGAGGCAGAGCAGGAGGTGAAGAGGCGGCGGCGGCGGAGAAGTGTCTCCACCGTGTACGGCAGCCGGAGATAGCTGCTTATGCGAATGCCACCAGTCCCGACGGTGCTTATCATGACCGGAGCAACTGGACCGATTTGGCTACCGGAGAGGAGCCAAGTCCCTTTTTAACACTGTAGTTTAGAGGCCTCTTAATTGAATTTTTCAAAAATTAATATTTGTTTGATAAATATGAAAATTTTATTATTTGTGAAAATTATTTAGTCTCTATTAAATGAGTAAATTATAATTTATAAAAAATAAATTAAAATATGATATTATAAGTTGCATATAGTTCATATTTTTTTTATAAATAAATATATTTAATAATACGACAAATTTTTAAACATATTAATTTCAAAGATTCACCAATCTAATAAATTAGCAATAGCACTAATTAGTTATTCGTTAATATAATTCTTTCAGATGTTACATATAATCTCTTTATATTGAGTATAATTTATTTTAACTTTTATAAATTGAAATGATGAGGTTTTGTTTGTAAAATATAAATTTGAAGTTGTTGAGTTTATTTTGGTTGAAAGTCCATGTAAATTGTCCACTTGATATTCTTTTACTTTTGTGGTCTCATTGTTAAACGATTTAGAGTAAATTATAATTGTATGTGCTGAGGTTTGAATTCGATGTAAAATTTGTTTATAATGGCATTGCATTCATGTATATATAGAATTTATTACAAAAATACTTCAGTTATTTTGATGCAATACAATATAATTCAAGCGATCATCCATGAAATTATCTCGTTTCTCCTTTTTGCTCTGCTCAATTTCACCATAGAAATATGAAGCAAATCCACATAGAGCTAGGAAAATAGCAACTCCCTTTTCAACTTGAAACTTTTCATGAAATAAAACTATAGCTAAAATCTCAGTAACAGGAAGTAAAAAAGCACCTATAATTCCAGAAAATAAAGATGAAGAATAAAATATCACTCCAACTAATCCCAACAATGCTAATTGCCAAATAATGGCACACCATACAAGTACTAAATAATACTTAGCTTCTCCAATCTCATATTCACTTGCTTCCTTTGGAATTGCCTGTCAAATAAGATGTTAATATGTTTTTGTTACATCTGATAAATAAAATATATTATTTTAAAGGTATTTATGTATAACTTAGAAATAATATCCTTATCTCACAACATAAAAGTTAAATTTATATACATTCTATTATTTGTAAAGTCTACTTATGAGACCACATATTGTTGTTGTTGTTAAAAAATATCACGAGTACAATGATAGTAGAGGTGGGGGTGGTAGACGTGGGTTAGTCAAATAGTGGTAGTTGGGAGTATGGTGGTAGAGAAATAAGTGTTTTTAAACTTTTAATTTTGCTTGCGTCATAAACATAACTTGTTAAATTTGAAGTTTTTGCCATAATTCATAAGCAACACTTTTCACTTAGTAGATAATGAGGTAAGCGAACTCAAAAATTCAAGATTTAAGGTCATTGAATGTAATTTTATTTAAGGAGACAAGTAGCTTAGAAGTAGAATTCATTTTTTTCTTTTGTTTATTTTTACTTGTCTACTATTTAAAAATAGATATTCGTTTTTAAACTAATTATACTTATTTTATATTATTCTTAAAGTACTATTCATTTTTCAATATTTAGATGACTTATGTTATTTGTCATTTGTCATTTTACCTATTTTATTTCAGAATAAATTATCCGATACAATTGTACCAAGGAGAGGAATTTATCTCAATACTAATTACTAATCCGAAATAAATTAGACGAGAGGGAGTTGCTCGAATGACAAGCACCCCTCACTTCCAACCCGAAGTTTGGTTGCGAGTTTGAGTCACCAAAAAAGCAAATAGGAGTGGTAGTTCCTAAGGAGGGGTAAAAAAATCCAAAATAAGTTACCCACTTATCAACTAAACAACAAATTAAGTAACATCATAATACCTGTTAAAGTAATACTATAACTAGTATGAATAACTAACGAGACTAATTGTCTATTCTAAGCAACTATACTCCATAATTTTTTATTCAACTCAGTTAAAATTTCAGAAAATTACAACTTTCAAAAATTCAAATTTCTAACTTCAAAATTTATGGTCAAAATTTGAGCTCGGATTCCACGAGTTTTAGAGAGGAAAATGGAGAGGAATACCTGGAAATCCCTGTTAATGATCATTCCAATGGTGCAAAAAACAGTAGCAGAAACACCAATAATCAGCTGAATCTCCAACACCATAGTATAACTAATAGCATTTTTTGCCTTTATGTAAATCAATTCAATAAGCGATAGCATAAGCCCAAAACAAACCGCACCCATAACCGTCATCACAAACCCAATCACATACTCCTTAACAGAAACACCGGTCGGCCGATCGCCGTTCCCCCGGAGTGCTAAAGTTGCAGCTCCGGCGATTAACAGAAAAACAGATAACTTCGAATACACAGTCAATTTTTGCTTTACTAAAAGTACAGCGAAGAGTGCGGTGAACGCTAGTTGAGTTGCGTTGATGAGAGATGAAGTAGAAACGGGTAATTTTGCAGGTCCCCATGAGATGAAGTAACCGTCGAGACCGGCGATGATTCCGACGCCGGTAGATCCGAGGATTTCTCGACGAGTTATGGAGAGGATTTTGCCGGTCGCCGGAGATTCAATTTTCCGGCGGTGAAAATAGGAGATGGATAAAGGGATGAGGATTAAGGGACAGGCAATTGTTTGTAACCAACTGGAGAGCCAAATTCTTTGACCACCATGGATGAAGTAGAAACGAGATATCAAAGGGCCACCACAGTTGCCTATTGAAAACATAATTATGTTCAAAATTAATAAGGTAAACTTCTTCATTTTTGCTAATCTATAATTAAGTTTCTAATCATCGTGTATTTATAACATAGCTAAATTATATATTCACCAAATTCATAATGTGCTAATTCTTTTAAATCTTTTTTTAATGTAAGTCATACAAAAGTCCTCTACATTAGTGCCTTCCATGTCCCTTCAAGGGCAAATTATATCCAGATTCAAGGGAAATGTTTATTTATAATATTATAATAAAGAGGAGTCAACTCTTTAATTTAGCTGTCTTTCTCTGACCTTTTAAGATTAAGAATTGATATAATGACAATCTGATGAAATTATTTATTACATTAATGTGTTTTATAGTAATGATCAATGGCAGTTAAATAAGAACAGATAGCGTGGTTATATTTCATCTCTTCAACAAGTTTAGTTATGAGCATAATGGTCTTATAGTTTCAATAGAGAAATGAATCTATGAGTAGGTTTTCGAAAAAATTTCAAACGAACAATTTCAATGGAATTGAAATTCAATTTCTTATTTTACTATGTTCAACTCTATGTATTTCTCTATCTGTAGAGTACATTAAATGTATAAAAATGACTGTAACAAAGTTTCTCTTATTTGTATTAACAATTACTCTAGGGAGAATATTTTAATATAGTGCTGATGATTTAATACTAACTGTTTTTGTAGCCTCAGAAATTTACAGTTTATGCTCCTATCAATTATGAGGATATGACATTACTATATGAAAAACTAAAGATACGTTAAGATTATATGTTTTGATGGGAATACGAGCAAGGAAGAACAAAATTAATCATTAGAAAGAAAACGAAAAGAATAAAGAAAGTTAAAAAATATTAAATGAAATAAATGCTGAAAAGATATTATCCTTTTTTCATGTTGAGAAGGTAAATAATTGAGGGCGGATCTTTATGTATTGAATTTATATCGTAAACTTGTATTGTTATTAGTGTAAGAAAATTTTATGCTACTATGTCATTTTTACATGTTATAGTAGGTAACTTATCGTATTTTAAGATTTCAAATCTCACATTAAGGAGACTTACCTATAGATATCATTTACAGTAACAGTAACTTGATAGTATAAATAATTTTTTACACTAACATATACCTATTTAAATCTTTTTTAAGGCTCTTGATGTACCTAACTACTCATTATATATATCACCAACCAGTAGTTGCATTCAAACTATGCTTAAATTACAAGACATTTATTTCCTCCTATTTTACACTATGCTTAATCTTAATTCTACTCCCACCAATATGACAACCCAACCCCCACAGGATCGTAAGATCTTTTTCCTTTTTCCTCTTGCACTAATCTCTCTTTTTCTTCTTGGAACTCTTAGATTTTTACTTGATAACTTGAAAAATAACCAATTCCAATTTCTATGGCAAAATAAATTTCTTAGAGTACCAATAAATGTTTCTGACAATGAAATAATTGAAGAAAGTTGCAATGTATTTGAAGGAAAATGGGTTTGGGACAATGTAACATATCCACTTTATAAAGAAGAGACTTGTCCTTATTTAGTTAAACAAGTTACTTGTCAAAGAAATGGAAGACCTGATTCTTTTTATCAGAATTGGAGATGGCAGCCTCGTGGTTGTAACTTGCCAAGGTAAATAAAGTTGGTGAAATTTGATCTGACATTTTAGTGGCGGATTGCTTTGTAAATGTTTGTTGATCTCAGGTTCAATGCTTTGAAGATGTTGGAGATGTTGAGAGACAAAAGGATCATGTTTATTGGAGATTCTATACAGAGAGGCATGTTTGAGTCAATGGTTTGTCTTGTTCAATCAGTAATTGCAGATGTTGATCATTCCATTGAAAGAGTTCCTCCCAGAAAAATTTTCAGAATTGAGGTGCCAATGGAGTATTTAACTTGAATTTGTGTACACAACTTTTCACCTAAACATTTGTGTTTTTATGTTGTAGGAATTTAACACGTCGATTGAATATTACTGGGCTCCTTTCATGGTTGAATCTATATCAGATCATGCAACTAATCATACTGTAATGAAGCGACTAGTTAAGCTTGACTCTCTAGAAAAGCATCGCAAGCTTTGGGAAGGAGTTGATATTTTGGTTTTTGAAAGTTATGTGTGGTGGATGCATAAACCTTTCATCAATGCAACGTAAGTACCCTTTTCACTCACTCCAAAAAAAAGCCATACAAAATTAGTGCAGAATGTTGTAGCTCATCTGTTCTGTTTCTGCAGATATGGATCTCCTGAAAACGTTCGAGAATATAATGTAACAACAGCGTATAAATTGGCGTTAGAAACTTGGGGAAGTTGGATAGAGTCGAGCATTAATCCTCAAAAGCAAAAGGTCTTCTTCGCGACAATGTCCCCAACACATTTATGGTGAGTCTAGATGAGAGGATATTCTCTCTAACAACTTCAACTTTTATATGAGATGGTCAAAAGTCCCGAGATCTCTAGATCCATTGACATGAGAAAATCTTTCATTTGCAGGAACTGGGAATGGAAAGGTGGAGTTGACGGAAACTGCTTTAACGAGACACAACCAATGGAAGGACCGTACTGGGGGACTGGTTCAAACCTTGAAATCATGTCGATCTTGAAAGATGTAATTGAAAAACTGAAAGTAAATGTGCGTTTGCTAAATATTACTCAGTTGTCTGAGTACAGAAAAGATGGTCACACTTCAGTTTTTGGTGAACGGAGAGGTAAACTGTTGACTAAAGAAGAAAGATCAGAGCCAAAGACTTATGCTGACTGTATTCACTGGTGCTTACCAGGAGTACCTGATACATGGAATCAGTTGTTATATGCAATTTTGCTACAAGATTACCGTAATCATTGATAGAAAATTTGGCTTAGTTGTTCTGTTATAGGACAGCTAGCTTTTTTCTTACGATTTATGTACCTTTTAGCTTATTCTCTTATTTTTATTGACAGAGTGTTGAGGTCTTTCGAAACAACAATGCAACAACTTTAGTACTCTAATGAAACTTTGTATTAAAATGTGAGTGCATTCTGGGCATGAATTCAACTACTAAAGGATCGTGATCATGAAAGGTTGGATTATGAAACATTAGATAATAATTTGAGCCATTCAACATTAGTTCTATTAACATGTGTTTGGAAATAAGTAAAACAAAAGAATTGAAATGAGATTAAACTATAATTTACCAATATCTTAGTACATCAACGATTCATATAAGCACTCTTAACTACTAGCATTTGATCTACCAATTATGGAGAACATGTCTTCATTAACTTGTCCAATGATCAAATGCAATCAATTTTTTTATTTATGTCTTTCTTCCAGTTTTGGTGCATAATAGTCTTGCAGAAGAGGAGCTACTTACTGCACAAAATGAATGCCGCAACAGGAGAAACTTGCGCACTGAAAAACTACACTTCATAGTGAACAAACAGCTCCAAACAAGCTGAACTTAGAAGAGGATTTCAGGGAAAAGCTTGTCAAGAACGTGTCCCGGTAAGGTTCCAAGTACAGCAGCATTGTTTCGTTGAACAAAACTAACTTCTACTGACATATAGTAGATTAAAAAAAAATCACCAATAGATCTGACCCACTTTCGACTTGCAAAATGTGGGTGTGGTCGGAACAAGTATTTGATACTCAGTATAGCATGCAAGTAATTAACATTAACACCAGAAGAATGATCAATACCCAGTGCATTTCACAGAAAGAATATCCACTATCGAGTATTGAAAAGTTCAAGCTTACTCACCCAATACAAGATTTTCCTTCACATACATGAGTCAATGACCCCTTGAATGAGAAGACTACTGTGATGAATATAATTAGCAAATGATGCACTGTATCTGCGGACATCTTAAACCACACACCACAGCAATTAAAAGCCCATACAACTCTTGATGGAATGTTAACAAGCAAAAACAGAAGCATTGACTAGGCTAAGCAAAAGCCAGATAGAGCCAAGCTCGTAACTGGCTCAATTTTGGGCAGAACACATAAAAGTTCACAACAACAGCTGGACGGACTTTGAGATAAGGTCTAATTGTTTCACCTTATATTAAACCGAAATCGCTAAAAACAACATACCCAGTGGAATCCCACCAAGTGGGGTCTGGGAAGGGTAAAGTGTACGCTCACCTTACCCAGAAACCGCAAACAAACATATGAAATTTAGGTACTTGACAAACAAGCAGTTATAGTATAGCATCCACATTTTCAATGATAGGAAACACCTACAGTTATAACTGCACATAAAGGCATCTGACACACAAATAATTCTCACCTAAAAAAAGGAGAATTATGAAAGACAATCTAAAACAAATTAACTTAGCAACTTGAGACAAACTCATGACAATGTAAAATCTTAGTAGTTGCACGTCTCAGTAGCTACTCAGAGTGCAAATTTATACCAATCCAGCATGGACAATAACAACAACTCACTCACAAACAAGTTGGGGACCGTTCATATAAAATTGAAATTCAAAATTATTTAGTAACACTCAATATTCCAATATGCATGCAGATTTAATCAAATATCACCAATTCTCACACCTACAAATAATGATAAGGGGGTTTCAACTTATCAACCAAGAAACACTTGAGTTTAATAAAAAGATCACCAATTTTCACATCTGCAAAATGTAATTAAGGAAGTTGAAAAAACACTTCTCCACTCACAAAAGAAAACTAGTATCTGGGAGAGAAAGTGAGAAACTAAGCTAATCACCATCTTATCCCACCCACTCTAACTGTGTCACTCTACTAAAAGCAAAGTAGAGTACTACATGTCAAAATTATATAAACTAACCTGCAAAAGCAAAATGAGATGATCTGTAGTGGGCATGAAAAAATTAAAACATTGTAGTGTTGAGCATGTATACTTGAGCAAAGTTACTAACGAATCCTCTGAAAAAGAAAAATTTTGATAAGCAACAAAAGGACAGGTTTGACTCCTACGACCTAAATTCTTGAGATTCAGCCTAAAGATGAAAAAAGTAGCTATCTGACAGGATATCCTAAGAATGAGTTCCTTCTGTGATAAACAACATCAAATTGTAGAACCACTCATAAGAGCTCTTTCCAGAGTTCAATATTATCCCCAACATCTCTTTGATCCATTGACCAAGAGCCATTCCACACAAGACCCTGAATCATTATGGCCTCTTTTCATCTCTGTTCAATTATGTTCATATGAGGCACAAACGCATCTTTATATGTTTTGGCCACATTTGTTTTTGTTCAAAAGAAGAACGTCTGGCAACTCGTTTAGCTTGAGATCTTGTTAATAGGCTTCTTGGAGCTTCAAAAGCTTCATCCTTGTCCTTAATTAGAGTTGCGCTTCCTAGAATGCTATCATTTTCTTCAAATCGTAGGGTTACTTTTAGGTATTCAAAGAAAGCAAGAAAGTTTCTCTTATCATTGTTCTTTGTCACTCTAAAAAGGGTTGGGATCTATAATCTAATGCTTGCAATAATTCTCTACCAAAGGCTAATTGTTGTTATGAATGTTTTTCAAGATTTAGTCTAGTCTTGAAATTCTAGATCATTTCTTGAATTGTTTGATCCATTACTTAATTCAAGAAACACATTCTTGAATTGGTACTTTCTTTATTTTCAGTTCTATTTCATTTTTAAATTTTTAAATTTTATTTCAAGTTTCAGCAATTTCTTTTAAATTCTTAATTTTCTTTATCAAGTTCTTCGGGTCCTATTGTGATTGTTACAAGATCTGACATACAGTCAGTTACATTTTCAAAGGATTCGAGCAACATAGATTGACTTTATACATTATTTGCTTGGCTTGCAGTGTGGAAACCATCCTTCCAATGGAGAAATTTGAGAAAAAGGAAAAATAACTCATGTTTAATTTTGATTATAAGCTAAATAATTTGGAGGAAAACCTAGTATATACAAGCCATATACCAAAAGAAGAGAGCCTACACTAGAAAATTATGTTGTGCTAGCCCATGTTATATACACAAAAGGTCAAGAGAGGTTATGGAGGTCACATGTTAGGATAGGAGGTTAGTTAGTCCATTTAGCATTGTCTCGCTTATTCCTCTTTACTATTAGTCGTACCATTAGTAGTATTACTCATGACTTGTGTAATTTCTTTGTCCTTTCAATTTGGTTATTATTTTTTGGTTTTTTACACTTTGATTGTGTAGCTTGATATGACTATTGTTTAGGATGATTTGCCAGGTTGTCGTAAGTTTTTTGCCATGATTGTCTTCATTTACGTTATTTTTCCCTATTCTACTTTGGCTTGTTTTCTAGAGCGGAGGGTCTGTCGGAAACAACCTCTCTACCTCTAAGGTAGTGGTAAGGTCTGTGTACTACATTCTACCCTCCCCAAACCCTACTTTGTGGATTTGCACTGGGTTTGTTGTTGTTGTACTGTCAGATAGAGCAGTATGAATCATTTTGGAATTCATGGGTGATACCAGGAGAATTGGTGGGAAAATGTCAACTTCACTTTAAGCTGGAATTTAGGAAGAAAAAGGAAAAGTAACGATTGGAACATGGCTCCTCTAGCACTCAGATATCCTGTTCTAAGAGAGCAATCAGAAAACCTAATAAAAGGATTGCAAACTCACTTGTACATATTAGATGATCGTGTTATATTGCAATGACCATTAAAATATCATTTTTTTCAACTCATGGAGTTCCAAAAAGAATCCAGAACGTATAGATCACAAGTTTGATGAGTAAGTAATTATACTTCTGTATGAACTTCTCCATTTTGTATATTGCTTATATACACGTGAAGCCCTCATTTACGTCAATAACAAAATTACGTTACCAAAATAACTCACTTTCAATAATAGATGTATCCTAAACAAAAGTATTTTCAGCAAGATTGCACCAAAAATCAACTTTAGACAGGTCTTCTAGCTTGACTTCTATAAGCCATCACAACACAGAAAAGGGTTATCACATCCTCAAATAGTCAAGCAACCAACAACTGAAATACAATGGAGCCAACCACACCTTTGGGAGACTCTCATAAAATGCAAAATGAGGGAATCAAATGGCACTCCCATCCAGTTCACAAATGCAATCAATTGTAACTAAGATAGTCGCAACCTAATATCAATTAATCAAACTCATCCTTCCAAACCATCCTCTCATATCTCAAAAATAATTGACGAACATATATTGAACAACCACGCAGAAAATTGGCCACGCATAAAACCAATGCTTCATCACCATACAAAAGAATGAAGTAGTTGGCAAAAGAAAAAGGCACAAAAGAAGAAGAATTCTAGATTCAGACAATTAAAATGTAAAGAAACGGAGGTCTTCCAAATACCATAAAAAACTAATTTCAGCAACTTCAACAGCAATCTAAAAGTTGTTCCAATACAGCAGATTGTTTATAAGGCTCAAAAGCGTACAAGACATTACTATATTTATATCCAAACACAAACTCCAACTAGAACTCCAATAAGCACAAGGCTTCCTGAAGAAAGAAACAGCTTGACTACCACAATGTAGGACATCAGTAAAGGGTGCAAATGCAGAAGCCAAAGTAGATAGCAATCAAAATCATCAAACCAGACTTAAAAACATCTGCATTCATCCAGAACCACTAAAAGCAGCTGCACCAAGCTGTCAAAACACCTGAATCAAACATCCATTCACAACTCAATAGATCATTCCACATCCGAAAACAATACAAATCTTCAAGTGAATTCAAAAGAAAGGAACATAATAGTAGTTAAAACCTTTACAGCAACGCAGAAGGACAGTACAAAAACAGAGAGAATCAATCTAATCAATCCAGGATTAATAACAATCCATCAAAAGAAAGACAACATCAATCACTATCTGGAAGAAGAACAACAATCAATCTAATAAGGAATTAATAACAACGCATTGAAACACAGGGTGACAGACAATCATCACAATCAAAATCTAATCAATCGGGATAATTGAAGTGGAGATGGAGAAAAAATAAAGAAATGATCTTGGACAATATCCCATTGCTTGAATTCTTGATTGCTGTTAGGTGTTCTCAAAGCAAAATTTCAAGGTAACAAAAGAAAATAAGTAACATTCAAGGCACATAGATGGCACAAAAATAAAGAAAGGGAAAAGACAAATAGACTTTCATTTACAAAGCTTGTTCCATGATGTATGTTCCTATATCTAATGCAAAATGTCACTCTAAAATCTACATACATTGATTTAGACGCATTCAACAAATTTCAAGAACACAAAGAACCCAAATATATGTGAATCAACCATACTGCCATAAAACAAATTCAATTAACTACATTAAGGGAACTTCTTTAGTGGTTCTTGCCTTCCTTCAGTTTTTCTCGTTTTATCACAGCTGGTCTTACTTAGTAAAGCTGAGACCAGAAAAGATTGGTGAACACCAAATATATCCACAACCAGATCATAGAATCAGCAAGCACATTCCACCAAAACTCATTAAAAATTAAGCCGACTTTACCAGCACGTCACAAAAATGTTTATCATTCCAATCAAGCCTACACACAACAATTTCAAGCAAGAATATTCTACAGGTAGAATGCAAAGCATACTGATGGAAGAAGAACACTTGGGCACTGATATCTCAAGGGACTGACAACCAGAACTACTAACAGCAGTGACCAAAAGTCCAAGATCAACCAAATCTGAGAGCACCACAGAGCACTAAACACCAATCACAATAATCAGGTGAAAAGGTAGAAATTTACCTCAGTAATATGAATGCATCCCCTGGTACATACCCCCAGGTGCAACTCTAGGTGCAGCTGATGCCCCAGAGCCTTGGTTTTGTAGCCCGTGAGGTTGATGTAAAGAACCGTAATGAGAACCCTGTGGTGGATAATCTCCCGATGGCATCCCGGCGGAGCTTGGGGGTAGCCCATACATTGAAGATCCACGGCCAGCACCACCTAATGTACTACCAGCACCAGGTAGTCCACCACCAGCACCTCCCAATGCCCCAGCACCACTATAACCACCACCGCCAGCAGTAGCACCTCCTGTCAACCCGCCATATCCAGCTGAACCAGCCCCACCATAATGAGACCCCCCACCATATGGACCACCAATCCCTGAACCGTACCCACCACCCACAGATTGGTTCCCATAAGATGAACCACCAGGACCACCCACACCAATACCATTTCCACTACCCAATGCCGAATTGGGTCCATACCCGCCATATGAAGAATGCCCTGAAAATCCACCATAACCACTAGGCGCACCATATTGCCCAGGACCCATCGGATCACCATGTCCATCTGTTTGGACCTGAGCTCCCCCTGGACCTCCTACACCAGGCTTTTTCTTCCCATCAATAGCCAGCTTACAGTTCAACTGATGCCCATCAATATTCTTAACAGGATCCACCAACGAAGACTGTGCTGCCTCCGCCGTCTTGTACACAAACAAAGCATACCCTTTTGACTTCCCAGTGGCCTTATCAAACCCTAACGGTCCTTCCTCTATCTCCCCATACATCAAAAAATGCTGTAAAATCCTCTCGGACTGCATATCATACGGCACATTAGATACATAAATCTTCCTCAACGACACATCCACTGGATTATTCGAACTCCCACCACCAGGCCCACCTTGAATCCCAGCTGAAGCAAGCTGAGTAACCGTAACTCGACCATCAATGTGTTTACTCGGTTGCTTTAACGCAAGTAAAGCTCCATCAACATGCTTAAACGTAACAAATCCATAACCTTTGCTCTTCCCAGTATTTTTATCGAGAATAACAACAGCTTCTTCTAACTCACCGAATGTCCCAAAAATTGACCTGATTTTTTCAGTGGTAGTTTCCCAGCCAAGCCCACGAACAAAGAGCTTTCTTTTAGTAGCGTCACGATCGGCAATTTCTCGAACTTGGTCAAGTACGTCGGGATGACGAACGACAGCATTTTGTAAGATTTCTAACATTTGTTCAGGTGTAACAGATTCAAGAATCTTCCGGGCATCTTCGATTGAAAGCCTACTCGCAACAGGAACGTCAGTGACGACGCCGTTGTCCTCAAGCTTCCTCTTCTTCATCAAGTCCATTTTTTTTGAGCTCAAGAACTCTACGGAACAATGGAGCTTAAAACCCTAAATCCTAATTCTCTGTGCAACCCTATATATTTAAGATGATAGTGTCGATGGGTTCGGTTTTGGGCTTTGAAGATGGCCCAATTATCATGACCCGCCACTTTATAATTAAAATTCGTCATAAAAATATGACAAAATTGTACTCCCTCCGTCCCTATTTAGTTGTCCACTTTAGAAATGGCACACAGATTAAGGCAACAATGATTAGCATAGTGAAGTTACAATTTTACCCTTATAGTACAATTTACAATTTCAAAATAAATTCACTCAAGATAAGTAATTAATGCTGGGAAGTTCATAAGTTTATTTACTTTATTTATGATAAATTTTCACTTCAAAGTTACAGCCACTTCTTTGAATTCAAGTGAAATAAATTGGAGGGCAACAACATGCATTTTTACAATTTTTTGTAACATTTAAAAATTTCCCACCAAAATATTTTGTTATAAAAAAATGCTTCAATGAAATGAGAAATCAAACAACCAATGGATACAAGACAAATAAATCAAGTTCAATGAATGGAATAGATTTAAATATTTCGGTTGAAATGGATGATTCTTACGGTGTTGCACAATATATACCCGATCTTCATCTTTTCTTTTTAAATTTTTGACTTCAATAATTTTTGGATCTTCAATCAATATAAATGAACCTTCTACTTTGATAGGAGTAATAGTTGAAACTTCAACTTTATTTCTGTCCATTTTTTTAGTAAAAAAAATTTTTCAAAATTTTTACTCATAAACTAACAAAATGCTTTATGGGTAACTTAAAGGACTGTGTAACTCTCCAAGCATAATAAATATATTGTCTGGTTCCAAAAAGGATGAATTACAACTTACTAAAAATTTTCAAGAAGTTTAAATAAGGGTATAATAGGAAAAAATTTGTTGTCCTTTCTTGATTTATCAAAATGGACAACTAAATAGGGACAAATAAAAGAGGAAATATGGACAACTAAATAGGGACGGAGGGAGTATGAAATAGTAAATTATTAATTTAAATTAAATGTTATAGTCATAGTTTATTTTAATTATAATTCGCAGCAAACATCTCTTTTTTTTTTTTCATTTGATTCGGTATACAATTAGTCATTTTCGGTATATAATTAGTCATTTTATACATTTCGGTATAAAATGTGTTTGTGTTTGTATAAAACGAGAGAAAAGTGTATATACAACTACAAATACATATATTTTCGTTCTATACACTTATAATTATATAAATACAGATCTTATTATACAAATTATAATGTATAAATGAATTTATACAAAACTGAACAATTTGTAAAAAACTAGATGTTTGTAGCGAATTATACAAATCAAAAGCTTTATAGCAAACATAAAATTTGCTATGGAGCGCAATTATGCAAACTATAGTTTATAACATATAAATATAATTTTTATGTTTGTTAAATGTGAAAGTTGCTCAAATATAAGTGGGAAGAATCTAGAATTATAGAGAGGTTAGTGGAAGATTGTAGAACTTCCCAGAGAATTTCCTTAGAAGACTCTAAAAGCACTTTAGATATTTTAAGAATACTTTAGAATATCCTAGAACAAGTAGAGAATTCTAAAGAGGGACCAAAGTGTAAATATTTTGAAGACTTGTAAAATAATTTTTAGTTACACTTCAGCCCCTAAGTGGTAATATAAATAGATGGCGCATTCATTTGTAAGTCATCCAAGCTTGAAGCAAGCATCACTCGACACATTCATTTGTAAGTCATCCAAGCTTGAAGAAAGCATCACTCAACTTGTAAAGCATTCTCCAAGCAATACAAAAGCCTTCTTCTAAGCATTCCAAATCTTTTTTAAGTCTTTCTTTGATAAAAATAGTGAGTAAATTGTCAAGTGCTGCACGGAGCTTTAGTGAGACTCTAAGTCCGTGACACAATCCTAACAAACCCAATCTTCGAAAGATATATTCATGTATCTCTGGTTCATATTTAAGAGATGATAAAATATGGTAAAAACTATATTGAAAATTAGTTCATGTTAGAAATGGACGTATTGATTCGCATAAAATTATATAGAATGTTAAAAGTTATTCATATTCAAGTAAATTTCAATAACATCATTGTTATAGTTACAGATGTATGAAGTCGAGTAGATTTTTAATCCTCTGTTTGATACTTCTGAATTCAGAGATATTTAAGAAGATATATTCATGTATCTCAAATTATATTTTTGAAATGATAAATAAAGTAAAAATTATATCAATAATTAGTTTGTGTTGAAATTGATATATTGATCCACGTAAATATGTACATAAAATGTCAAAGAAAGATATTCATGTTCAATCAAGCTTCAATAATATCATTATTACAGTACAGTAACAGATGAATGAGGTTGAATAGTTTCTTGATCCTCTGGTGTCTTCTGAATCCAAAGATATTTAAGATGATATATTCATGAATCTCGATTCATATTTCCAGGATGATAAAATATAGTAAAAGATACATTAATAATTAGTTTGTGTTGAAATAGATATATTGGTTCACCTAAAGGTGTACATAGAATGTCAAAGAAATTTATTCATATTCAAGAAAGCTTCAAAATGTATGAGGTCAAGTAACTCTTTGATCCAGCTGATACTTCTGAATTCAAAAGTACAAAAGAGGAACAATGTTTGTTGCTCAAATTACAGTAGTAATTGTTATTTGTATGATAGTGGATCAAGGTATGCAGCGAGCAAAAATCATGATAAAAGGTTCCGATCTCAAAAAAGATGCAACATTAGGGGCTATTCATCCAAGTGGTTTTCTTTCTTTTTGCTTTAACTCGAATCTATAGCCTTTGAGTTGAAAATGGAAGGTATTTATTTTTGAAATCCTCTCTTGTCAACTTTTGGATGGTTACAAGGAGAGACAAAAGTAGGTTGAAGAAATATTACGGAAAGGTAATAAGACAGAATATGATAACTTTAATATCGATAATATAATCTTAGATAAGAAGGTGTGGAGGACACGTATTAGGATAGTATAGTGTGAAATATTGTACTTGTTATATTAGTGTAGCTCTTGTTCTTTTATATTTATTATTACTTATTAGTGTTTTGTCATTAACTAGTTTTATTGTTTATTATTGTTTCCAATTATCTATGTTGTTGATTGTGTTCGCATTATGTTGTTGTTTTTGTTCTATTCTAGGAGACCTTATAATGTCTCATTGTTACCTGTTATATTTGTTTCAGTGTTTCCTGCTTCTTTGTATGTAGATTTGCTGCACTTGATTCAAGAGTTTTTCAGAAATAGTCTCTCTACCTTTACGAAGTCGTAATTAGATGTTCTTACATTCAACTATACTCAAACCCCACTTTTGAATTTCATGTACCTCCGTTGAAGTTTGTTATTTACAGCATTTAGAACATGTTTGGGAGTTAGAATTATTTATTTCTTAAAAAATATTTATTTTATTTCAAAATCAATTTTAAATGAGGTTATTTTATGAAAATAGAAAATTAAAATTACTGTAAAAAAAAAACAATTTTTTTTTAAAGAAAGAAGTAAAAACAAGGTTTTTGATTTTTTCCAAATTAGAAATTGAACTTTAAGTCGTATTTGAAATTTTTATGATCAAATATTATTTTTCGAATGAAGTGAAATAATATTCCGAAAAAAAGTGAATAATATTAATTGGTTTCATTCATTTATACCTAGGCTAAATTACATAATTGTGGGAAACAAAATACTCTAATAAAGAGAAGCAGTTATCTGAAACGTATGGTTGATGCGTCTCTCAATCTTCTTCTCCATGTAAGCTCTCACTCTTGAAATTGAATTTGCGAAAAATCTGATTGCAATTCAGAAACCCCATTTCCTTAATTCGAACAAAGACTAAAGCTTTCTGTTTTCTTTTTTTTTTTCTTTTAAAGTAGTGGCCTTTGATGTTTCTATTTGTTTTTGCTAGATGTGAAGTCAAATTTCTAATCTTGTTGTTCTTGTTGTATGAATTTATTGAGCTTTTTATATAGAGGCGGAGCTATGGTTTTGAGTTTATGGGTTGTGTTCTAAAAAAGAGAAGCTTATTGGGTTCTTGATTAGCTATTTATACATATTGAGTGAATTTTTTAACATAAACACAAGATTTGAGCCGAAACTAGCAGTTGTCCGTTACTGAGTAGTGTTAGAGTTCACAAAATTTGAGCAATGTGACCACACTGAGGCAGCTTAGCCCTATTTATGAAATGTATAGGAAATTCCTTGACCACCCTGAAACTGATTGTTAAGGGATAGGCATGACATTGGGTATATGGAGTGGTGATTTGGATTAAGATGATTGTTGATATTTGCCAAGCTATCTTTTTGATGAATTGGATGACTTGTACTTTGGTCCTTCTGGTGAGAAATTCAAGGGGTGAGCTCCCAAATTTTTAGTACTACTTTAAATGAAGTTCATAAAGTTGAGCTCTGTTAAAAATTTGTAAATGAACATTACCACAATTCCTGTTTAAGAACTGAGGTAGACATGCACTTGGTAAATTATTTTAGCATAGAGGATTTTTTCCACTGTTGGCAGAAATATTTTCCAATGAGACTTGTCATACAAATTACAAAATATGTTTTTTCGTTGAGCCGAGGGTCTATTGGAAACAACCTCTCTACCTTCCAAGGAAAGGGTAAGGTCTGCATATAAATTACCCCCCAGACTCCCCTTGTGGGATACATTGGGTATGTAGTTGTTGTTTGAGTTTGTAATACAATGTCGCCATTTTTGCAGTTATCACTTATTGATTTAGTTTCTGCATCTGAAGTTCTGAGCCAACTTTTGAATCTTATTATTTCTCCTCTCCTCTCCTTCTCTTCTTTTTTACTTTCTTTGGTTTTGTCTTGGAAGTCAAAACCATTATGAATCACATCCTGACTGTTCACTTGAGTTCTACTGAAGTTTTACTCTAAATGTTAAGGTCTTCTTCAGTTTTAACGATTATCATTCAACTGATTACTCAGTTTCTGGTTTGGTATTCTATTCTACTTTTCGCGCAAAAAGATAAGAAAATTCATGTGGAGCATAGCTTTTTGCGGTAGACATCAAACAAACCTCTGGCACAACAATTTGTACTAAGAGCAGTTTATGTTGCCTTGATGGAATAAAACTGTTGTTTAGCAAGAAATGAGCATTGGATGTATTGCTTTTGGCTGCATACTAGAAGGCTTGACTTTGGGTTGCGTGTATTCTAATTAGTGTTATTTATCAAATGGAAGCAGCTCTGATCTGTATATTTGTTTATTCCTCAGGAAATTATCTCCTTCTCACCTTCCTATCAATACCACACATAGCACTTTTCTCTCTCCAACTTCAGTCTGTGCGGCTGCGTGTACACGAAGTAGACTGAGCATATTAAAGTTAATCTGTCATGCATCTATGGTTCAGAAATATTCCCTATCATCAGGCTTTGCTGTTCCATCCGAAGGAGAAGACTCATATAAACTGCTGTATGCCAGAAATAGCTCGGCGGAGATGTTGCAGTTAATGAGATGTAATGCAAGAAAACGAAGTGCTAATGTGTCCAAGGAGCAAGTTTTGACTGATGACTTTCAAGAAGAGGACTATTCCAACATGGACAAGGGTTTTAACAGCAAGGATGGTAAGGAAAAGGAAGTAGAAAGAAGAAGAAAGATTGGATTAGCAAACAGAGGAAAAGTGCCATGGAACAAAGGCAGAAAACATAGTCCAGGTTGCCTTTATATGGACGGTTATATGTTAATTATACGACATATATCTGTGTAGTTTAACTATTTGCAGTATCTTGCAGAGACTTGTGAAAAGATCAGACAGAGAACCAAAGAAGCTTTGAGTGATCCCAAGGTGAAGTCATGTAAGAATCAATTGTACGAAGTCCTTCATGTTGCGTTTACTTTTAAAATAGATATGAAGCATGTGCTGTTGTTAGATAAAGAAAGTTTATTTAGTTCACAATTTTTAAAAATTGTCCAAACTGTTTATACTTTTGGTTCTGCTTTGAAGTTTTGACTTGCACATGAAAGACCACAATCCACTGCTCTTTTTCCTTCGTTTCCCCTCAAAGCATTCCTTCTGACAAATAGGAACTTACAATTGTAGCATGATAATGTACTGACCACTCTGGTACATATATATCATTCTCTTTCTCCTAAAATATATTTTATCTTATTTCAGGTAAGACAAAGGATGTCTGAATGTCCACGCTCTCTTAGGTATTTTCCCTCTTGTCTTTATTATATTATATTTGGAAGTTGTATGCACTTATACAGCTATACTTCATTGCGAGTTGATAAGATATTCACGTCTGCTACGTCTACGAGTGCTCTGAAAAGCTTAGGATTTTGGTATGTGTAATGAGAGTTCAGGCCCAAAGTATGACATCATGTTCTTACTAACATTCACTAGCTTTGTTGAGTGCAAGAGTTAGCTTGGTTGTATGAGAACTTGAATTTTAGGATTTGGGACAATCTTGAGGAACTTTACAGCTGAGCAGGGGACACCGAACTTAAGTCAACAGGAATATGTGTTTGTATATGTCTGTGGTACGTGTCAGCTTTTTGGTAGACTGATTCTCTCTCGATCTGTCTGAGTTCAAGCTAAAGATACTGTTGAGAAGAAAGTACTACATCATAGAGAAGGGAATACCCTTGGCATAGAGAGATAACAGAGAAAGCGCTATGTTAAGCAAAAATATTTTGCTTAAAGTTCCAACTGCTAGCTCCCAGTTCTTCTTGCTTCTGTATGTGCTTCTGGCTAGCCACAATCATTTTCTTGCTGATGAGATATCTATGTAAGAGATTTCAGCTGGTTACAGAGCTTTGTAACCTCCTCTTATTGTCCTTTTTTTTTGGATGGAGTACCTCCTCTTTGTGTCATTTCTAACCAGAATAACTAAACAGTGGTTCACTGTCGCAATCTGAAGAAATCATACTAACCCATCTGTCAAAATTCAGGTTATAAAAACGTTAATTTACTAGAATGTATCAACAAAATCATTCCCACCTTAAGTTATCTTCCAAATAAAAGAGGGGTCACAAGGAACAAATCAGGCTGAAATATTGTCCACATGATTTTGCAAAGAGGAATATCAAGATATAAGAGCTTTAAAAGCTCCCTCTAAGTCAGGAGGCAAATTTTCAGCAGACCTGCACCCTGTTTCAAACTGTGCGTACAACCAGTCATAATTGATCAGCAAGGAAAACCTGCTCTTGCTAAGCCGCATATAAACTGCTAAGTTTGTGAGCATTAGATATTTACTTTCATGATTTCATGTTCATCCTATGCATAGGTTGTGTGATGACATCTAAAATCAATCCAAACAGTAGTTCTGCTCCCTTTTTAAATTTGTTTTAGGAACTTTAATCACTGGTTTTAGGAGTTATTCAGTAGAGGATGCATACTAGTGTGTGGTGTCTTGACCTTCGGTGCTAACCTTTGTGATCACTAGGAAGTTGCAAGTATAGCCAAAAGTCTCTCTTTACTCTGTTATTGAATGATAGGAATTGTTTCATATCACTCTAACTGCAGCATGAATAGTTCACCACAAAGAATAACTTGCAAAATGGACCTTTTCCATTTAAATCTGGAAGTTCATAATAGCTCACTTTTGCAGCAATCAGACCAAGTTACGAATACGCGCATCTCTCAGAAAGCTCTGGGGTGAACGATTAAAATGGAAAAGGTCAAGGGAGAAATTTTTTCAGTCATGGGCTGAAAGCATTGCAAATGCTGCTAAGGTAGGTGGGAGCGACCAAGAAGAATTAGAATGGGACAGCTACGACAAGATCAAAAGAGAAATAGCTGTCGAACGACTTCAGTTGGCTGCAGAAAAGGCCAAGGCAAAAGAAATCACACGCATACGAGCTGAGAGAGCAGCACAGAGAAAGATGGAAAGGATGCAGAGACTTGCTCAAAGGAGAAAAGAACGAGAAGAAAAGCAAAAAGTTGAAGGAAAAACGAAGAGACCAAGAAGACGGTCAAAGCAAGAGAAAGAAGAGTTAGCTGTTGTTGAAGAATTGAAACTCAAGGCGAAATTAGTGAAGGTCAGAACTCAACAAAACCTTGCTTGAACACTGAGTAAAATATGCATGGGCTGTATTTGGTATACTCTCACCTAGATGATCCCATAAATCAATTTCTATTGCTTTGGCCATTCCATGAAATTGCTGTGGCTGCTAAAATGAAGTCACATATTATAGTCTCTCCAACATCAAAATTTCAACTTTTTGCTCAATTCCCTCTGGAAAAAGGAAACACAACTGCTGTACAAGTTAGCACCGAACTAGAAAATATTCCAAAATGAATTCCAGATATGGATGCGGCAAAAAAGTTGTCATTTTGGTGCATTATTTGTGTTTTATAAGTGATGCCATATCCTGTATATTCACAGTTCTTCTGCGATTAAAAAGTTGTCATCTTGGTGCCTTCTTTTTTGTTTTATAACTGATGCGATATCCCATGTGCTCACAGATTCAGAAGAAAAAGTCCACACTTAGCCATGTTTGTAGAGAACATCGTCGAGCTTGGGAAAAACTCGATGTAGCATTCATAAAGAGACCTCAAGTACAAAAAACAGTTTCACTTGCAGATCAGATTCGTGCTGCCAAGAAGAGAACAGGGGATGTGAATGGAAAAGCCTTTAGTATTGCATCCTCTGACTCTCAATCTATTGAAGTATCTGCAGAGGCTGAATTCTCCACAGTGGAAACAAAATTACAAAGAAGTATTTTCTCCAATCATTCCGCTACTTGCAGTGGCATATGAGAATGTCTGGACAACTTTGCCTCCGTCTTCTTTGGGAGTTTTGTGCCCTTGGCTATTCTGGGGATCTGAAGCTCAATGTAATGGCTATCGCTCATATGATGGAGAGAACACATGTTAGAATTTTCAATTTCAGGAATATCATAAGCTTCCTGTAGAAAAAGAACTGGGAAAAGGAAAAGCGGCTTGTGATATTCATGTTATGCAAAAAAATGGATCGCCAACCATCTCTGTCCCTTGTCGCATTTGCTGATGAATTAGTTCAAGTTGAAACTAGTTCATTTTCAGTGTTACATTCAGCAGTTTTTTGTTGTTTATCAGCCTGCCCATATGAAAAATATTGTTGCACGATGATGCCAAAAGAGTGAAGATTGACTTGTATTTGACTTGAGAATATGCGACATGATGATCATTGATGAAGAAAGAACCTGAATCCCTGAACTACTTGCCCTGGAACAATTGCTGAAAGAATCAATATTTATTCTAACTTGCAGATTTGCCAGCATTGATTGTGCCTCCCTAAGAAATGATAGTCTATTGCAATCTAACTTCATTTGAAGTGGTTCCAGAAATTGTTTGCCTAGTTAGTAATTGAAAATATAATTTTCCTACTCCACTTTCGAAAGTATAATGTGTAGCACTAGTGCTGCAAAATTTAGACCCATCTTGAACCAGCCAACTTCTGCTCAAACAGCCCATTTGCCATCCCTACCAACTATAGAGGGTGACACTTCCACTGCATGAATTTATTGAAATTCAAGCTAAAGTATAGATGCCCTTGAAGGCTAAAAAAATAATCCTATTAGGAATCCAAAAAACTTATAATATGATGATGACACTGAAAAAAATAAGAGGAAATTCCAATAATTTTTGGCACTGCATAACTCAATATGTAATATTCGTACTTCCAACTATTATGAGGGCAACGTGCTATCAAAACACCATAAGACATCACTTCGTGAAGATAAACCATCTAGCATTGACAACTAAACACGTATCTACAGCTGCTCATCGGTAATTAGGATTGGACATATCTCTTCCAGGCATGTTTGGATTCTGATAGGAGTTCCCATCAGATGTATTAGGAGCATAGCTCTGGTTTGGCCCTGGACCTGTTTGGTAAGGCGTGCCTCCATTGTTCGGTCCACCGCCATTGTATTGGAAACTAGGTGCGTTGTTTGGCACTCCGTAGTTATTGGGAGGAACTCCACCCATGTTTGGTGGCACACCTCCCGTGTTCGGTGGCATATTCGGCTGCTGCATCCCACCTCCATGGGGTGGCCCTCCCATGCTAGGCTGCTGCATCCCGCCTGCATGAGGTGGTGGTCCTCCATAGCCTTGCTGCTGCATGGGTGGTCCTCTCATGTCCGGTTGCTGCATCCCGCCTGCATGAGGTGGTGGCCCTCCATAGCCTTGCTGCTGGTGTATCCCGCCTGCATGAGGTGGTGGCCCTCCATAGCCTTGCTGCTGGTGCATCCCGCCTGTATGGGATGGCCCTCCCATGCCTTGCTGCTGGTGCATCCTGCCCATGTTAGGTTGCTGCATTCCGCCCATGTTGGGAGGTGGTGCATTCCTCATGTTGGGAGGCCCCCCCGCTGCCATGTTGGATTCAGGGTTCTGACTGGGTTGATTCTGCATCTCTCTTCTTCTCTCAAAGTTTCTGGATCTATCAAAATTACGAGGTCGGTCATTGCGCCTGTTTCTCTCATTAGCACGAGCATTGTTTCTCACCCATTCCTCATGGTATTTCGGGTCATATGGTACAGCCTGTCCATTGATAAAAGGTTCCCCTGCAATATGCATTACAAAAAATCATAAGATTAGCTGATGCACCAAGTATTAACTGACACACAATGACTAGTTTATAATCCAAGATAAGATGGCCCAAAAATGCTAGACTAGTGTTGAAACAGTAAGCTGATAGGACTGCAAAACATGGAACTGCTTACCTCCATAATCTTTATTTCTAACATCGAGATAAGAATCAGGAAGCACCCAACGAACCTTAGGCAGCTCTGGACATGAATGGACAAAAACAAGTGATTAGGCTTTCCCACCAATTTACTCACCGTCATGAATCACCAAAGAAAAAAAAAAGGGTGGGGTGTAACAACTGCATTACCTTTTAGTTTATAAGAAAGCTCTTCAGATACAAGGGCACCAAAAGCAAAGTAATGTCTAGTTGAGACGGAATAAATTTTCATCCGTGCTTCCTCCTCACTGCAAGATTAACTATCAACATAAGCCACCCATAAAAATAAACTAATCTTTCTTTCAGGTATAAGCACTCGTACAGTCTTTGTGCTCCTCATCCACACAAGCTAACAACTTTGTTATAGGGCAAAAGAAGTATATATTGGTTCACACAAGGCATATATTTGCATATAGAAGTATAGGCACACCACACAGGGAAGTTCCTTTTTCCTTGAACAAACTTACACTCCCACTGTTCACGTTTACTAGTCCACTATACTGAAAATACATTTTCACTCATCACTTTTAGCATATCAAGATAAAAAAACATATTTTTTCACATGTTTTACCCTCAACATTAATCATTTATTCCCCAAATCATTTATCAAGAGCTAAAACTAAACATCATATCACCAAAAGTAATAAAACAGTAAGCAATTATAATTAGGTTTTACTAAAATGGAGCTGAAACACGAGAAGAAGCTAAAAATGCAGAGAAATGAGACAAACCTCCCAACAATCGTAGCAAGTGTTTTGATGTAGCTATCAATAATTTCATCTCTGGTGGGATCACCTTCGGGCTTCTCCATCACAACAAGCCAGTGCTCAAAATCACAGCCGTCAAGCAAAATCGTTTCCTTTGGAGGTCGATTGGACCAATTAGGATTCGGGTCATTGAGTGACGATGACGTTTGGCGAGTGGCAAAACCTCGAGAAAACGGCGTCGGTGCCGGAGAGGCATTTCGTAGGTTGGCCGCAACGGCAGAAAGTGATCGCAGACGGTGGAGAGAGTAAGTGCTCGGAGTTGTAGAGAGAGAAAGTGAGTTGAAGGAGCGTTTGAATGCATTGAGTAAAGAACGAGACGCCATTTTCGTTTCTACAAAACCCTAGCTAGCTTTGTGAGGGTTTATCGGGTTTTAATAGCAAAAATACGCCTTTCAAAATGTTTGGTTTGGTCCCTTCAAGTTTCATAATGTGTGAATTGCATCCTCCGTCGGGAATTAAAATATACATCTCAATAATAAGATATGCAATAAACATAATATTTCAAATGCTCATTTAAATATTAACATGTTGTATTTAATAATGAGAGAAGTTCTTAAAATCCCTCTGAAATTAGCGCAAATTATTAGTTTCGTCCCTAAATTATTGTCAGCCATAAAAACACCCATCTGCTTGACTAACTAAACTTAGATACACCCCGATACACTTCTGATATGACACATTGAAATAACAAGTGGTCTCAAACTCTTGTAAGAGCATGAAGTTCTTAATAAACACTAAGAGAAGGGTTGAAAATACTCCTAAACTTGATTAGAATTTAGGGGTGTATTCCACTAATATTGTAAGATCATGAGTATATTTAAATTTAGTTAGTTAATTAAAAAGCTATTTTTAAGGTTGTCAATAACTAGGAGATGAAATTAATAATTTACATCAAGTTTAAGAATGTTTTCAATACTTCTCTCTTTAACAATTTGAATACTAAATAATTAAGATCGACAACTTGTTTTTTTCAACATCTAAATGTAATAAATGAAGAGCAAATGAAAAGCATAACTAGTTATGAAAATTCCTCCATTCATTACCAATTATTGAACTTTGTTGTTCATGCATGGTGAGTTACACATACAGGAGAATGAAGCAACACTTAATTGATTCACCAAATCAACAAAAAGGGCAAAAAGCTAGTAATAATGTGTTTTGTCTAAAAACTTGATAACTTAAAATTCAAGTGGGAATAAACCCAACTCATCAAGGACATCCTTGCAACCAGGCAAAGACTCTTTCTTCATGAAGAACAGTGGATTCGCGTAGCGTGTTGGATTATGCATACCAACATTGTTACTGCACACAACTCTTGAGTTCTCAAAACCAATTGCTGGTTCCTTGCAATCCTCTCTTGGGCTATGGATAACTCCTACATCACAAAGATCTTTCTCATGGTCACCTGTTGCTTCTATTGTGTATTTCCCATCCTTGTCTGTCAATGCTTCTGTTGTATATGTCACCTTTTCTGTCTCCATGTCTCTGCATGTCAACTGCACTTTTGCACCTATATATATCAAATGTACCGTCAGTCTAACTTCTCTATAACAACATTAGTCAGTCTAGTGAGGCGGCATAGTAAGTGTCATGGTGTGATGATCCATCTAGGTGCCTTCCCTTCTATATTCCATAGTATATACACATATTTTATCTTCTTCATATATATATACGAGTTGTTTGATAGAGTGTATAAGAATAATACGTATTAGTAATGCTAGATTAGTCGTAACATTAAGATTAGTTATGTTGAGATTATTTCTTATTCATTGTTTGATTTGGTGTATTAAGAACAATTATATCTTTAATCATGCTTATCTAACATCATGTGTTTGCTATGTATTGATTGTACACCTATAATACTAAATAGACATAAAATACATTTTATCAAACATGCATGACAGTTTTCTTATAGCAACAATTCTCCGTATCAACATAACATCAATCAAGTTTTATTTTTCTTTCTAGAACTGACTATATCATATCATGTTACTATATCTCGCTATAACAGTCAAAAATTACTCAGACAAATAATAACGTTATAAAGAGATTTGACCGTATATATTTACAACATTGATACGAAAAAATTTCATACCTTCAATGTTCTCACTAATTTTGGTCTGAAATTGCACACGGCAAGTGTCACAATAGACAGTGCCTTCAACTTTGAAGACTTCATGGGATTGAGCAAAGTTGGCAAAGGCCAATATGCTGCAGAGTGCAGAAAGGACCAAGATAGCCTTTGCCATTTTTCTTTTTCTTTTTTTTTTTTTTTTTTTTGGTTTTTCTTTCTTCTCTTTGTGTGTGTCACAATTTGAATATAAATGATATATTCAACTATTTATAGGGATAATTTTTTTTAAAGGAACAATGGTAGAGAGATTGTTGTGGAGTAGTTTAAGGATGATCTTATATTTAATACAAGGTTAGGGAGTTAATTGACTTGTTCTTTGTTTTATAACTAATTTTATTTGATTGAGAGAACAAAATTATTTAAAGGGACATGATATTTTGAGGTCATTTATTTGTGAAGTAAGTTATAATTTTCATTTCAAATTTAGATTTTTAATTTTTTTTAAGAACAACTAGCATTACAAAACTTCGATCACTACAACTAATTGATACAATCTATTTCAGCTTGTTTGTCTTACTTTTCTTTTTTGGTCCGTTTAAAAAAAGAATGCCTTTTTCCTTTTTGACATATTTTTCATTTTCAACTTTCCACGTAGCATCTTTAATACCACAAGATTAAAAAAACATTTTGATACATTTGACACATCTTTATTTTGAGACCACAAGATTCAAAAGTCTTCTTTACTTCCCTAAACTTTGTACCAAGTCATAATATGACAAACAAATTGAAACAGAAGGGTATAATACACTGACGTATTAACATTATGCCTATGCAAGACTGAAATTACAAAAGGAGACACTGGATAAAGCAAATACCAAATTTTATACCATCAATATTTCATCTAATAACACATCAAACCAAAGGGATCCTTAGTGTTCAAGAGTTACTACAATTGCAATAGGGACATAAGATTCTAGTTCACTGTTTGTGCAAGTTTGCTCAATGGTGTTCCCTATTCGGGACTTTGCGCCAAGAACGTAATCATGATGTTAGTCGTCAACATCTTTGACGACTAACATCTTCCATATTCCAGGTGACGCGTATTCTCAAGTATAAAATATGAAAGACAGACATGAAATAGGATTAGCTTAACCAGTATTCTGCATTCCAGCAGCAATACCTTTCATGGTTAAGATGAGTGTGTCCTCCAAGCCAGGTGCATATTCGCTAGTCGGGTTCAGGTTCACAAGTTCTGTAGCTGGTTTTGCTTCCATGTAATCCTTGGAAATGTGAGGCCTTGGTGTGACACTGTAGTCTGGGTCACGAATACGCTTAAGGGTGTAGGCTTGACACACGTTCAATGTTGTGATGTAGGAGTCACGCAGCCTGAGTCGTTGTTTCAAGTATGGATCACCCTCCAGAAGATCCTTGTGTCCAGCAATCTATTTTAAAAAGGGAAAATTATGTTTAGATGTACTAACTTGGAACCAGTTTGTGAAGCAATCGAGCACAGTAAGTGTTCAACCGATCCTTTTTAGAAGTATATGTCACATTACCTGCAGGAGGAGGCTCTTTGTCTTCTCATACTTTGACCTCAAAAGTTCACCGAAAGACCACAAATCTTCGGACACCAGAAGCTTGTCGAACAATGCAGCAATGCCTGGGTCTCCTTTGGCGAACACCATCTCAACCAAATCAATAGTTACCCTAAAGAAAGGCCAAGCATTGTACATTTCCTGCAGCATGCGAAGGTTCTTGATATCCTTTTCAATGGCATACTTAAATGCTGCTCCAAAGCCGAGCCAGACTGGAAGATGGAATCTAGTTTGAGTCCAAGCAAAGATCCACGGAATAGCTCTAAGTGATTCTATGCCTCCGCTGGGTTTACGCTTTGATGGACGGCTGCCAATGTTCATTCGACCATACTCTAACTCGGGTGTGGCCTGAAAACATGATCAATGAAAAATAGCTTAGTACAACTCAAGGCAATATTTGTGACAGCATCTACAATTAATAGCTGAGTTCATTGCTAGCATACTTACCAGGCGGAAATACTCGACAAATCGGGGTTCCTTAAAAACTATTGATCGATACTTTTCTGTAGCAACAACTGCAATTTCGTCCATAAGTGCACGCCATTCTGGTTTTGGAGAGACTGGTGGATGCATCCCATGTTCAAGTGTAGCAGCAGTAAAACGCTGGAGTGTCCTAAAACACAAGTGTTCTTCCCCAAAAGACTGTTCAATAACCTCACCCTGAACTGTAACACGGAGAGATCCGTGAATTGTTTCGGGTGGTTGAGACAATATGGCAAGATGGGCGGGGCCACCTCCTCTTCCCACTGTACCACCTCTACCGTGGAACATGGTTAGCTTCACGTCAAACTCCTTGGCGACTTGTATAAGCTCCTCTTGAGCCTTATACAACTGCCAGGCTGCTGATAGCCGACCTGCATCCTTGCCAGAGTCGGAGTATCCAATCATCACTTCTTGCTTGCCATTAATCCGGTTTCTGTACCACTCAATTGAGAAAAGACGTGCAACGGCTGCAGGAGCAGCATCCAGATCAGCCAACTTCTCAAAAAGTGGAACAACTCGTAAAGGTTGCCTCACTCGGCATTCACGCTGTAGAAGCTCAACTGCAAGCACATCAGATGGAGAGGTGGCCATTGAGATGATGTATGCCCCGAAGCAGTCTGCTGGGAGTTCGGCTATGACATGGAACGTATCCAAAACATCAGCAATTTCTTCAGTTTTTGGAAGATCAGGTCCAAATAAAGGTCTCTTGCCACTGAGTTCAGACAGAAGCCACTCTTGTCTACGCTCTTCAGACCATTCTCGATATGAACCAATTTCCAAATGCTGCGTAATAGCATCAAGCACATCAGTATGGCGGTCCGACTCTTGTCTTATGTCAAGTCTCACAAGTGAAAGTCCAAACGTAGAAACTTGTCTAAGGAAATCCAGAAGGCTACCATCCGCGATGGAGAGATCACCACAAACACAAAGAGATCTGTAGCAGAGCTCAAGAGGCTCCAAGAACTACATAAAATGATGACCATATTAGTGTTAGATGACATGCAACACAGATTTTTATATGTTTTGGTTTAGTAGAACAACCATGCAAATGCTTATGCTGTTAATCAACAAGAAAGAGACACACTTACTCATGTTTTTCTAGTTACTTTTTTCGATGAATAACATGTCAAGTTGTTTAGTAAGACTAGTTAAGCTTTCAAGAGTACAAGTGAATGTTCACTGCTTAATTTGGAAGGCTCTACATATAGAAAGCAGTCACAGGAAAGACAGAAGTATAGTATTATGAACCTGCTCAATATTAGTATAAGTTGCTTCCTCTGGAATTTCAGAGTATCCATGGCCTAACAGTTGGCGGGCACGCTCACGTGTCTGATACAACTTATCTCTCACATCACCAAGAATTACACGATAGGGTTCATTTGGAGGAACTTGCTTCCAAAATTCTGCATGAGAAGAAAATGTTAAAAGATCACATATTATGCGATTTCTCTGTCCAAAGATTTTTTTTTTGGAAGAAAGGAACATCTTTCCAAGAGACTAGACAGAGCCTCTAATGCAATTTCTAATCAGCATACCAGATGCTAGAATGACCTCTTTTTCTTGATCTTTAAAATCATAAATAATAACACCCTTTGCTCAACCTTGTGTTTTTTTTTTCCATCGGCAATGATGAAAGACACCCTTGGCTCACTTGAAAGGAGAATTTGAATCACACTTCAAACAAGCATTTAACAGTCCTATCAAGGTTATATGCAACTAGCAAACTCTTCTTTGATTCAATTTCATGGATCAACCTCAATAGAAATATTCAATTAGTTACCTATGTAGTGTTTTTCATCTCTCCTTGAAGACCTTTGGAGTTCATCTGCTCGCACGCGAAGCTCTTCATTGCAGCGCCACATAGATAACTGAAAGATTGTACAATTTAGAAAAGATGACAGTGTAGATTTAGTGCGCTTTTTTCACTAAATGAATCAAGACAAAAGTCTCAAAAACATTTAATTGTTGGATACCTCAAACATGAGGTCCTCTATTTGTGAATAGTACAAGTTAGCTGCCATCATTCTGGCCAATAAGCAAACATCTCTTGTGACCTCAGGAGTCACTCTTGGATTACCTGTATTTGGTAGCAGAGAGTTGACAGATAAATAAGGATTATATACTGCATGTAGTAACTAAGTAATCCACGTTCAAGCAGAAGGAGTATTTTGCTTTCCTCCACCCCTTCAAAATTATGTAATCCGAATTCCTATTTTGTTTTCTCAGCTTTTAGCTAAAGTAACTGCAAACATTCTCTACAGTAAAGGAATCATACCATCACGATCACCGCCCATCCAAGAGGAGAATTGAATAAGAGGAGCATTATAAGGAACTCGTTCATTAATCCCTATGTTTTTAAGAGCTGTATCAACACGGCGCAGAAACTTTGGTACACCCTTCCAAATTGTTTCATGAAAATAGCTCATTCCAGCTCTCATTTCATCTTGTGGAGTAGGAGGAGTTCTTCGGATCTCATCAGTTCGGAACGCAGCTTGAATCTACAGAGGAAGTAAGTAGCAGATATTTTGTCAAAAAAGAATAATGGGTGCATCATACCAATAAATCATGCTCCACAGAATGCGACACATATTTGTGTTCGAAGATTGCTATTATTGCTTCATATTCCAATTTTAGAGCAATTATATAACTAGCTCCACTTTTTACAGGGTAAAATACGATTCAGATGAATGAAGGGGCAAATATTAAATGGGCAACTTATGAGATAATTTTTGCTTCTCCAATATTCATAAGAGGGATGAAAAAAGTAAGCCCATTGATATGACGTATCTATCCATTTTAGAAGGTAAAACTATACTAATATAAGGCCTGACAGATCAAGACATATCTATATGATATTGAAGCACCAAATATCCATTAGTAGAGTCAGAAAGACACCAGAATTGAAGGTACTAATAATAGAATTTCATTCAAGGAAAAACACGTGTATCAAGTAACTAAACGTCGATAGTTACCTCCCTCTGTAAAGCCTCATCAAGTTCTTGTTTATCATCAGGGGTAATGTCTTTAGCATACAACTGAGCCAAGCAGTCACGAATCCTGAAAATTTAGTTTGAACAAGCTAGTAAACAACTGAAGAAAGCACGAAAATTGGTCCGAAAAGAGCATTTCCATTTATATTTATTAGGGAAAAATCGAAGCATAAACTAGCATAAAATGACAAGCCAAGGAGACAACTCTAACTGCTGAAGACAATAAACATGGTGATTAAATACCAAACCTTCCATGCTTTTGAAGCAATGATCTTCGTACAGATTGAGTAGGATGAGCTGTTAGGACCAGATCCACAGTCTGATTCTTGATAGCATCAAAAACTTCTTGAGGGGACTTCTTCAAGTCCCCCACCAGTTTCTTGAAAGTTTCTTCAATATCTGACTCAGTTGTTGCATTGCTCTCATCCCCAAAATCTCCCTTTTTCTTCAATTTTTGGCGCCTACGGTAGGCAATCTGAACCTCCTCAGCCAAATTGGCCAAGTTAAGCATGTGAGAGAAAGCTTTAGCAATAACAATTGAATCCCCTGGGTCCAAACTTGTCAACACATTGCCAAGTTCCTCCAGCTTCTTCGGATCATGCTTGGCTTCATACTCAGCAGAAAGCTCATAACACTCTTGGACCTAATGCGAGATTGAAGAATCAAAGACTTCAATGTTGACCAGTCTTTTGCAATTACAACAACAACAACATACTCAGTGTAAATCCATACGTAGGGTTTGGGAAGGGTAGAGTGTACCAAGACCTTACCCCTACCTTGAGAGGTAGAGAGACTGTTTCTGATATACCCTCAGCTTAAGGAAAATAAGATCGAAAAATAAATAACAGAAGTGAAGAAATCTGGCAAAATACTAAAGAAAACACGACAAAACATTCTGAAAAAACAAGATTACTTGGTCGACACAAGCTTAGGATCTCAAGTCAACATACACATGGGGATTTCATCCACTAACACAATCAGACTATACTGAAGCATATGAATACCACTATATAAATACCATCTCTAAGTATGACGCACCTCAGAATCAAGTGTTTGTAGTTCACTCAGTACAACAGACATAAAAATCCAATCTTTTTATTCCCCTTTTTATAAGTGACATAAAAATTCAATCTTTAGCATCAAGAAATAAACCAGATTAAAAGTGGAAGACAAAACAACACCCCTTAGTAACCAATTCAAGTGTTTGAAGTCAACTCAGTCAGAACAGACATAAAGATCCAATCTTTTTATTCCCCTTTTTTACAAGTGACATAAAAATCCAATCTTTAACTTCAAGAAATAAACCAGATTAAAAGTGAAAGACAAAAGCAACAACCCCATAGTAACCAAAAGATCAACATCACAGAACTTCATCAAAGGGTACACAACATAAAAGACTACAACTTAGGTAGATAATTTACAATTGTCTAATCATTCATAGGTTAAATTAACAGCAAACATAAATTGGAAAAAATGCATACTGTTTCTTTGAGATCCTCCCCATGTAAATCTTGAAGAATATCAAGAAACCTATCCAAAAGCAAAGCATCATACTCAACAAGTTTATCATCTTCAGAAACTTTAGCAGGCACCAATTGCCTCAACTGTGCATCAATTGATGCAAGTTTCTCCAAATTCCTAGTAGTCATTTCTCACTCAACAGTCAACACTCTGCAGCAATAGACATAAACATAAAAATCATCAAAATCTTTTTTTTTTTTTGACAAATTACAGTAACCACAATATCTGATCATGACCCCAAGAAAAGTACAAAAAAGGGACCACTTTTTTTTTCTCTTGTTCTGGCCATTCAGAACAAACAAAAACCCCAGTTGGCAACTCTCTACTAAGTTTTATATTCTTGTTGATTTATTTGTTAGCAAAAAAAATAACAAGAAAGATTGAAATTTTGAGTATGGCAAAGTGGAGAACATAAATTATGTGCAGTACCTGAATTTTGGTATGACAGAATACAGAAGAATGAGAAAAAGAAGTCTTTACTTTAGACACTCAATAAGGTATAGCTATATCTATATATAGGAAAACAAAAAGCTTTTCTCTTTCTCGAATTTACAACCATATACTATATTTGCAATTTATTTTCTTGTGTATAATTCAAATTTTATGTGATATTTGCTGGTTTGGATGGTTGTGAATTATTTGTTGAGTTGTATTGTACTGCATTATTAGTGTATTGATTTACTAATTACATATGAAAATATCTAATTAATTACTTTAACCATGATTAGAATCTTACTTTAATTAATTGAATCTCAATCATTAATTTTAAACTATGATATGTATCCTCCATTTAAGCAAGAACTTGGAAAAAATTGAGAAAAGGGATCTAGAGAGGAGCTAAATCAATATAATATAACGATTCACCTTGTATTTGTTATATATAATAGATACAAAGCGAATTGATATACCGTATCATAATTTTTTAAATGTAAATTATTGATATGTTTTGTAATTAACCAAACTATTACTATACTTAACCTCAAAATTAGTTAATAAGAAAGGATTATCTAAAATTGTTTCACAACGATATAGGAGAATCGACACCATTGCACATGAACAATATAAGATGAGAGCTAACATTAGATAATAATAAATTGCGACTTGTTTGATTATAATATCATAATATAAAAACTAGATATTAAACCTAACTTAATAAAAAGAAGAATGGGTAAGAATCTTGGAACTGTCTAAACCATAGAGGTCTGATTTTGCCCACTACAACTAACGCCATTACTTTCTGATATAATACTAATGACTTTATTTTTTATATATTTGTTTTATTATTATATAAATAAAGCAAAAATTATTTGACAAGAAGATAATATAATATATACTCTCTGTCATATGAAGTAGCAGGGTATTTCTTTTTTCCTCCCCTCTTTCTTTTTTTTGCTAGGATTTAATTGGTATTTTGTATTGTTACCACGGAATACACTAAGGAAAAAAAGGATTTATTGATGGATGAAAGATGTAGCTAAATAATAAATTCATTGCTAATATCGTTTAAAAATGAATTATTAAATTAGTTACAAACAATTTAATGATAAATTTCATAATTAATTCTACTTTTTTTTTTCTATAGCAATGATTATAATTATAATGATTTGTGCTAGTCCTGCATCGACAAAATTGTTTTTAGAGACAGGGTAAATCCTTCAACATATTTGTGCATATCTTTCATTATATCTATGTATCTCATGCATATTCATGAGAATATGTGATGGACAATGATATGTATATAATATACGCATGTGATATACATTACATATTTTTCAAGTTGATTTCTGATAAAAAAAAATTAAAAAAAAATAATTAAGCTAGTCCAAACATTTGAGGCACATAACATAGTATGGATCAACGTGATCTCTCTTGTTACCTTGGTGGTACAAAATATTCTGATCTCAGAGTAATTTTTTGTGTCTCAAAATATTTGATGATGTTTGCTTCTCACACAACTAAAAATCGAAAATCTATTGGAAGTTCGTAAAAATGTTATCAACGAGTCAAAATTCCAACTGATTTTTAGTGGGATGTCCGTTGGAAATTCCCCCTTTTTAGTTGTGTCAAGATTCTAAATAATTGGGTGTGTTTGGTAGGAAACTTGAAAAACAAGTGGAGTTCTTATCTATTTTCTTAGTGTTTATTAAATAAGCAAAAAACTATTTCGTAAAACCATTATATGTAATCTAGCAAAATGGACTTGATATGAACCTCATTATGGACTTGATAGACCAAACAAGTAATAACATAGTCAATTGTGGACTTGGCCTACGTTAGAAGAAAACTAACAGCCAAATAGCACGTTAAAGGAGAGGGGGGGGGGGGGGGGACCTTTCGGAGGGTTTATGCGTATCGTTAAGTAAAGTGTTGATTCCTTTCATCTTTATTTTCGATTTAAATAAATTATTGAACGTAACGACAAAAAATAACAAGAGAATATATACTTGGGTTATTATTATGAATAATCAATAAACAATAATGCCACCATGTGGAGACCTCATTATTCACCGTAACAAAAACATTTTATGGATGGCTCGATTCTCTGAATAAATATCGATATTTATAAGACTTACAAGAGTACATTATATATTTCAATGTCACTCGCTTAGGGTTATAATTAAAGATTATAAATATTCAAAAAGATCAAGATACAATGTATTTAGAGAAAGGCGAACTAGTAGACATACCTTTTGATAGATGAAAGTTAGTATATATAATGCCCTTAAATTTATTATCAAATTTTGAATCAAGACTAAATTATAATGCCCTTAAATTAAAATATAAATAAACCAAACTCAAAATGATATGTACTTGAGTCAACCATCAACAGTTGATTGAAGAGAAAAATCAAAGAATACTTTCTTCAAACTTGAAAATAAAATATAATAATACTCGTTATACTTAAAGATGGTAGTATTCATTATACTTGAAAATAAAATACAATAATACTTTTGTTAAATTTTTAAGCCCGCCAACTTTTTTTTTTTTTTTTTTTAAACTCTCCAACGAAGTTGGATGCTAATTTACGTTTTTATACCATTGCTTTTTGAAAAGTTAAAATTACTAATTTTACCTTGATTTGACTCAAGGTAGCAAAAAAATATATATAGTACAAGCATTTTTTATTTACAGAATAAGACAAAAAGGGTGACTATGATTCGTATAAATGACGAGTGTTACCCATCCCCACCATTGCATTTTATCAAAAGAAAATTTTATGTTTATTTTGTGGTTGTAAATTAAAAGTATGTTTAATATTTTAAAATATATTTTTTAATTTTATAATTTTAAATATATTAGATAGAATATCAAAATAAAAGAGTTACCAAATTTTTTCGAAAAAATCTTTATAATATAAAGGGATAAATGTCTGAAAAATATCTTAACTTTGGCCGAATTTACTGTTACAATACCAAACTTTCATGAGTGTCTATTACCTCCTAAACTATTTAATACCGAATTTTAAACATATATATGTGCCCACGTGGACATAAAAAATATTGCATAACTATAAATAGTAATGTGTCCACGTAGATATATATATATATATATATATCTTTAAAATACACTATTAAATAGTTCAGGGGGTAAAAATACTGTATTAAATAATCTGGGGTAATAGGTCCTCATGAAAATTTGGTATCGTAACAACAAATTAAATCAAAGTTAGGATATTTCTCAGATCTTTATCCTTAATATAAACTAACAAAACAGATAAATTGAAATAGAGAAATTACTTGTTTTGGTGAAATCACAAGAGGTTTTTTTTCAATTTGTCATTTACAAATAGTACTTTTTAAGCATCTAAATTCTTCTACCTTAAAAAAATAAAAGGAGATACTATTCTAAGTCAACCTAATTCCCTATCAATGAAAAGATTCTGTATAAGTTGAAAAGCTGTAGGGCCTCTCTATAAATAGATTTTTGTTATTCTTAGATATGGTGTTTCTTACTTTTTTGATACTTGTCAATGCAAAAATTATACGGTAGAAGAAAATAAATGGTTAAATCACTCTCTATTATATAAGTTGATTGGAAATTCTTTAAGTAATGTCATTTCAAGCGATAATATTTTAAATGGTCATTCAACTTTGCATAGTTCACTTTGAAAATCACTCAACTTTGAATTGTTCACTTAGAAAGTTACTCAACTTTATTTTATAACTCAAAAGTCACTTAACTATTGATATTTCACTTAAAAAGTCACTCAGCTATTGATATTTTACTTAGAAAGTCATCCAACAAACTTAAATGATTTATTTATTAAATTTTGTTGAAGTCTAAATTTTATTTTAAATTAGTTTTAAGAATAAATAAAATATTTATTTTAATTATCTTATAGACCTACTTCAATTATTTAATTACAATTTTTTTTGAAAAACGTACAGTAGCATTTTTCAGCATATTTAATTTTAGTAAGGCAATAGCAAGGTTTTTTCTCAATTGCTACTGTACGTTTAAAATAGTAGCAATCTTTTATTATTTTCTTATTAAATTAATAGCAATGCTACAGTACATTTTAATTTTAATTTGTCAATTGCTATGGTACGTTTAACAATCTTTTATTAAATTAAAAGGAGTAATCAAAAAGATAAAAAAGACGCACAGTAGCAATCTTTTATTATTTTTAAAAAAAAATTGTATTTCAACAAAGTTTAACAAAATAATTAAACTGAGCATTTTTTTTTTTATGTTTTTTTTTAAAAATAGTTTAAACAAAATTGTATTTCAACAAAATTTAATGAAGAAATTATTTAAATTAGTTGGATGACTTTTTAAGTAAAATATCAATAGTTGAGTGATTTTTTAAGTGAAATATCAATAGTTAAGTGACTATTGAGTTGTAAAATAAAGTTGAGTGACTTTCTAAGTAAACTACTCAAAGTTGAGTGACTTTCTAAGTTAACTATTCAAAGTTGAGTGTATGAGATATTAACTCGTCATTTCAATAAATAAGGTGGTGGTCAATAGTTACAATTATTTTTAAAAAGTTACATTTCTTTTTTATTTTAAAAAAATTTCAACCAAAAAAGTTGTTAAGATAGTAAAATTTATCAACAGACTAAATCTTTGTGGAAGTAGTTAACTAGACTGCAATCACAATCTCCCTCTTGGTCACCCTTCTTTGCGAAATTTTATCAAAAAGGCTTATGTGCCCAGATTACCTAAATTCTTATCATTTATATTCATTTTCCATAAGGATGGTAAATCCTTAGAATTGATATGAAGATTATTGCCGTGAAGACCACCAAATACGTATTGATCAACCAATATAAAACTGAAAGTTAAAAGACCAAATATATTGTTTAAGATTTTATAAAGGAGTCTAATAATACTTATTCTAATAAAATTAAATGTGAAAAACTTTATACTCCTTGGACGCTCAAAACTTCGAATAGTAAAATATAAAGGTAGAACATCAAATAAACTATGAATCAAAATAATGAATTTGACTCTAATATATCATAATAAATTTAATCAAGGACCTAAGATGAAGTAAATGATGAAACATATATGGCATTGTAATTTATTATACTTTCAATTAGTTTTATAAATTAAATATGTAGGGGTCTGCCTAGCCTTTACATTTCGACCAAACGACTTGGCTTTTCTAAAAGGAAAAAAAAAAAAGCAATGGTCACGGACTCATGGTTATGTTAATCTTGTGAGTGTGATATTTACTCCGTTTCTAAATACTTGTCAAAAAAATTTTCAAACTTATTTAAAAACTATTAAGTGGAGCATAATTTGACTAGAATTATGTTTATTAATTTAATACCTCTTTCTTTTACTAAAAGAGAGAAATAAAAAGGAATGGTCACGGACTCTTGGTTATGTTAATCTTGTGAGAATGATACAATAGATAGCTAGAACTAGCAAAGGTGTATAACTATGTGAGTGTATATATATATATTTGTGTAGTTTTTCTCTTCTTTTTTTTTGTATGCGTGTGTTTGGTATATATATGTAGTGATGAGTATTGTTGCTAAATTATTTATAATTAATTTAGATAATACTATGGAGATGGAAGTAGAGGCGGAGTCAAGATTAGGAGTTTGGAGGTTCTAATTTATTTTTCTTAAAAAAGAGAACTTTTTTTAATTGACAGTGGGATTCAGACTCACAATTCTAGCGTGGAAAGTATTTCTACAACCCCTTCCTTACCACTAAGCTATCAATCAGTTTTGTTAGGGGTTCACGAGTTAATATACATATATATATATATATATATATATATATATATATACATATTTATTTATTTAATTTTTTAGTACAAATACAGAATCTACGGAAAAGCTACTCGTTGGAGTTGGGGTGCAAGAGGATGTTCTACCAGCAATCAACGTAGTTATTCCCGTTGCATTAGCAAAGCTGTTTAGGAAGGATAATTAACGATAATTAGACAACAAAACACACATTAAGCTAAGGGTTGTTCGGTACAAAGGGAAATATTTTTTATAGTTGGTTAAAATATTTTTTCTAGGAAAAGAAATTCGAGAAATGAATAAGAATTAAACCCTTACCAATAAGGTAAAATTCTAGGTAGCCAACAAACTGAACTATATTAAGATTTTCCAACTTCCCTAAAGGAAATTATTAAAAAAATAAGTTCCGAAAGTAATATATATTTCATGTTCATTATCTCCTTCCTATTCAATACCTCCAACCCTCACCCGGCCCCTTGGTCATCCCACCCCCAAACCCCCACTTCCCACCCCATATCTCATGTGGCATATTATACTACATGATATAGTGACAAAATAAAAAATTTCGTTAATTTATGCATGGTAGAATCAAACATAAGAAACGGATTACCATTGAAAAATGGCATTTACATGGCCCTAGAAGAAGAAAGCAGTAGAAAATCTACGAGAGATTGATTTTATAGGTTATTTATAATTATTCTTTTTAATTTTATATTTTTTTTATAAGTGATTTTCATTTTTATATATAAACAATCTGAAAAAATCATTTTTGTTTCTATTTATTTTATAAGCAAGAGATCTGAAGTCCTCAAAATCTATCATATAAATACACCAAAAGACAGATTATTTTTTTAATTAGATACTACTTATTATGCATGTTTTATATAACCATTAATCACAGTAATTATACTTAATGGAACCCATGGTAGGCACAAAATCGTGCAGAATCTCAAAAGAGATAGAGATTAGACAAAAGCAAGCAAAGATTACATTTTAATCTTAGCTACAAGATCCCTATAAAGAAAGAAAACAAAAAAAAATACACCATTTGCTCCACTTTGTTCAACACTATTTCCTTATTAATTACTATCGTTCAAAAGGAATGATGTATTTAATTTTACATTTCTTTAAATGACAAGTTTTTTTAAATCACACAAATTTTATAGTATATTTAAAATCAGAAGTTTCAAAAAATGTTTAACCACACAACATTATGATATATTTATGATTATAAGTTTAAGTTTTTTTTTAAAGTAAAAAAATAAATTTTATGTCAAATCAAACCGACAGAATAACTGTTTGGAGAGTTGATAGAGAGAGAAGAAAGAGAAAATTATGATTAACCATAGTAGATAGGTTATGAACGATTTAAAATTAAAAATCCATTTTTTCACGCAAAACTCGGAAGAAGTTTACGGCTAGTAGATTCGATGATGTGAATTATGTCAAATCCGTTGTGTTTAGTCTAAATCCAAGTTCATAACCCCAAGTTCATTAATCATGAATATCATTCATGTTTCTAGTGATTTCCTCATCCAAAATGACTAAAGATGGATTTGATTCTTTTAATTCATAATCCATGTTGAACTTGAACTATAAACATCCAACATGAAGTTAACCTTCATGGTATGTATTACAGATTCAACAGAATTCAGTATCTTAGGCTTAAATCTTATATATGTAAGTAAATTGAAATGATGTGGTTCAAACTCATAAACTAAAAAATTATGACTCCGCCTTTGATATCAGAAAACTATGACATATATTTGGAGAAAAACAAAGCAAATGATCCTCTTATTATTGAAAAACATAGCAATTTTTTACCTTTTGCTTTGTTCCTTCATATAAGCCAAATAGAAATTCAAGAAGATTGGAATTGAAAGGTAGTTGCAGTTGTCTCATGAGCATTACTAGAAGTAGGTTTGCTTTGCATTTTCCTCTTCTTCTTCTTCTTCTTATAAGAAATTCCTCTTGCTTTAGCTTGAAAATCTCTTACCTCTCTAAGATAAACGCGTATAGACCCACTCGCAAATGGATTATTCTCCGGTAAGCCACCATTTTCTTCATAGGCAGCTCTAAGCCTACCAATAAGTGCATCAAGACTTCCCCATGCTTGTCTAAGAGGACAAGTACAAGGCCCTGGAGGCTCTGGTTGCCCAAAAAAAGGGCAACCATGTAAATGCACCTTTGTTTTTCCAAATTGATCTAGGTATCGGAGAAATTCTAGCACGTGGTTATAGTTACACTGGGATAAAGGAACTGGTGGCCTTTGATTTTTCAAGTATTGTCCAAAAGTGTTCCAATCACGACGTTTCTGAGACTCATATCGACTCAGTTGAGGCGGTACTGGTGGTAGCGGATGATGATGATCGTCAGATGGTGCTATAAGTATAGTGGTTGATGATCTTGATGACGATCCTTCTCCTTCTCCTCCTGCTCCTCCTCCTTCGATTCTTATTTGATCATTTGACATCATAGTATCAAAATATTAAATTGTGCAACCTAGGTTGACAATTAAAAAAATTATATGCTTGGTAAAGAAATTATAGAGAGTAAGTTGTGATCATTTCAAGCTTGAGATTTAATTAAATATTGTTGATTATTATGGAAGAAAGAAGAAAAAGTGAGTAGAATTGTAGATGAGAGATGGAAATCAAATCATGGATATCAAAGAGACATGGCATGGGTCCAAGGAAAGTATATTAGCTCTTCTTTTTCTTATTCCTTCTTGTTTTCTTCCTTTAATTGTCCTATTACCACTATGATGATTTAACTTATTTCTACTTACTCCCTAACCTCTTTTTTTACCACTCTATAACGATATCATTTGTCTGAATAATTTTTAATTATTGTAAAAAAATATTGTTATGAAGAACATAAAATATATTTGAAATGTTGTTAATTGTTATAGCCAATGATATGGTCAGAATTTTTGCATGATATAGAAGCTAAGGTTTCAAGATTATTTATTTGTATTTTTGATTAAAAAAAAAATTTATTAGTATCTTGATAATTGTGCTAGCTAGCATCATTAAAGCAATCATTATCAAGATAATAGCAAAATCAGCACTTTAATTTTGCCTTAGTGACTAGGGGTAGCTAGAGCTGGAAATTTTTTTAGATGGTGTTAAACATGTACAGTTTATTACTAGCTACTTGTATGTATATGTAGAAATGCAATGACCCTACCATGATATGATTTCCATAAATTAAAAAGAAATAATTTAGTGCTTAATTAAGTTAACAAAGAAATTTGTCTTACTTGTACTTTTCAGTAATTTAAGCTTGATGCTGAGCTGTAAAGACTAGCTTGAGAATATAATCTGCTGACTAATACAAAGTAATTACAAAAGAAAACATATGTGATGTTGGGGTTCCTAAGATAATGGAAATTGTAAAGAACCAAATTGAAATAAGTAAATAAAATATAAAGGAAAAGAGGATATATTGGTTAAAGAAATCTAAACATATTGGATTAACAAAAGATTTAGGGTGTGTTTGGTATGAACGAAAATATTTTTCATCAAATAACATACAATTAAGTTGCATAAACTTCTCATTTTTGATATCGCATCTGATAAATAATTTTTCGAGAATTCAGTACATATCTATAAATATTTTTAAAGAATCTAAACGTCACAGATATAAATATATGTGTAAGTAATAACTGCTTAATCAACTTCAACTTGAAGAATAAACGACAGTTGTCTTTTAGCCTACGTTAAGTGTGATACTAATCATAATATTTGTTAATCTTAATAATACATAACCATTAACCAACAATGCTACTGCTAGTAATGCTCAGTGATAATATTATCCTTTTCTCTATTACTATTAGATTTGTACTATTTTTGTTGTTGTTTGGCAAATTTGGAGCTATAGAGGATCTCTTCTATCTTCCTTCATTTTGGACTTTGTAGTACTTGTCATATGTCATTAGATGTTGTAATTAAAGAGTTGTCAAATAAAAAAATAGATATTTTTCTTTTTAAACAGACTAAAAATGAAAGTAAGATAAATAAATTGAAACGGAGGGAGTATATATATCCTAGTAAAAATAATGTTGTTATGGCTTTCTTGTTTTTCGGATAACCAAGAAATGATCCCCAGTTACTAGCTAGTGGTGCATGATTCGAAACTCGATGTAACAAACCTTTTGATCTCATCTAAAGCTATAGCTAGCTAGCAGGATCTACATTCCCCTCTCTGTGCTGATATCAGTTCCTACTTGCTCATCCATAACAGCTGCAGTCTTTTTCATCAATCCATAATAGTTGTGAAGTGGTGTTTGACAGTTTCAGGGCACTTTGTTTTTTTCTTATTGACAGTTATGCTTTCTTCATTATTTTGTTCTTTTACTTGGGTTCGATACACTTGAGCCGATGATCTTTCGGAAACAACCTCTCTACCTTCTCGAGGTAGATCCGCGTACACTCTACCCTCCCAGACCCCACTTAGTGGGATTTCCCTGGGTATTTTGTCGTTGTTGTCTCCATGAGGAAGGTGAACTTAATCCATTGAGCTGGCAGAAGGGTGGAAAAAAAACAATTGCAAGTTTTTTCATGTTCAAGAGAGAAAAAGGGAACAAAAATAGGCAAATAAAATTTCAGACACTTAATTGTTACTACAACAAAGGTGATCCATGTAATATAATTTTAAGTATAATTCTCCCAGGGAAAACCACTGGTGACAATTTCAGTGAAGTTTAATCTTGGAATACCGAGCAACACAAATGCCAAGGTGATGCTATTGTTCGAAACTTGTCTCTTATTGCACAAAGTGAAAACCTGAACAAACCCAAGAAACAGAAGAGGCAATGCAGAAGTATTGCCTTTCAATCATAACTGGAAGACTGTGACAGTTGATAACTTCTTTGACAGCAGTTCACATTGAGGAATTGTTATGTTGGAGGAGTGGAAGACAATGAAACGGAGCAATGTCAGACACCATCTTTAACATCACCAAAATGAGATGCCAAAGAGACCCTTCGAGCAGGAACAGACCGAAATTTGCCAAAGCTAAAAGGCAAACGAGACAAAGTGCTTCTGGGGCAACTATTACTAACTTTATCATAATGTATAGTGTAATTTAAGCTGCTTATGTTCCTGGAGTAGCAGAACGAATTGTCCTTATATTTGTAGACCTGTTGGGTACTCCCAACCCCACTGACAACCAATCGGCCCTTTACAAGAATATGTCCCTGTGCTTTTTGCATGTTTTCAGTAGAGCTGGCTGATGATCCGTTCTTGAAAGTCTTTACCCTATTATCATCAAATCCCAACGTAACATTTGAGATTGAGGCATAGCTTTCATCTCCTTTGTCTACATTGTCAGAATGCAAGACAAGCAGAAACTTTTTAAAGGACTCAAGAGACTGAACTGATGAAGATGGCATCATGACATCAATAGTTTCATTGAAATAAATAATCTGATCCACATTTTGCAAATTTCCTCCGTTTCCCTCCACCATATAATTACTATAGCTTAAACCTTGAGCTGACTTAGTAGTGATGTTCCCATAGGATGACTTTACCCATCCTGTCAATGTGATTGATCTACTAGCATTTGTGACGAAAGATCCATCAATGCCTGTAAAATTTGTCACAAGAGAAAATGAAAGAGGCAGGTTACTATACTTCAATAACTTCCCTTCTGTCTTTATACTCTTCTCGTCCAACCAAAGATGCAAATTTGCATCAATGTACCACACGTTAAGAGCATTCGTGACACTGAATGAAATCTTATGCGTATTTCCATCTAAAATCTTCCCTAAAAATGGCGTAATTTCAATATCATATGATGGAAGATCAAACGATCCGATCCCACTGATAGGTCTCCACAAGAGAGGATTGACACCCCCGGTATAGATCACCGTGAACGGCCAAACCGCACCAACCACCACATCATCCACACTAACTACTACTTCCCTAAAAGCTCCATTCCCTGGCGTATCAGTAAGGTTATTTGCACGAATATAATCGTTCGGTGGATTACTATACCAAAACTCATCATTCTCATGAAATGAAACATAAATTTCCAGTACAGCCCTATAAGCATTTTGTGGAATTTCTAACTCTTTTGACTGAACATCTGTTGAATTCTCAACCTCAAACCACAATCCATCATTCAACGGCATATTTCTCGAAATAGGTAAGATCAAATCAGCCCTAGAATCAAATGCCTCATACGAATAATCCGAATTTCGCTTATAATCACTATACATTTCTTCAGCAGGATAAAAATGAATAAAAAGTTCCACATGGTATACACCAGTATAGGTACTATCAACTAAATTCCCCATATAAACAGCAAGAATTTGATTTTTCATCATAAGCAAAGAGTAATACCTTGTAATATCCTTCTTGACAGTCCAAACAATCCCATTAGCCCTTGGTTCAGCAGTGCAACTTCTGAAAATCTCAACCCCACTAAGCCAAACCCCAAAAATTCTATCAAATTGCCTTCCTTTACAAGTTGCTTTCCATTCCAACACAATCTTGGAAAATTTCTGAGATGGGCAATTTGAAGGGGGTGTGTAGTTTGCAAGAAAAGGGGGTTTTCCATATGTGTAACCAAAGTCATGTTGAAGGACTAAGTATGAACAAGGATTGGTTTTGGGGAGATTTATAGGTTTGGTTACTTCAAAATAGGTTGTTGGGGTTGCATTATTGTTCTTGGAAGAAGAGTCTAGCTGGGTAATGAGGTGTGATTTAAAGAGAGAGGTACCATGTAGAGTTGCTGTGGAAAAGAGTGGTTGTTGGAGTACGAAAAAAATCAAGAAGAGGAAAGAGGGGAAGAAGAATGCCATTAATGGTTTTGGTTTGTGAGGGTATGTTTTGATTGAGTGGTTAATATAGTGTAGATGAAAGTTTGGTATGCTTTTTTCCTATGTTACAATGTATTTGTTCCGATAATATTGATTCATGATGTATCGTATTATATTTTATTATTTAAATTTTAAATAAATTCATAGATTATATTATTTTCAATCATTACATAATATCATATATTCATTATTTGAATGATAATTCTATAAGAAAAATAAGATATCGAATAGAGCTTTTATGAAAAAGTAGAATAAAATATAAAATAGAATCATCAAATATTAAAGAAAAACAAATTGAGAAGAAAATATTAAGGTAACAAAATCAATCAATTGAGGGTGGTATTTGGGAGGTGGACGCGGATATGATGTCCAATGCGATCATACCAAATCAATGATTACACAACTCAAATCTTTTCATGGTTATACAATAATAATAAATTTAAACGACACAATAAAATTTAAATAGCAATCGAAACAAACATAATATTTAAACTAATAATAATAATAAAAAAGTTATTTGCTTGTTTAATTGAATTATTATCATGTTTAAGATAGGGAAAGGGGGTATTTGATAGTTGAGGTGCATATAGACTGAAGTTATGTGAAGAATTTGGTGTGAGCGGTGAAGTAGCTCATCAGCGGCGGCACTATTGCACGGCGAACGGCGTATGACAAATCCTCTATTTCGAGGTTTTCGAAAACTTGCCTTACTTTCACTTCGCATGCCTCTCTCCTCTTCTTCTACCTTCTCCAGGTAAAGCTTATATTTTTTTTCAAAATTTCTTTACTTTTTTTTTCTAGTTAGTTTTGATTATGCTTAGTAGGTAATTGGACATGTTATATGGAATCATGATTTCAAATCAGCATTTGAACATGTGATATGAAATTATTAGTTCAAATGAGTATTTGGATATGTGATGTGGATTGTGGAATCACTATTTCAAATCAGCCTTTGAATATACATTATGACGTAAAGTTTCCAAAAAGTATGATTTGATAAGTTTATATTTTGTATTAAAAGATTCAACATTTTAAATTTTGCAGAAAAAGATTCATGCTTGGCGCAAAGAGATAGTTATTACTATTGTTGACTAGTGGATCTTTATGTGTATATATATGATATATCAATGTGGTGCCTTTGGATATTTTGATATTTAGTTAGTGTATTATGATTTGATCATTTGGTAAGCTTGTATAGGAATTGGGAAAATAGTTCTTACGATTTGTGGATTTTTCATGTTTATGAGAAAAAACACAACTTAAACAATCTAATTGCATGTACAAAAAAAACTTCAATTGTAAATCAATCTAATTTATATCGCGTGCGAACAGGCACTTAAGTATGTCCAATTTAGTTTTGATTATCTCACACTATTGTCTCCATATTCAGACCAATTCTTGGAAATCCAGAAAACTTTTTGCACTTGTCAAGGTTAGTGCTTAAGGATAGGTTAATCCAACAAAACCCCTGTTGGGAATCAAGGAACTTTAGTCATGGAAGAGTGGATTTTGTGATAACAAGAGATGGGAAACTAAAGTTTGAGGAACATGAAGTGGAGGCACCAAAGACGGAGAAATGGAAGACAAAGAAGAAGCTGAAGCTGCAAAGGAAGAGGGAGAAGAAGAAGAGAAAAGCTGCCAACAAGAGAGATCCCAGAAGACTTGGTGTTCAGGGGAAGAAGAAGAAGCAGAAGTTTGACACTGCTGAAGAAAGAATCAAACAGAAGATTGAAAATGTGAGATAAAAATTTTTCCTTTTCACTTTTAGGAGCCTGTACTAGTTTTTTTTTTTTCATTTTTCCAATAATGCTACTGCTACTGTAATTTTCTCCATTATTCTATATGTGGTTACTTGGGTCGAGGGTCCTTCCGAAACAACCTCTCTACTTACTTTCACAAGTTAGGGAGGTAGGAGTAAGGTTGCGTACACACTACCCTCCCCAGACTCTACTTGTGGGACTACACTAGGTTGTTGTTGTTGTAATGCTACTACTACTACTATTGAGGATTCATATAGCTGCCCCCAACTTGTTTGAGATTGATGGGTAGTTCTTGTTTTTGCAAATACCACCTCAGCTACTGTAACTATGGCTCAATCCCGAATTATTTGGTCTCGACTGTATCATTTCTCAATATCCATCCCGTTCCTTCTGAACCTGTATGATTGTTGTCATTATATTAGCTTAATAATCTGCTATAATATTAAGATGAACTGAATTGAAGCACTTGGGAGTGAGCTTCAACCTGTTTTCTTCAATTTGGTTGACAAGAAATTAGAAGGAAGCCGAATGAAAATGACAAATTAGACATATTCATGTGTTTTCTGTTGTCATTGTTAAATTTATTGAGGAACCTTTTATATTACAGTTTCTCATTTGGTACTTGGAAATTAGAGTGAGATTGGAAAAGCACTATTGATCCTGGCTTTGTCTTTTTCCTTCTCTTTCTTGGCTGTGGTTGTTGGAGATTAATCTTAGTAGTTATTGCAAAACAGATCCATTTTGTCTACGATTTCTGTCTTGGAAATACTGGAGACTGGAGAAAGAAAAGAGCCTTTGTGCTTTCAAATTACCTTCGATTTTTGTGTCATCTGCTGAAACCAAGTTACAACAGGTCCTGTATGCGTGGTTACTGCCTTTCTGAGACATCAATGCCATTTCGTAGTTAATTGTTGTAGCTATCTCAACCTTTTCCTGGTTTAGGGGTTTGAAGAATTCAGTGTGTTCATCCTATATTTATGTTTATAAAAGCTAAAATTTGTTCTATTTGCATTTTCCTTTACTGCTATATAAAACCTAATGTAATTTTTTTTTAATTTTAACAAAAGCTGACATGTGTTGGCTTTGGGTCAGGCAAAAGTCAAAGAAGCCTTGCTAATTGAGAGACTACAGCGATATGAGGTTTCCAAAGTTCAAGGTCCTGAGGTTAAGCCGCACTTTCTCACTGGTGAAGAACGATTCTATATTAAAAAGATGGCACAAAAAAAGTCTAATTATGTGCCAATTGGCAAAAGGGGTGTCTTTGGAGGTGTTATTCTTAATATGCATCTACATTGGAAAAGGCATGAAACTGTCAAAGTCATATGCAAACCCTGCAAACCTGGTCAAATTCAAGAATATGTTGATGAAATTGCAAGACTGAGTGGTGGCATCCCGATTCAGATAATTGCAAATGATACCATTGTTTTTTACCGAGGAAGGGAATATGTGCAGCCTGAAATTATGTATCCTATTGATACACTGTCGAGGAAGAGGGTAAGTTTGTTAGAGCTAATTTCTATAATAACCAAGTAATTGCTTCTCGTCATGGATTCATGCAAAATTCACTTTCTCAAGTCTTCGACCATCAACTTCTAATCATTGCTACCAACTTCCACAATCATTCTTCTGCGGTTGACGTGCTACTTAGTCTATTTGCGTGGGTCCTTCATTTTCTCTATTGACAGAGTTACCTAGTACTTGTTGCTGGTGGGAGGTGGAATTAGTCGAGGTGCGTGAAAGCCGGCCTGGACACCACCGTTATCTTTAAAGAAAACACTCTACTACCCTTTTGTGACTTGTGTTATTCACTCTACCTCACAAAAGAACAAGACCCTTTGTTGCACCATATATACCCCATTGCAGTTTGCAATTTCATCTTTTTCCATCGACCTTCTTTACTGCTTCATTTGTCATAAAATTATACAAAACGATTGGTTGGTTTTTGCAATTTGTTTGCACTATTTTAATCCATTGATGGTTTCGAAACTGAAAGTAAATGTTGTCAGCTTTACATCTTCATTCTTAGGAATGTATACCAAAATGTCGTTTATTTCATTCAGTGAGATAACAAAGTTATCTGTCACTTTGGATTCAACAAAACATAGTAATGATCTTCTTTTTTCAAATTGCTAAGAGACCTTTATTAGTCTCATACTCTGTTTCTCACATGTTTAATGCTACTTTTTTTGGAATCAGTTCACTACACTTAAGGATTTGACTTTTAATACTGTTTGATTCCGTCATATTTTACCTATATCTTTGTTTTATCTATTTTTGCATCAACTATGGTATGAATTACTAGTCAATTCTCTTTCTTCAGGCGTTGGAAAAATCCAAATATGAGCAATCACTAGAATCTGTGAGACATTTCATTGCCATTGCTGAGAAGGAACTTGCACTGTACTATAGACACGTTGCCCTATACGATGACCCAAATAATCGGAGTTCTTACTCCATCCTTGATGATTCAAGAAGCACAAGTGAAAAACAAAATGACGAAATAGGAGAGGAGAACTATTCAGCAGACGAATCTATTTCCTCGGATCTCGAGTTACCTCAAATTGATGATTATTGTTCTGATGACAAACAATCTTTAAGCAAATTTGAATTTGAGGATACTGATGAATCAAGTAGTGATGTCTTGGATTCTGGGGAGGAGGAAAATAGTAATTACTGAGGTAGCATATGGGGAAATATTTCAATATTGAGACCTGAAATGATGTGGTTTTAATTCTTGATCTGATAATTGAGGGATTGGAATAGAATAGGCTTTTTCAAATCTAAATCTTCTGTTTGGTTATCCTGAAATTGGCACAGAAACTGGAATTTGATCTTTAATTTGTTTGACGCAATTTCATGAGCTAATTCTATACCTTAGGTTAAAATTATTCTTATTTAAATATCTGACCTTTTCAATTGGTTTGCTTGTATGGACACTAGACTCTAACAAGAACTATTACTGGTGGGGTTATCTAGGGGTTACTCCCCTTATGTTGGCAACAAGCTGACCTGATTGGCTGAGTGTTGATGTTTGTAACTTAGTGGTAGAATTTTACTTTTTATATCTTCGATTGATAGTTGAAGGACTTCTTTAAAGCTTCTACAAAATCTTTGTGGGCAAATCCTTGTTACAAATTTGATTTCTATGGCACATGCTTCACTCCTGCAGAACTACAATAAATGGCATTCAGGTCCAGATATTTTCCTGGTAAGTAATTGTTGTATAATATATATATATATAAATGTATATTTGCACCTTACCGTTTGCTGACACTGGGTCCAATATGGAACTGGTTCTGCAATGTGTTTCATTTTGTTTTATCCCATGCATGCGCGAAGTCATTTTATGTCTCTGATTACTTTGTTTGGAGAATCACTATTTGGTTTTGTCAGCATTGAGGCCAAGCTAGCAAACTTGATATATGCTTTTTGACAAATTTGAGCCCTTATGTAGCTTGATTTCCAGCTAGTGCTTTTTGAGATTCTGGACCTTATATTCTTGATCAACATTATCTTGCTTCTAAATATGAGAAGGCAATTATGTAACGGTTTAGACATATATACCAATGTTGTCTGCTTGAACTTTATATGTTAGGATTATAATTCTCTCTCGCTCGTTTTACTCTTGTAAGAGTTCACTATATACCTTGTAATCGCACTGCGAAACCTTTGCCCTTTTGCTTGTTACTTGATTCTTTGAATATGGCATACATGTTTATGGTTTGGTAAATAGTAAACCAACCTCATATCAGAATTAAGCAACACCACAGTTTTTATCTCAACTTTGTAACGACATAATATTGAGTTCTTAAGCAACTTCACTTAACCGATCAAATCATAATTTTCGATCTCTTCTCTAGATATCATGTGGTTAAACTATATCTGTTGTTTTTCAGCTTGGTAGATCTTGAATCATTAGTTGCTGCTTGTACCCTGAATGTCTTGGTTGATGGAGTATTAGTTATTTTTAATCTTTCCTCACCCTATTTTGCAGAAAAATAGCGTAAACAAATGAGACGTCCGTAAAGAAATCATGTCAAGGTGGATAATAAAAAAACAGCCAAGTGGTTTCTTCTTATTCATCTAAGTCTTGGTTGGCAGTGTTTACGGGTGTCTGTGACTCTAGGAGCTGAGACGTAGAAGGCACTTGATGAAATAATTGAAGTGAGCTGAAAAAGAAGTGGTTAGTAAAGACCAGAGCGTGCAAAAAATAATTTAAATCTTGAATGAACTCATATAAAATGGGACGGAGGGAGTAATGGAGGAGTAATGGTTTGTGCTTCTTCATTTGGAAGTGTTTGGATTGACTTTTCTTAATCAGCTTATAAGTTAAAAGCTAAAAGCTTTAGACTTTTTTGGGTATTTTTTTACTTGGGAACACCAACTTTTTGTGTTATCCAAACACACACACACACAAAAAAAAAAAAAAAAAAAAAAAAAAAAGAGTCAAAAGCCAATCTAAGACTAAAAAAAAGAGTTTTAAAAGTCAAAAATCACTTAAAATAAGTTAATTCAAATACCCATTCAGAAATGATCACCGTCAAACACAAGATTCACTAGTGGAGTCTTCATAATCTTGTTAGTTGGGATAGAGAGTTTTCCTTTCCCACCATTTCGAGCTCTCGCATACAGGATGAATAAGCAAGAAATTCACTATAAAAATTGACATATGACACAATCCCTAAAGAGTCTTGTCTCTATTGTGAAACAAATCTAATGAACCAATATTTATCTAGATAACCTTACACCTTCTTTAATTACGCAAGTGATTCTCATTAAAAATTTTCTATAAAGTCTTAACGGTTAATTTGATACTTGAATCAATAACAATCAATAACTAATTAAATCGATATTTTATTTCTATAATTATTTAACATATCTATAAATCGATAATTAATAAGTAGAATTGATAATTTTTAAAATCGAACCGAACTGATTAATCTGGACTCTATATATTTGTCAACCCTAAGAACTATTTTGGTCATTTTCTCTAAATTAGCCTTATTTCTTTCTTCTTCACGGGAATATTGCAATCTGCAAATCAGTAAAGCAGTGATTAAAGAGATATTTTTCAAAAAAAAAAAATGGCTGGATTGTCACAAGATTGGGAGCCGGTGGTGATTCGCAAGAAAGCGCCGACCGCCGCCGCAAGGAAAGATGAGAAAGCAGTCAACGCCGCTCGTCGCGCCGGTGCCGAAATCGAAACCGTCAGAAAAGGTATACAGTGTCCTGCTCCCTTTTTTCCATCTTAGCCTTATTGATTTTCTAACTACCTTTTCCCGATGAGTTATACTATATCCTGCTCCTTATTTCATTCCCGTTCGTTTTGCTTGGTATGAACTAGGGCTTTTATTTTTATTTTTATTTTTCCGGTCAGGTTAACGGCCAATTTCGACGTACACCTCTTTATCTATGGTTTCCTGTTTACCTATAGCTAGGCCATGCTCCGATTGAATAACTTAACTCCTAATAAAACACTTTTGATTTAGAAAAATTTGAATTTTTTTTTTTGGCTCGTGTTCTCAATGTCTATTAGATAGTTAAACATATCATTTTTAATGATATGCATCAACCTCAAGTAGAAAAGGTCTGTGGTTTTCTAGATGCGTATAATCAAGGAAGTGACATATTTTATGTGGTTAGCTTAGCTATATCTAATAGACGGATAAGAACACACTCAAAAAAATAAAATTTGAATCAGAAGTGTCTAATTGGAACATGACTTAGTTCAAATGTCTAAGTGGAATATCCTAGAAAGTTTAAGGGGTTGGTTATGTATGAGGCGTAGTTAGTTTCAATTATAGCAATCATGTATAGTATTATACTACATTGGTCTGCAATGAGTGTCTGTACGGTTTTTATTTTGCTTTTCCCAAAGAAACAAGTGACTGTTGCCTCTAATGGGATTTGGACCAAGGTTCCAAGGCTGTTACTCCAGATTTTCAGCTCTAAACTATACATTTGGGGCAAGTGAGTTTATATCTCATAAAGCTTAGACCTTTAGAGAGCATACTTATATTTACTTAATTAAAGAAGTTAATGTTGTCTAGATTCATTCTCTGTGTTTAGGTTAATAGCAAAACTTACTCTTCCTGGTTTTGGTTTTGTGACAAATAGAAATTTCAATGTGCGGATAGATTTTCTTATTTATAACTTATCAGCTTCGTGTTGCCCAGATTCGCTATTAGTAGCCTAAAACCCTATATAAGGAGCATATTGTATATTGTCTTCTACCAATTAAGCCAAATTCTCCATTCTTTTTTTCTTCATGTGCATTTTTCTTTTCTACTTTGTTTGCCAAGAGAGGCTAGTAATCTGAATTTTGATATTGGTAAGTGGAAAGTGGAAACTACTAGGTCCTGAGTGATATGCACGTCGCTTTGTCATTGCATGTTGAGGGCAGTCAGGGTCAGGAAGGAAATGACTCGTTAATGTTGGAACGCACCTACTTTTATGTAGAATGATATCTCTCTATATGTTCTATGTTTTTGCCAATTGCTAGACGGTGCAAAACTTCATTATTGGTGTGGTATTTTTTTTTTTGGTTGACATTGATCCTTTAGTTGTAAAAATGATGAAAATGTTTTGCGCTCATGAAATCTATTTTCTGATGCAGCTACTGCTGGGTCAAACAAGGCTGCCTCTAGTAGTACAACTTTGAACACGAGAAAGCTAGATGAAGATACTGAGAATCTGTCACGTAAGTTTGAGTTGATATTATAACTAGAAACACTTCTATAAAACAATGTGGTTAGAGAGCTTTTCTTTGCTCTGACCTATTATCCACCGCAATTTGAACCATGCGCCAGTAGCTCTAGGAATTCATCTATTATTAAAAAAAAAAAAAAAAAAAAAAAAAAGAGCTCTTTACATCCTGACTTGACAAGCAGACACCTTTTAAAGGTTTCTCCTTCAGGCAAATGCCAATTGGTTTGCCACGGGGAAAACCCCCGACATTTTATCTTTTGGTGATGACGTCGGGTGTTACTTTTTGTTTTTGTTCTCAGATGAAAAGATACCTACTGAACTGAAGAAAGCCATTATGCAAGCTCGACAGGATAAGAAGCTTACTCAGTCTCAACTTGCCCAAGTATATCTCTCTCTTGCGCTCTCCCTGCTCTTGCCCCCCTCTTTTTAAAAAAATAAAGCAATCATCTATATATAGATAGATTCAAGAGAGGCTTAATTCATTGTATCAACATAATTTTGGCAATCCCTTTGTTGTGCAGTTGATAAACGAAAAACCACAGATCATTCAGGAGTATGAATCTGGAAAGGCAATTCCAAACCAACAGATAATTTCTAAGCTGGAGAGAGCTCTTGGTGCGAAACTTCGTGGAAAGAAATAAACTGCAAGAATGGGAGAAATTGAACCTTTTGGCCCTCACTATCTTTTGGGGTCCTAAAAGTGGTCATGTACATGAGCTTTTTTCTTTTGAACGTTTGCTTTAACCAGTATGGTGGTGGTTCTTGTGTCTGGATTCTATGGATGTTATTTTCGTGGTTAAACCGAGTGTTTTCTCTGTCGAAAATGGATGTGCTTGCTGCTCTTGCTATGTGTATTAGTCTTTGGATTGTGTTTCCTAATTTCTTCGTAGGGATGTCTTTGTTTTTAAAAATGGAGGATACTTCCATTTTGTGATGCCATTCGACATTTTTCTGTCAATTTTATCTGTTGAAGTACTTCCAAACTTTCCTTTAAAATTAGAGATAGCGAATGTTAGCATGTGATTATAGTTGAAATACTCGTTAAAGACTAGGCTACTCTTTTGATTATTTTTTTTAATTAATACATTTTTAAAATTTGAGACATTTCATTCATTTTAGACCACTAAAAAGTGCTAGAAATCATTCACATTGAATTGGAGGATTTATAAAGACATTATCTTAATTATAATAATAGGTTGCTATTTAAGATATCGATCTTCATTATTATTGCTAATAAATCGTTTTTCTCTTGGCTATATAATTTTTTTATTATTAATTCTTCTACTAAATGAAAAATAATAATTTTCTTAAAAATGGAACTAGTAGTCCGCATATTGATTCAAGTCAAATTCAATAGATTTTATTTAAATAGTATTTGTATATTAAAATCCTAATATCATAAAATTAAAATTAAAATCTTAGTTTCACCTCTGCATTACATTCTGCTTTAACAGTCAATAGCTTTGCAGTCCATTATTTATTATGGATATATTTTGTGTAGGAAGCGCGATTTGTTTATTGGTATTTTCCTTTGATATTATCTTTCGGCTGTCGTATGATGAGTTCATCTACTTAAATACAAAGCAATTTTTTCACCATTAAGTCACATTGAAAAGTGTTACGGAAATATCGTTGATTATTTAACAATAATCACAAATAAAAAAAATAACATAAAATTTAACAATGTCTTATTATTTGGATGCTAACAAAAAGCTCAAAACTTATTATTAAGGAGAGACAAAGTTAAAATTTAAAATTGAATCATAATTTTAAAACTTAAAATGGAGTACGTAATAATAACTATAGCCTGTTGTTCAAGCGGTGGTTTTAAGAAGAAAAAAGGCATATATCCGCACTATAAACTATATATATAAATAGATAAGACTTGAAAAGAGATAGACTGAAATATTATTTAATAAATACTCCTTTTATTCATTTATACTTGTCACTTACTTTTAAAATAAATTTTGATTTTTACTTGTCACTTTTGACATATCAAAAAAAAAAATTTCCATGTTTTACCCTCAACACACTACATCAAAAATGACCATTAGTAGCAATTAATTAACGGTAATAGTTCAATTGCTGATAAATATGTGTTTTATGCGGCAATTAGCACTCTTTGTATATGTCCCTAAAGCCTTTAGCGACATTGGTTCTAATGACACTTAACTAATGTCGGTGAACAGGGGCGGAGGCAACATATATTTACGGGGTTCAGATAAACTCCTTCGACGGTGAATATTACTATTTATATATGGTTAAATTTTTTTTTTAGGTATGTATAATAGATGTCGAACCCCCTTTCACTAGTTCGTGTGTTTACTTCTCAGATTTTGAACTCCTTATTAAAATTTCTAGCTCCGTTACTGCCGATAAAGACTTTAGCATCCTTTATTAATGTTTATATTTATTGTCGTTAAAAATTATATTTGTTGTAGTGACATTAAATACTTATTTTTTAAAATATAATTTAATAAAATACCTATATTATTAATTATTTTTTTAATAAATGTGTCATTGTGACCGTAAAAAGTAGGGGGAAGGGGTGAAATTGAGCAACGATGAGAGGAAGATGACAAAAGTTAAAAAGTAAATTGACAAGATATTTTCATGAAAACGTTAGGTCACTTCTTTCGTCATGAAATACATTTAATTGTATCAGACGTTATAAATCTTCCAAGTTCCAAAAAAAAAAAATGTATACAATCTCCATTTCTCAAGGCCTATAAATCAACCCACACAAAAATTAAACCTCAATCTAATCAAAACAAAAAGGTACACAAAAAATGACAAGTTTTCAAAAATTCCACGAAGAATGGCATGAACATCTTCGTGAATTAGTACAACAAATGACCAAAGCACCAAAATCTTGTACTACAAATCAAGATGAACAACACACAGAATTATTAATCCAAAAAGTTACTTCACATATTAATGAATATTATCGAGTTAAGTCGTTAGCAGCCAAAAATGATATACTTTATATTTTTAGTGCACCATGGTCTAATTCTCTTGAGAGGTCTTTGTATTGGATTGCTGGTTGGAGACCTACTACTGCTTTTCATATTATATATTCTGAATGCGGAATTCATTTAGAAACTCACATAACTAATTTTCTGAATGGATTTCGCAATGATGATCTTGCAGACTTATCTTCAAATCAGCTCACTCGATTTAGTGAACTTCAATGTGAAACTATTCAACAAGAAAATACCATCACCGAAGAACTCTCCGATTGGCAGGTAAACACTTTTAACTTATTTATTTTTAGCTTTTTATTTAAATGTCCTTTTCTTTAAAGAGCAACTTTCAAATATAGCAAACACAAAAGTATGAAAACACAAAAGTCATACTTGTATGTTGTAACTATAGTTGCATAATTGCGCTTCATAGCAAATTTAAAATTTGCTATGAAGCTTTTGATTTGTATAATTCGCTAAATACATTTAATTTTATAAATTGTTCAGTTTTGTATAAATTCATTTATACATAATAATTTGTATACTAAGATTTGTATATGTGTAATTATAAGTGTATCAAACGAAAATATATGTATTTGTATTTGTATATATATTTTTCTCTCGTTTTATACAAACAAAAATGCATTTTATACATTTGTATACCGAATGGGTAATTGTATAACGAAAATGACTAATTGTATACCTAACCAGATGACAAAAAAATGAGATGTTTGCTGCGAATTACAAATAAAATAAACTATAATTATAACATTTAATTTGAATTAATAGTTTGTTATTTCATACAATTTTCCTTCTTTAAACTCTTGATTCGAAAAATAATTCATCTTATTTGAAGTAGAGTAACGATAATTATCTTATATAATACTCCCTCTATTCATAATTATTTGTCCACTTTTCAATTGACACGTTCATTCGTAAAACAATGATTGACACAATGAGATTATCATTTTACCATTATTAATAATGAATTAAAAACATAAGATTTTGAAGAAGTTTTACATTTTTTAAAATAATTAATTGAGGATATAATTTGTTAAAATGGACAAGTAATTAAGGATAACTAAAAACCAAAAAAGTGGACAAGTAATTATTTTGAATAGAGGAAATATTTTTGTTTTTCAACTAATATAATTTTGAGTTGTAGGATGGTGCAAATGAAATAATTGAAAAGATGGAGAAGAAGATGGAAAGGCTTGTAGAGATATTGGAGAGAGCAGATGAAGTGAGGGTCACCACCATCCACAAATTGGTGCACCTCTTAACACCACAACAAGCCCTCCAGTTTTTGATTGCCGCAACCTACTTGCTTTTTGGGATTCGTACCTGGGGAATCAATCACGATAATCAACGCACCAAGGGATGAGCTTTAGATAAATCTGTGTTGGTTGAAGTCTCGTTAATTAATTTTTTTTTTAACGTTAGATTGTAGTTTAATTTAGTATAGTATTATTGTTTAATTTAGTCTCACATTTTCATAGTCTTTCCACGATCTTCCATACCTTGATGACTTTTTTCTTATAATTTTTATGGTTAATAACGTATTTATAGCTAATCCTTTTTATTGTTTGTAACGTTATAAATAAATCGATAAATTATATTAAAGTATAAAAGTGGTTCGATGGTTTTGAAGACGATCAAATCGTCACAATGAATGAAATGACATTATAACGAACACAAGTTTTTACCATAATTATATTTTTAGATTAGTTATTAGATAGAAATATTTGGCAGAGTCGGCAATAATGAAATACCATTATAACGACATGTGTCATTTAAGATAAGTATTGTATGCATGCTTGGCAATACTTGTCAAACTAACAATGAAATACTTAAGTGTGAAGTCAATAGTGTAACTTTTGACTATAAGTTATGATGTAATTTGTTAATGTTGAGATTAATTGTTTTGAAATTAGTTATTATGATATTATTGTTTAGTAAATGTTTGATTTGTTTATACAATTATAATATCTTTCAAGTATTTAAAAGTGAACAATTTTTATTCTTCTATTTGAATTTATCATAAAACTAACAGATCTCAATTAAGTTATTCCGTCGTAATTATTATTTTTAGATACGTCAAAAATACTATCGTGAATTTTTCAATTATTGAGTTTAGCATTATGTAAAATCTTTTAATTTGACAGTTTTTTCCCATTATTTTTCATGTAATTTGATATTAAAAATATTATTAGTTGAAATATATATGTTTCTTCTCAATTGAATATGCTAGAAGCGGCGTTTGTTGGAGACTTCTGCTTCTAGTAATATAGAATGAAACTCAAATACGAGGCATAATCAATATTTTGATCACTTCAATATCAGATTGACCCAAAAATTTGTTGATCTAGATCCAATTTGGCTTTGAAAAAGGTAAATATAATTTAGTTTCAGCTTCTTTCCGTTACTCAATGCGAAAAAGTGCAGATCATGTATTCTCATACCTTCCAACATTTTTTGTTTCAGTAAGCAATGGTGTCTAAGAATTTTAAAATTTTAATTTTTTTTTCAGGAACTTCTTATAACATGTAATGTAATTATGCAGGAAAGCTTTCATTGATAGTCATGTGAACTGCTCATGTTTTTATAGGATCCTTTAGTTTTTTGACGATATCTAACAGAAGAATGAAAATTATTCACTTTTAAATACTTGAAGGATGTTTTCTACTAAGAATAATACTTTAAGGATGTGGTTTAAATTTGAGGTATAGTTAAAAATGTTTTTGACCAAAAACTTCTAAAAGAATAATATGCATTATAAACTTATTAAGAACAAATGATTTGTTTATGAAAATGTCCTTTATAAGTGTAAAGAATATAAAAAAAAGGGTATATTTATCATTTTAGGTATTTTATTTATAAATAAGTTATTCATAATTATTCTCATTGTATTGGAGCAACTATGTGTTGCTATCTCTTCTAGCCATTAATACGAATTAATTAATTGATAAAGTGATACAAAAAGTAACATGGTGTATAATTATCCCTTTGCTCGTTGATTGATTCCCATGCCAAAGAGCAAATTAAATGGGCTGCCGCAATAAAATAAAAAAAAAACCTAGCATTTGCTCTGGATCTAAATTATTGAACGTTAATAGTTCGTTCATTTTTTAACGTTGATTTTATTCATAATTTAATTTATATGGTGTTCTATTATTTTTTCTTTATGTTTATTCTCCATGAAAGGAAAGATGAGAAGAAGAGTACTCTTTGTTTTATACCATACACATTATTACATCTAAATGAAGAATCTATTTTTTTATTTTTTTTGAAATTATATCATTTATTACGAACATTTCAAGAAAATAAATTTTATACAGCTACCCATAAATTATGATGCAATAAATCTCTCGATTCGGAAAAAGAAAACTAAGAGCGAATCAAAACTATATCAATATATTAATATTATAAATATAAAGGAAAACTAGTATTATTTGAAAAAATAAAAATAACTTTATATTTAAATTTAAAAAGATAAGTGATTATTTTAAGCTTTTTCATTTCTTGCTAGCGTATTATGTTCATGATTCTTGAGAAGTGGCGTCTTGCAGATACTGTTTGGAACTTGAAAGATTTACTAACGTATGATAAAATGTCTTTATTTACATGAAAAAGTGCAAGTGACCTAAACTTTTTCGAAAAAAAGAAAAAACAAAAACTATGAAAAATGTAAGGATTTAGTAATAATCAGGATCCCTTTAATGATTTGTAAAATATCAGACATTATTTGCTGATTTCAAATGTAAATTTGGACATTATCAAGGTATGAGAGTTTTCATCCTTTTAAATTTTAATTATTTCTTTTTTAGTATAAATTTGTGATTTTTTGTTGATTTTTGTGATGTTTTACGTGAAGCTAATTCAAGTCTGTTTATCATGCATATTTATGTGTGATGTATCGATACTGTTTTACCTACACTTTTATTGGTGTAGGTTTATTTCAGATTGTGCAAGATGACGGTTACTCAACATTAACATCTACCCATCTTCGTTCTCAAGTAAAAGCTATGTCGATATTGTATTATGTATTTTCTATTTATACTCTGTTACACGAAGTCCTTAAAAGGCAAGAAAGATTTATACAGATAAATAAGTTTTCTTACGCTTTGTTTTATCAAATTTAACTCAGATAATTTCTTGAATTTTCTTTTTAAAATGAGAATGAACGATAAGAATTCGCCTATCTAGTAAGATTGAGATAAATGTTCGCATGATCTCGTAAATTAACTCGTAACATATACAATAAACAACGAATTTTAATATTTTTAATTTCAATAGGATAATGGATATCCTTTTGTGGGTTATTTGTTACTTCCTCCATAGGGAAAACCTATTAGAGTCCACTTGTCAAGCACAAGAAATTTGTCATAATGCAACATGCATGTGCTCTTCACCTTCTCCGTTTGTGCCGAAATAAAGAAAACTACAATAATTACGATAGTGGAGGAACGATAAGTATTTCTTTATTTTTGATTAAAATTATAAGGTTTTTAATTTGAGTTCTTTTAGTATAAAATCGTTGGTGTTGAAGTGCATTTTATTTTTAATGTGAGATTTTTTTATTTAAATTCGGATTAGTTAAATTTGATATAAATATTGAATATTGCAAAAAACAAAACAAAGGAGTACGTTCTTTTCTTGGAAATTGGTGATTCTTTTGGCTGTCTGTTACTAAAACCGCAAAGTGTATCCACTAATATTATTTGATTGATATGCAGATTCAAAATTTTAATTTTATGAATTTAATTTCAGGTGTTTCAAGGGACAATTTGGTAGTAGTTGATTTTAAAATGAGCTATGCATATATTAAGTATTATATAAGCAATGTCATATTTGATGATTGAATAAGATTTAAGTTATTCATATATAAAATTAAGATGAAATAATTAATTTGGAAAACTCTTGTACTTTATTTTATTTGTCTATTTAACCCTCTTACTCATTACTATATTGACTAAATTCATAAATTTATTAAAACATAATATATTAAACCCTCTGATCATTAACTAAAAATATACGCTGCAGTTGCTAATCGAACTAAATATACTTTATGATTAAAATTAATTTTTATTTTTACTTATTTTTTAACATAAAAAAGAAAACAATTATTGTTGTGTTATAAAGTACACAATTCAATCTTCTCACCTTATTAGTATTTGTTTACTACATTAACAAATACCCAATTTATTATCTGACATATTCTGTGAAACAGTATTTATTTATTTTTTGGCATAAAAAACTGCGTCTTTCTTGATTGGAAGCCGCTATTGACGAAAGAGCACTGTTGCAATATTTTCTTTTGGCTTTTACGGCCTTTTAAAAAAAAAATTATCATCCAATTTTTTATTTAATATTCGATATTTGTATTTGAAAAGTAGAATTTCATTCGAAAGAAAAAAAAATTATTAAGAAATTTTTCATACTCAAAATTTAAATTCAGAAAAGAACAACTCTATAACCGCACCACATTCCTTAATGATAGCTTCAATAATTTTCTGCGTAAAGAGATAAGCAATTCACGTATCTTGCTCCAAACTCACCTTAATTTAATGGTTTAGATATTTAAATTCACCTTTATAGTTTCAAGACAAATTTTATGCAATATATTTTTATTTTTTAAAATTTATTTATCAAAAATTCTAAATTCGAAAAGCTATATGTGATTTTGTTATGGCAATACATGTGGAAAATATCAGTGAATCGTGGGCTACTAAAAGCCACAACATGAATTATTATTTAAGTCGCAATTACTTCCTCATGTTTTGACCAAATACCATATGATTTTTCATCATATAGTTAGTGTGACGTATAAAGTACATAATAATCTTAAGGATAAAACATAAAATTATTTTATATATTTTATATTTGGTTAAAGACATTGGACCGTTATAAAATTATTTATTTTATTATTTGTATCTTATTTCATGTTTTGGTGAAATAATTTATTTAGAAATAATTAATTTTGGAATAACTTATTTCCAACTAAATAACTTCTTTAAAACTTTAAATCAAAAACAGTGTAGTTATGTGAAAGACACATAAGCCATCTCCGATTCAACACTACTTACATCAATTTTATTTTGATGTAAAATTCAATATTTTTAAACTTTAACCCAATATTATTTTATACTATTTGAAGTCGATTTAAGCTAAAATAATGTTAATATTTTTTTAGGGTAAATATGATTGTTATGAATTGGAGATATCTAGTCAAATGAACCGATAAGAAACATCTAAAAAAATAATAATTGAAAATACAAAGTGAAGTGTGAAAGTAGAAGTAAAGGGGCTTTTAGTATGCAGGCCCAAAATCTTCTTGAGCTGATTCTAAGCCTAACTTTGGAGCTAGATTCATAACAAAGTTATTTTTTTTAAGCAAACTACGTAAATTCCACTATTTTAGATTCTAATTACTAGAATTCTCATTAGTTTTTCATATTACTTTATATACCATTTTGTGGCTTTCGGATACACGTCAAATACATGTGTATCCATCAGATTTAAAAATTAAGATACACTATTTAATTACTTCTGTATTAAATGTTGTAACTTATTTCCTTAATTAAAGGAGTAAATAATGGAAATTAACAACCAAAACGAATAGAGAGGATTCTTCCAAATCAACTATTACCAGTTTTACTAAAATATCAAAATCATAAACCTTCGTATTTCAGAAATTGTAAACTTCATCTTCTTTATCAATACCTTTCTGAGTATCCTCAAGTTTCACGATTTTTTTTTTCAAATGGTCAATATCACAGTATTATTGAGGCATTGGGATTCATGGCTCTCTGAAATAGAATAAAATAATAAAGAATTGATGGAATGCAATTTAATAGCGCGCACTGATTTCTGATCTTGACAACGTTTCTGGGCCATCAAACAGGGAGTGATGCTTTGTTGCTCCTTGGCACCCCATCTACTCCCACTCGAAAGGAATAACACAGAGTCAGTATTATTACTGCTAAAATAATATTGCATACCACCAAAAAATCAAAACACACTGAATTTGTCCATGGCTTTAACATTGTCAGATTTCATAACTATGAATTGAGTGTACACGTAAAAGTATTGAGATCAGATGTATGATGGAAGACAATTTGATTACAATAATGGAAATTCGAAGTGAGATATTTTATGGAATTTAAAAGATGTAAATTCGATTGCGGGCATAACAACGATCAAAATTTTGGATGTAGTAATAATGGTGAAATATCTTTTGAGCCAGATACAACAATTGCTCGATTGGGAGTTGAAGGTAGAACTGAAACTACCACCTTTGCTTTGGTCCATACCACGAAACAAGCAAAGATCTAAGGGTTTCTTTGCTCTGCCTCTGGGCCCGAGAGCGAGGTCCAATGATCCTCTTTTCAATCTCTTACTTACTCTCTTGTGCGATTAACTCTCAAGCCATAGCAAACAAGTAAAGAAGGAATGACCGAACGAAGTCGCTAAAGGCTGGCATCCATCCTTCCATTTGATCAAAGGCATCCGAGCCGAAGTAATTCAATTCACTCGGCCGGGGTATAACTAGAATTTAATTCCAATCTCGATATTGTTGGAATTGGTCTCGAAGAAGCGATTGTCCGCGAAAGCCGTAGCCCTTTAATTGAATGCTACTTCAGATACATATATAAAAATTCCTGCATTTCTTTTCCAGAAACACAAAAAGTGTATAAATATTCTGTTCCTATTAATTCGATTTTCTTTCTTTGAATCTCGATTCCTAATCTTCATTTCGAATTGTAACTGTGATGGTGAAGTTATTTTTTAGCCAAATCATCATCTTTTCGTTTTGAAATTGTAAGTGTTAGTGCTGCAAAAATAATTTGAGATATAAAGACAATGAAAGCTTAAATACATTAATATAAAATAATCAGATACATAAAGATATTATATCAACTATATCAATAAACATACTAAATATAATCAGAGAAGCATATGCACACCAGATACATTAACATAAAAATCAGATACAACACATTAACGATTTAAGTACATTAATAGAAGTAGATACGAGACATTGGAAGTTTAGATACATTAACAAAAAGATAGATACATAAAAATATTAAATGAGATATAGGAAAAAAAAAAACACTAGATACATAGGGCAATTAAAATCAAGGCGGACTAAAATCAAATACAATTCATAAAGTTTAGATACGTTGAAATTACAATTAGATATATATGAATAGATACATAATGAAATAATTTTACCAAGTTCCGGAGAGATGGCAAAGGGAAACTTGATGAGAGAGAAAAAAATTAATTATAATTGGATTATTAATTTTGGTGTTTAAATGTAAAGATAATTAATCAATCCTAGTTTTAAGAAATTTGTGTATTTAATATTATATTTTAAAATATAAGGTATAAAATATTAAAAGTGATAATATATGTAATTGTTTGAAAGTAGAGATAATATTGGTATATATGGTAGAGATGTATGCTTACTTAGCTAGTTTTCCTTTTTTTTCCATAAAGAGTTGCATACATTTAGTAAAATAGGACCATTATTAGTACAACATGAAGAGATGAATTGAATTAGACATAATTAGTTGTGGTATATGTGGATAGAGTTTGTCACGATTCGAGTCTATATTCTAGTCGAGATACAATATTTGAAACTACGAGTGATTCCAAATTAATCCTTGGCATACATATCAAAGCATGACATTAAGAAACTAAAAGGAAAATGAAATACATAACTAAATAATAGAGTTTAGAAAATTCATGAAATTACATTTCTATTGTCTAAAATAAGCCTTTGCTAATTCAATTGAAAACATCAATCTGTCGGGACATGACACCCAGCTACCTCAAAACCAAAGACAACATGAAGGAAAGTCTAATGACCGAAATTAATGAAGTCCCTAAATGAGGAAGGGTCACCAAGTATTACCTTGGACGGTCCAGACCATTTGGATTTGAGTTTGCCCAAAAAGAACCGGAGCCTAGAGTTAAACATAAGCACAAGATCTTCAAAATTGAATTCACTTTTTTCTATCTATCATCATGGTACGTTTTTTTAAACACCTTTTAATTTACTCAAATATTAAAAATTATTTTAACTTTAACCACTTAAAATAAGTCAATCCAAACAAACTCTTATGCCTATTTAACATTATATTGTAATGTTGTGCAATCCAAACAGAGAAACTTTAATGAATGAAAAACATGAAAAGCTTCATAAAATTATTAAAACATGATTATTTGAACAATACCAAAGTTTGACATAATAATTATTTGTAGTTGTATGAGCAATGCCTAGTGGTGCTCAACATTAGACTCAGAAATTGTTGGTCCTTTGAGTAGTTCACCAAAAAGTTCTGTTGGATCATAGTATACCTCTACATCCTCTGCTCTTAGTGATTCATCAACCTGTCAACATTTAGAAACAACTAAGTTAAATTCACAAGTTTTATATATATATATATATATATATATATAGAAAAGTGAGAGTCAAATGTTCAAGATCAATTTTGTCGGTTTTTAAATTTTTTAAACCAAATAAAAAAATAATCGTCAGTTTAGTTTGGTTTGGATTTTTATTTTTTCAATTTGAAAGTAAAAGTTTGTTGATGGCATACACATCTCAATAGACACAGACATCTAGTACATGAAAAATCTACGAGTTCCTATTTAGTCTTCTGTTATTAAATATTGGATCAAAGGATAAAATTGCGCCACGTGTTCCTATTTAATATTCCGTTAGAGTGAAGGACATATATGCTCTAGCTTTTGGACCAATGTCCCAAAAGTATAACGAAGAGTATCTTTATACTATTTAAGATAAATATATAAGAGGGATAGAGAGACCTTCAATATACCAAGGCCATAGAATTGGACCATCTGGCCAGTAGGGGCATGTCCTTTAAATGGACCTTCAAAGAAACCCCAATGCCTAAATTTGTATGTAACAACTGGTGGCCCTGTATATACATTGATCACTTCCCAAGCAAATCCTCTTGGAAAAGCTGATCTAAAAGCATTGTGAGATGATTCAAAGGTCTCTTCATCTGCTTTGTAATATTTGAATTCATCTGGCATTGAACTCTTTAATAGCGCATTGTAGCTTCCCACTTTTAATGTCTCTTCGGCTGACAATCCATCTCTTCCTGTCTCGTTGCCAAAATAAAGTGAAATCGATATAAACTAAGAAAGAAAAATATTTTTGTAAAAAAATTAATAATTTATTTGTGTGTTTAATATGTAAACAAAATACTATATTATTTTAAGAATGATTATATATATATATATATATATATATATATACATACATATATATATATATATATATATATGGGAAAATGACAAATATAGCCTCGAACTATCGTAAATGGTATGCAGTTAACATCCGTCATACTTTTGAGACATTGGTGCCTCTGCCGTTCAAAAACTAGAGCATATATGCCCTTTATACTAAGGGACATACATGTGTCATAATCTTATCCACCGATAAGACATTTATTAAATATCGGATCGACGGATAAGATTGTGCCACATGTCCCTATTTAGTCTTTTGTTAGAGTGAAGGGCGTATACACTCTAGTTTTTGAATGGCTGGGGTATCAATATCCTAAAAGTATAAAAGAGTGTATCTGCATATCACTTACGAGGATATATTTGTCATTTGTCCATTATATATATAGAACATGATGATAGTGGGTAAGAGTGTGGGGATGATGAAAATGAAGATTATGATAATGGAGGATTGGGGTGGGGTTATAATGGGTCTATATGTATCACTACCTATCACATATATGATTAAATATATATATATATGATGATGTGAAGACATTTCATTTAGAAAAAAAAATTGTTATCATACTCCTTAATGAAGAAATAATTATTTACATCTTAATTATGAAATATCAACTATTTAAAATCAGTTATTTTAATAACTACGACTACTAAACTCAACCAAAAGAAGTAATTGTCAACAAAATAGAAACATGCAAAGTAGTATTGTCTTCAAGTGCTATCAATCATTATCGAAGTGATCTTTAAATGAATATCTTAATGATTTTTAAGATATACACGAGATTTTTGGATGGTTGAATTTTATCAAGAGCAAATAAGTAGGTACAACAAAAGAAAAAAAATATTTTCTTAATGAAATATTTTATAAACATTTTTATTTTCTTGCTGAAATATTTTGTAAGTCTTACCATTTACAAAGAGCTTGAATTTTTCAGGATTAATTGTCCTAAAGTCTTTTATACGAGTCTTGTGTGAAAGTTCCATTTCCCATGATTTTATTGCATTTTGTACTGTTTCTTCAAGAGATCCTTCTGGCCAAACCTGATTTCAAAATCATAAAACCAAACAAAACATATTGTATTTGCAAGAAAGCTACTATAAATATTACTACTTTAATTATGTGGTATTGTTTAATTTTAAGAGGTAAGGATTATTTGACACAAGATGTAAAATAGTCTGGATGGACTATAAATCACAGTACTTAACAATTCAAAATAATAATAAGACCATGTGAAAAATGATAGTAATTAAATAAGTGTTTATTTGACATTCGAAATCTAAAAAGTATCACGTAAATTAGAACGAAAGAAATACATATACAAACCTTGGTCCTTCCTTGTTCAAAGAGCTTATTAACACTTTCATAGCTTGGAGGGTCACCATGTCTCCACTGGATGGTTCCTGCAGCAGCAGCTTGATCTTCATGAAGAAATTGCCTATACTTATCACTTACAATTTTAATTGTTTCCTTCTCACTAGCCATATTTCAATTACTTCAAGATTTTAATATTTTTTCCCTCTAAAAGTTTATTGACTTTGTGAATTCCACTTTGTGTGGCTATGCTTTTTTATAGATGAAAGCATTAATGAAGTTTTTAGTTCATGTTTGAAACTTGAAAAATATAAGATAGACTTATAATTAATAGATGTGATATAGTAAAATTAGGAAAAATCTTTTTGGCCACAAAATTTGATCAGAATAATAGTTTTTCTATGTTATTTTAACTTTTTAAATATTTTTACCCTTTTAACTTAAATACATTTTAATTAAAAAATGGAAAAAAAATCAGTTTGTTTTTAAAATTAAAAAAAAATTATAATTTTTTTTAATTTTCTGATCAAATTCTGGCTAAATTTTTTGGCCATTTAACACTTTCCGTAAAATTATTAATTTTCGTTAAATGTGTCAAATCAAATATGAAAAAATAAGATGGATGGATGGAGCACTATACTAGTAAATAGGGGGAGGAAATATATGACAAATAATTGAATGAGAAGTTCTTGAGCGTTGCAAACAGATTTTAATAATTTATATTCAAATATACGTGTGATCATCAAATTTGATCAGATTTTGAAAATCTTCAAAGATTTTCAAGTTCCTATCAATTTTTAGGAGAAATTTCATTTCCTCATACGACTTCAATTTTATTTTTTTTAAAAGTAAAATGCATCTCCAAACATAACTCTTTTTAATACATTATATTTATGTGTCTTATCTATCAATATCAAAATAAATAATTGACAAACTTTATGATATTTATACTTACAAAAACATTTAATATTATGGGTAAAATGGAAAATTTTAATTACTTATATCTTGATTTTATAATTAATAAATAAAATCGTATTATCTTTACAAATATTTTTTCAAGGATTGAAAAATCATTATTTTTGTGGTAGAAAATAAAAATCTTTGACTACAAAAGAAATAGGAAAAGAGAACCTTTGGCGATCCCTTTAATGTATGGAGTAGGATTAAATGAAAATGATCTAATCCATCGGCGACCCTCTAAAATTGACATCAACTTTCATTTAGACATTTTAATTAGACTTTGTTCATTTTAAACACCTTATGTAAAACCTTGATATGTCATTTTGATATTTTTTTTACATTCAGCAAAAATATGATGGTGAGTATATTTCACTCGCGGATGAGGTGTAAAGTGTCAAATTAAACGAGGACACTTGTCATTTTGTTCAAAATAATTCTTAAATAATAAACTATCAATTATAAAATAAAAAAAAGATGGCCAATGGATCAATGACATGTGGCATTTTTCCAAATAATAATAAAAAAAGATTAAATCACCTTAAAAATCTTTAGGAGAAGCATCTCCCACCCCACCGCCACCCCCACTCCATCGTCTTCTCCAACGTTGGAGAAACAAGCACAGTAGCACACACCCCTTAATCTTCTACCATATATCCGAAATTTTCTCTATCTCTTTTACTTAAATATTGTTCAATCCTTCTATGGTATAACTTTAGTGAATTTGTGTAACTCAAATTTTTTAAAATAAATGCAGCTCCACAGATTTTATTGCTAAAAGAAAATTCTACAGATTTTATTGCAAAAAAAAAGAAAATCTAAGATCCAATGAACTTTTAAAATGCAAATGTGTACGTGTTCATATCACATTAAGTTTCTTTTAATGGGATTATCTCATTTTTTTTAGTGACTTTCTATTCATCCCCAACTTTTCATTTTTTTTCTTCAAATTTTAGTCTTTTTTTCTCAAATTAAATTGAGGAAGAAGGGCATCATCCTTGAGAAATCTTGGGTAAAGCTCTGACGTTTAGAATTATATTCCTCGTTTGTGGCATCATCGAATATATTTCACCATGGAAGAAGTTCAAGTTTGAGAAAATGGTGGTTGAAAAAATGGCGAAGAAGAAGGAAATATAAAATAAAAATTGGCAAAAAAAGATCTGACGCACAGTTAATGAGTGGGTCACATTCACTATGCCATATCAACAAAAAGTGTCAAAATGACACATCAGTACCTTACATGAGGTGTCTAAAATGAACAAAGTCTAATTCAAATGTCTAAGTGAAAATTGAAGCCAATTTTAAGGAACCACCGATGGGTTAAATTAAATACATGATGGGGTCAAATTGCAGTAAGTGCAGTAAGTTAGTGTTTGCACGTCTCACTTGTCATCAAACTTTTATTGCAACATTTAAGAAATCTTAAAATTGTCAATAATTACATAAAAGTTAAAGGATACTTACCTAACATACATTAAAAAAGGGCCTACATGATTACTACGATAAATGCATTCATATGAATTATGACACGTTGGGAGTAAATGAAGAAACATCTCTATCAACTCAGCATCAGCAAAAAAAATTACTTTTTTTCTGTCTCAATTTATTTGATGAACGTTGTTTAATATGATCTAAAATAAATTATAGATATTTATGTCTATAAATTATCTAATTAAACATACAATTTGTCAGGTAAGCATGACAATGAAAGACCTTAACTATGCCTGCTAAAGAAGGCATTGTATGGTTTGAGACAAGCTCCTGGTGCATACACCTTATAATAGAAATATCTATATAAACTTTATATGTAGATACAAATTTATCAACACCTGCTCCTACTAGTCTATGATACAACAAGATAAAAGTGAATCTTGTAAGCTGTTTTCCTAAACTTTTGGAGAAATCATCACAAAAAATCACATATAAATAACATTACCAGAGAATTCTCTTCCTTGAGTTCTATATTACATAAACAGACCACCAGAACGAGATTCAACTATTGGGTCAATTCCATGGCGGCTTTCATCAACAAGAGCTAAAGTTAACATTTCTGTGCAGAATTGATCATCCGGTTTGAACCACAACGCCTGTTTGGGGAATGGAACAACAGTCTCAATATGGATTTATGCAAAACTCTTATGTAAAACTATCAGACCAAATAGCGTATTTACACATTTTGAATTGGAAACCCACCTTGTGGTAGTATGTAATAGCTGCTGTGTAATTATTCTGCACAATTGCGAAAACAACATATCAAAGCCAAGTTTGTTAATTCATGCATCCCTGAACAAGGACATCATATACAATAAAAGAAATTTCTTTTTTTCTGAGATTTATTACCTGGAGATGATAAGTGTATGCAAGACCAGCGTAAGTACTTAGACTTCTTGTAGACAATGCAAGGGCTCTCTCATAATATGCGATTGCCTCATTGTACCTCCTGAAAGAAAGTTTTGCTTAATATTACCTACAGCTAAAATGTTTACAAACTTACCTTCAAAGGTGAATCCGAGATTTAAATTGTTGGGTTTAGCCTTTAAAGTGCTTAAACACTTAACTCATTCTACTTTTGAAATTATGGGTTCAAAGGGTAATATGCATTAAAATCTTATTTATTGCATATATCTATCAATGTTCGGTATCAAAATATTGGGTTAAGCTGAACCAATTAAATGAAGGCTCCATCTGCCTCTGAGCAAATTTGATGTCCCTAATATTAATTCCCTAAAGAACGACCATTGGCCATATAATCAATAACCTAAGGTCTAAAAAGTTCACTCAAGTGATTCAAAGCATCTTCCGTATATTAACTCCATTGCATGTTTTTTTTCAGAGAAAAGAAAGTACTAATCACACAGCTGGTAAAGCTGTTCAGTTTTCTCCGGCTGGTAAACTCATTAGCACATTAACCGAAACAAATATGTTATAAATCTTCTTAACATTTAAAGAACTTTTAGAAATACGAACCTCATCGAAGAATGCTATGATAGCAAACCTGAGGACATGTAACCTCGTTATCTATGTTATTTTTTGGATCTAATGAGAAGGAAAACAAATGACCACCAAACTACAACTTGTACGTTACAAAACTAATATTGGCATAAGTCACTTACTTTAATTTTCTGAGGGCATGAGCAAGATTGATTACTGTTGATTCCCACATCTCACTTAAGGAAGATGGAATGTGAGACAATGTTTTCTCAAACCACCGCACTGCTTTCTTATACCTGAAAGAGTTAGAAGAGAAAAAATAAATAAAGTTTTGGAAAAACGGCTAAGAATATAACAAGAGAAAGATCAACAGAATTTTTCGTACTAAGGGCCAAGATACTCAAGTATAGTAGGTTGAATAAGACTGTACAATATACCCATAATTTTCAAAATGTAAACTGTTTGAGATTAACACAGAAAATACATGTTTTATCACTTCTAGAGGATAAATGAGAGAAATGTTACACAACTAAATCATAAATGTCGCAAATTCACAAGAGTAAAGACCCTTACTCCTTCATATGATAAGCAACAACTCCAAGTTCATTATATACAAGTGGATCTGAGGGGCATATTGACTTTGCCTGCATAAAAAACTAAAGGGAAACATTATCAGCGCTATTATTAGGGGGAACTCCAGACAATTGTCAATAGACTTCAGGGTGAACAGCCAGCACAAGCACGCATACTTGTGCAGACTCAGAGAAGAGAATATTTTTTCTCACAACCTAAGCATAACCAAGAGTTGAACATTGGAAACCACAGACAATGTATAATCACCTGCTCAGCCAGTTTAAAGCTGTGAGTACGCATATATTCCATTCCAATGTACAAAGTAGGCAAATGGTACCTGGAAAAAAGAAAATTAAGGATTCACTCCCTTATAAGTTATAAGAGGGACCGCAAGATAGGAAGTTACTCTAGTGGGTCAAAGTACTAAAGTTATCACCATTACAAAATATCCGCCTTTCTTTTGTGTTTGTTCCTTCTTTTTTCTGAGTTGAGTTGAGTTCAATTCATTTAAGAACTCAATCCTTCTTTTTGATTATTTGAGTCCCAATTCATATTTTGAGACTTTTGTAATTGGTTGGTATTATGTTTTGGGACCTGTTGACATAGTTCAGGTTGAGACCCACAGGGCTCGGGGTGGTATCAGACAAATTTGCAGCTTGCCAGTGACTGAAATCTGGTGAATAGATCTGGTGCGAGCCATGATTGCGAAGGGGTACGGCGATCATGATGAAGATTTGACCCGTCAAGGGGACATTTATTCTCTATGATCGCATAACTGTGGAATCCGGAGGTAACAAATGTCGACCCTCCGCAATTGCAACATGAACACCGCAATCAGGAAGGGCTAATAGGAGAGTTGACTTTAGTCAGCTACTCCCAGCGGTCACATGGATTTGGCTGGCACAACAAAGGTCTTTTATTTGGCCTAGAAGTCTTATTGCATAGGATGGTTCAGTGTAGCAACTGAGGGTTGTGAAGAACCATAGAGTGGTCTATTAGTCCTATCTGCATAGGTCCCACTATACGTTCTAGTAATCCCATTCAAGAGGGTTCAGTGCAAATGTGCTTCATTTCGTGCTTGATGGCTATTGATATTTTATACCTGCTATGGTTATGATATAATGTGCAATACCTTGTTTGCAACATGCATACTATTTTTTGAAGATTTATTCCATGGGGTAAGACGAGGGAGCAGGTCGATGATATTATTAGGCCCTTGTAGCTCACCAAATCACTTACAGCTCTGAGCAGATTCCTCTACTAGTGCTACCAAGGAACATCACGGATCTTCATTTGAGACAGTGTTCTAGATTTTCCTGAAGTGAGCCCACCACAGTTGCCTGACATCCTACACTGCCATGTGGCTTGTAATAAAGCTCATCTAGACGACTAGTCAACCATTAGTTTTAGGGGCATTTTTAGGCCAAAAATAACATTGAGGGCATTGTTGGTCCAGTAGGGGGGAGGAGAGTATGTTTTAGCCAAATTCAATAGGTTAGATGAATTTTTTGCGCTTTTTCGTTCAACTTTGTATGGATGAAAGAATTAGCACAAATAAAAGTTCAAGTCTATCAGAAAATTTGAAAATAAGAAAATTTGAAAATACTAGGTCTGTCACAGCTAGGAGAAGACAAAATTATTAAGCAAAAATAGGATTTACCCAGGAAATAATCTAGCAGCAGTGCGGTAAGCTGACATTGCCTGGTCTCCTTCTTCTTGAGCTGCATAAGCATTTCCATATCCTATCCAAGCTGAAGCAAATGTTCCATCTAAGCTTGTTGCCTTACTGCCAAATATAAAAAATTAGAATACAAAATAAGACCCTCAACAACTGAATGTGGACGAATTATTTGTAAGATACATTAGAATATCCAAAGAACCAGAACTATGAGATAGCACTTAACTCTTAAAGCTTAAGCACTTACACGATTGCTAAGATTATCCATTTTATCAGGTAAAAGTAAATTGATAAGAGTAATTCATTCAGGATATCATATCATTTAATATCTTCAATGGAAGGACCAGTCTTCACTTCAGTGACGGAGCAGTAAAGTAGAAGATCACCACCCAAAGGATACATTTTATTTGACATGGGAAATCAGAGATCACAAAAATCTTAGAACAATTTCATATGATCCAGTCAAACTTTTGGTACAAATTTACTTTTAATATCACTACCCACCACCCAGATTCTTACATAGACTTTTTTTGACAAGGTAAATATGCTACTAAAGAAAAAGGAAAACTACCAAGATGGTACAAGATACAAAAGACTAGAACTATAGTCACATGTACCAATAGTGTTGCATGATACAAAGAGGGCAGAAAACCAAATTCCATATTCCAAACCTTGAAGAGAATGTTTGGCCAGAAATATTGTCATGAAACAAAGAAGTTCTACGAGAGAGAAAGATGGATAGAATTACAAACCCTCTTCTTCATGACATGACGACATAAATATTTTTACCTAAAATAGCGGCGTGCTTGGTCATATTTCTTGATACAATAGTAGTAGCAACCAACTGCAAACCATGACAGATCCCTGAATAAACAACATGGTCTAGTGAGGCAATCATATAATAGTAGCTTTCACCACAAATAATGGACATACAAAAGGAATAAAACTTATCATCAATCCAAACAAATTGAAGCACCATCTCTTCAAGTCCACCTTATGCTAATTTATACACCAATAGGCTATAGGCTATTCTTTTAAAATAATGCAAAACATAAATTCAATGCCACATCACATACATTTAAGACTTTGAATTGTTATCTACTAAACTGACTCCTACCTATGGAGATTCCTCTCTGCTAGTTATCTACTCAACTGACACCGGTACTTTTGCCTGTGGAAGAGAGCAGTATCCCATGGAATATAACCTATATGCAAGCTGGCTCGAAAACCACCTTCTAAAAAAAAGACTGAAAAATGGTTGACATGAAAGTCAAAACTTGAGTCCATTTTTCAATTCACGGCATGCTTAATTTTGAATAGTTTGCTAATCTTTCAAATTATTTTTTCTAGATTTTATCTTGATTCCACAAATTGACTTGTTAATAATGGCATACTGGAAAATAGATGATCTCAGTTTGGTATACCTTTTCCTGTAAAATGAAACAATATATGCAGTTATTATCATTTTAAAGTTTTGTATTAGTCCTTATACAACTATCTCTGACAAAGTTGGCACCAAATTATTGTAAAATCCACTCTTTAATGGGAAGTAAACCTATTCTCATCAATGCTTAAGCTGAAGATACTTTTCAAAATGTAAATCATTTGGGTGAAGTATTAGCACTTAATTGGTGTATTTCTCTAGGCAAAGTCGTAATAAAGAAAGAGTGCTCCCTATGAAAAGGCTGGGTTTGCTGTTTCCACATCTTCTGGAATAGATACTAAAGTTGGGTGTGAGTACTAGAATAGGCAAGTTTTTGAACCAGGGTATATCATGCTGTCATTATTTGGTTTTCCTTTTTCTATTCCTAAACTATGTTATCTTTTTCTTTTACCATTCTTTTGAATAATATTGTTTAATATGTTACATGAAAAGAACAAGTGATATTAGATTGGTTGTGAACTTAGAAATTATCACTTGATTGACATATCAGAATAGCAAAATTTGTTTGAAATCCCAACTCGATCCCCCACCTCTCTCTTGTAGTCTTGTTGCCATGTCTATCGAAATGAATGATCAGGGTAACATATAGGTTATATGTCAACAAGTAAAGAGATCTTTGCATAAATAATCACTCTTAACTCTATTGACCTTGAAAAGAACTCAACTCCCAGCAAAAGGCTATGAGTAGAATCACATTTTTCTTGATTAATAAGAATTTTTCATACTTTAGGTTTATTCAGAAAAGAAAATCTTCATGCAATAGTTATGCATTGTGAACGAATATGCAGCAATATATTTTTCAAAACTCAAGCCCTGCCCACTCACTTTTGAGGATAATCCTTCACTAAATTGCATGCCATAAGATACAGCTCATTGGAATGTCCCAACTCCATTGCTGCTGCTAAGTGCACCAGGGTACACTTGAGGTGGAACGGATCCTTTTCAAGCAATCTGTATTTTATCATGTATCAAAGTATAAGAGGAAAAGGAAGCAGTTGCCAAATTTCAAGTAGTGATGTAAAGTAGGTACCAAAATACATGTGCTCAGTATGCAATAAGATGAAGCAAAAGCATAAAAAGACATAATTTCCTTTCTGGTGGGTTACCAACTTACTCAGATGTTAGTTCAAAGCATTTCTGATATTCACCGCATTGATGATAGTACTCAGCTTTGCAGGCCAAAAGATCAGTGTTGGATTTAAGTGTACACAAAACAGATTTGTCCGACAGCTTTGTATTAGGTCCACTCTGTTCCAGCTCTCTAAATTTAGCTTCCAACACATTTTCTTTATCATACTGAGAAGCACGGGAAACGGAAAAAATTATTCCATTGAGGAGTAAATGGATACACAAAACATAAAATTAAACTTATTCCACGCGAATGATAAAACATTTCAACATTTCTGTAAAAATTCAAGTACAACTTCTATCTATTTATCAACATAAAGTACCAAACTCAATATTCTATTTTTCAATTGAGTGAAACTTAAAAGTTAAGTGTTTATGATCCATAAAGAAGATCATATGGAATACAATGTAGTCTTATAAGAAGTGATTACCTTCTTTATCAAACAAGAATAGAATGAAGACAGCCACCCATCTTCAGGACCAAATTGCAAACATGAGAGCAAGGTTCTCTCTGAAATTCACTAGCAACTGGATTGGTCAATTTCTCATAATAATTCCTTTAACAATGATAACATTAACACAATAATACTATCATCTAAAAAATTAAGCAGTTTTCAATAATTGTATCAACAATAAATAGCATTATAAAAGGTAAAAGCAGGAAAAATGCCAAAATTCATCAAGATTTTAAGTGCAAAACACAATTAAAGAGCAGGCCTTGGTAAATAAAGGTGCACAAGGAAATAAATGAAATATATAAATGTGATCTGAAAAAATAACTATAACACGAGTAATACTTATAGGACAAAGGAATTTGAGAAGCCACAGTTAAGTGCATATTAACATATCGATTGTTCCAAAAACTATTTAAAATTTCTGATTCTAATGCTAAGAGGGGGTTTGGTTTTCTAATTTAGGCTTAGTGGCAACTTCCCTACTAAAATTCTAACTTTATATTTCTAATGACTCACATATTTATATAACATTTCTTTATCAATTAGTATAGCACTTTGCCAGGGGGGTTTACGAGTATTCTCCAGTTATATATATTGTTTAGTTCCACTCCCTACAGGATCAAGCTTATAGGCGGTGAAGAGGATCCCTTAGTCTTGGTGCCTACGTAGATACTGCCTAAGAAACACAAGCAGCCAACTGCCCCTGCACAGCTTCAGAGTTAGAGCATATTGCGGGCCTTTAACAGCACTGAACAGTGAACAATAATAGAATGGTTGATTAAAGAAAGAGAATGTTCACTACTTATAAAAACACACTCCAAGGATTTTTGGAGTACAATTAACTCGGTCTCCAAAAGTACTTGCATTGTTTTAAGACATTTTGATTCTATAAACTAGCTTGTACTATTTCATAGTTCCAAGAAGATCCACTTTGACCAGCAAAGGTTCTCACCTTCATCACAAGTGAGCATGTGATTCTCTATCAGACACTCCAATGCCTGAAAATGAGAAAATGAGCATAGATAAATTTCATAAGATTGTCATGGATTTGAAAGCATGAAGGACCTATGATGCTTCTACGATTAGGAAAAACATGAATATGAGATAACCAAGTATCTTCCAGAGTTTTACCATATAAATCTGGCCTCTAATACAGTAATTGCCAAGATTAGTTCCTTAGCCATACCAAAGGAGGAGAAAAAAGCCAAACAAGAAACCAAGAGACATATTAACCAACCCCTAGATAGAGACTTCCATCAATTACAGAAGAATGACTAGAAAAGCAAAACTTACATACCTCATAACACAAAGGATCAGCCTTGATAGCAGCTTTATACCTAAGGAAGTGTCATGGAGTTATAACAAGTTAGCCCTTCCAATGATATAATTGAATATTTAACCGCTAGACCAATATTAAGAAGTAAGGAAATACAGCTCAGCACATGATGGAACTGTAATTCCTTAACATCAGATTCAATGATATCTCTTGCAATACAGTTAACTTGAGACTGAATACATCTCTCTATCAGATAGGATCTTCAAAATACATTTTCTAACCTAATTTATGCACAAAAAAGCAAGGAATGAGAGGTAAGAAGATGAGATTGCTGATGATCAGAGATGCTGAACACAAGAAAAAAGACTAGCATAATTTGTTCCTACAGTTATATTAAGGGGAACCAATAATTTCTTCATTGTATTAACAAACAACAAATGAAATAGACAAAACGAGGGAAAGGATGAGGATTGGGGTCTGTAAACAAAAGGTCCATCCGTATGCTAGGCTATAGTCAAAAGTTAATTGCTTCGACACCAATTACTAAAATAATTAACTCTTTCTGAATGTTGTAATTCTTTTGAGTTTAAAAACTACCAGAAATCAGATGTAAGGAATTTAAATACTCTAACCCACTTTTATCACTTTTTGAGAAGAAAAAAGATGAGATATAAGTGGTTTAGAGTATTTACCACTTTTATCTCAAGGAACCCAAATAACACTGTTAAACTTCTTCATTCCTTGCTTATTTGATTTGCTAAGACGTACTATGTTCGAATTAAATGTGGAAAGTCATTTTGCCTCACTTCCTATACTTTCTATCATTTCTTCTCCCTCATAACTAGTCTGAAAACATGATTACCAGCCAAACAGAAAACTATAGCACCGAGCAATCTCTCCCGTGTCGCATAAGATATTCAGTCCAAATCTACAACAACGACATACCTACTTAAATCACACAAGTGAGATCTGGGGAGGGTAGAGTGTATGCAGGCCTTACCCCTACCTCGTGGAGGTACAGAGGTTGTTAAGACCAAATCTGTAATCCAAAATTATGTCTATGAACATCAGTGTCTTATATCAAAACTATCACTAACCATAGTCGAGCCTGTGCACGATTCTCCAACGCTTCATATGCCTTGCCCCTCAAAAAGCATATTGCTGATAAAATCTGTCAAAGATTTACATAGAGCATTTTGATTCTGTGGAAAAGTAGGGACTCATAACAGATTCCGCCAGAAATCCCCACTAGGTCAGGGAGAATGGAAAAACTTACATTTATTTCACGATCTTCACCATCCTTGTCTAAGTACATGCTGTTGCACTCTCTTGTATCAGTAATATTTCCATGCTCATCCACTTTAGCATCACCCAACATTAGAAGACATTGATCCCACTCCTTCAGTTCTTCCTAAAAATACAGAAATTATAAAAGGAAATTTAAGCAAACTATTTTAGAACATAATAGCGTCCAATTTGTTACGCCTAATGTTTATTCTGGTTAATTACTTGTATGTTAGTGTAGGGATAAGTGCAAGATTATGATGACCTCTTATTTTGGAGAATCCCTAATTAGTCTTGAGATACACATATATAGAAGAAAACAAAATATGGATCCAACTAGCATTTATAGTTAATCCCAATTATTTAGGGATTGAGACTTCGTTGATTGATTGATTCATAATAAGACCCTAGTTTATGGGACAGATACTACAGATTTAAACATAACCATAATCATACTTAGGGGTGTGACATGTTGATAACTGAAAGAGGAAAGACGGCAACCTACATTCAAATGGCAGCACCTTGCCCAATGTAGGCAGCCATGTTATCAAAGGCAAAAAGTGAAAAGAAGCACAAATGTCTGTTGGACTTTAAGCACTACACGCAAACAAAGCATGGGATTCTAATTAACAAAAAAATCAAAATATGTAGTAGTTCAAGAATAATAACTATATACACAAATAACAATTATATAAATCATTTTCAAAATTACAATTAGGTGAAATATTTATTGTTTAGCCCTCTCTTTAAGACAGTTGGACTCTGAGACACACGCCTTAACACCTTTGTGTTTGCACTAAAGCACCGCCCAAGCAAGGTGAAGCACTAAACCTGTTTGCACGTAGTTTCATGGCTTATGAATGCGTCAAGCAGGCATTCGATGACAGTAGAAGTTAGTGGGGCTTGTCAGGCTGAAAATACTATCACGTACTATGTTGTGGAGTTAAATCTTTTAGTGCTCTGCAGTGTTGCAACTGTAACACTTCAAGTTAGGGAAGACAAACAAAGAAGAATAGAACCAGAATCTGATCCACTTGTTCAGTTTATCTGTTTTATTAGAATTGCTAGTTTTCTTTATGTTCTCATTGAATAAAAGCAAATTTACAGGGTTTCAAGAGCATGGTAGCTCGATCCTAGATAGAGTGGCGAAGCTGTGAACTAATGGATTAGGCGAAAAGGGGAGGTGGGGATCCCCTCTAACAAGTGTACGCTTTCTAGTGTAGATTTTTTTTTTCAAGTGTAGATTTTCACTCCCAACTTTCACCATATAAGGAAAAAGACTGGTTTGATTCCACAGTGTGCTTCTTTCGTCTCCTCAATCAACATTTGGTGCACAGAAAGTAGAAAGAGGTTTTAGGTTATAGTATAGATAGGGGGTGAAAGTCCAAAACATTACTTGGGATGGGAAAAAGTAGCTTATGCAAAAAAAAAAAAAAAAAAAAAAAACACAGTTTTATCAAGCCTTCACAATTTCGAGCAACCTCACTGATATATGATCGAATCATCTTAAATATATTAACAAGCATCTGGCAAATGATGTCAACCCCTGAAATTTAACACCTGAATCAAGTTTCAAGCATCTAGAAACATATGAAGTTTTACATAATAGGGTCCAACACACTGCTTGATAACAGCTTAAAATACAATTCTTTGTGTAGTGTTTGTGTCCCATTTACTAGTGATAACTAAAGCACAACCATACTAGAGGCTGAACCTACTTTGCTGAATCACCACTTCTAATGTTAAAGCACAAGTAGCCTGTATAACTCAATTAACAGCTATGGAGCACCACTAAACATGTTGAATCCCCAATAACACCATATAAACAAGTACCAAAAAACAGTTCTTTGGGTAGTTTTTGCCCCATTTTGCTACTAGAGCCTAAACCTACTTTTGTTAAGAACCACTTAACATAAAATTACAATGCATAAGTAGCCTTTTATTCAATTAACACATAAACATGAAGATCCCAGATAACGTTATTTATAAAAATGCAAAAAGACACAATCTTGGAACAAAATGGAGGTAATTAGACCTCGACATGACCCGAATTAGCTTGGAACAGATAAACAATCAAGTATTCAATTATTTGTAAATATCAACTAGATAGTAAAATGGGCATACAAGGCACTTGGCGGCGAGGTATCGGAAGCGGAGGTCACGAAGGACGATTTGAGAAGCATTAAGAAGGTGAAAAGCACGGCGATAGTGTCTACCAAGATACAAAGCTTGTGCTTGCATGTATATATCAGCTGGGTCAGAAGTAATTGCAGCTACTTTATCAGCAAAGAAGATCGCTGATGAATACAAATGTTTACTCACACAATCCCTCACCACACCTCTTAGCCTCTCAATTTCTTCTTCCCTCATTGTTTGTATACAAATTTCTCTTTGATTGTTCAAGTTTGAATTCAAAATTGAGAGTTTTGGGGAATCAGATTTGGGTAGAAGAGAAGAGCGGGAGGTTATTGTTTGTGAAAAAAATGGAGGCGGGTTTTAGACGGGTTTTTGAAAACATATGCAAAAACTCAAAGGCAATTGTATCAACCTATTTGTTCGATAAATATAGTATAATTCAATCTAACTAATAAGATATTTATTGGTTGGATATAAGTTTAACGTTTTATTAGTCGTTATTTTATCGGTTAATCAACAAGGACTAAGGTATAGATGAAGCAAACTAATGTTAGTAGCTATTTTTATATATTGATTTACTAGTCAAACTAATGAAATATTGGTTAATTCGGTATAGAATTAATATTTCATTAGTGGTTGTTTAATCGGCTAATCAATAAGGTATAGTTGAAGCAAATTGATGTACTTATCTATTTTTTTTTGTTACATCTATTCTTATAAAAATAGTATTTATGCAAATTCAATAATAGAATCATAATTTTCGCTAACAAAATTAGAAATATAAAAAATAAACCTCTAAGATGCTTGTATCGAGCACAACTAAATCTAAATTCATATAAACAAGTTTCACAACATATAGAGATAATTCACTAACAAAATGGACTCGCTAGCCAATCCACTCGTAATAGAAGATTGTGGCATATATGCAAGGCGAATTGGTTCATTTGAGCGCAAACAGAGCTTTCAACAATTTAGGAATAAGAAATGGAGAAAGTGAAAAAGGTATCATCTTTCGGTCTCTCCTCTCTGCTTCGCCAGCAAAAAGATGCTAAAATCGCACTTCAGCTCTTCCTTAATCCTAATCCCAGCCATGGAAGCAACAAAACTACTAAACCCTTTCGTTATTCTCCACTCTGCTATGATCTCATCATCTGCAAGCTCGGCAGAGCCAAACTCTTTCAAGAAATGGAAAAAATCATCGATAAATTAAGACACGACACTCGAGTTTCTCTCAACGAAGTTGTTTTCTGCAATGTTATCTCTTTCTATGGAAGAGCACATTTACCTGAAAAGGCTCTTCATATGTATAATGAAATACCCTCTTTTCGCTGCTATAGAAGTATAAAATCTGTCAATAGCTTGTTGAATGCACTTTTAGCTTGTAAAGAATACAGCAAGATTGGTGAAATGTTAAACAACTTTGAAAATTACGCAACCCCTGATGTTTGTACGTTTAATATACTGATAAATGCGAGTTGCCTGTGTGGTGATTTGGATAGTGCACGGGAGGTGTTTGATGAAATGCGTAAGAGAGGAATTCAGCCAAATGTGGTGACTTTCGGGACGTTGATTAATGGGCTTTGCGTGAATCGAGAATTAGACGAGGCGTTTAGGATGAAAAAGATTATGGAGAGAGATTTTAAGTTGAAGCCTAATGCTTTCGTGTATGTTGCGTTGATTAAAGGACTTTGTAAGGTTGATGATTTGAATGCAGCAGTTAAGATGAAGGAGGAGATGTTGAGAAAGAAAGTGGAATTGGATTCAGCTGTGTATTCTACTTTGATTAGTGCGTATTTTAGGATTGGTCGAAGGGATGAAGTTTATGGTTTGTTGACAGAGATGGAAAAGAATGGATGCAAATGTGATACAGTTACTTTCAATGCATTAATGCATGGTTATTGTCAGGAGAAAGACTTTGATTCTGCATTTAAGGTTCTGGATGAGATGGAAGGGAAGGGGTGTAAACCTGATGTAATTAGTTGCAATGTGATAATTCGGGACCTTTGTGATGACGGGAAATTAAGAGAAGCTAGTGAACTCTTGGATGATATGCCAAGACGAAGGTGTAAACCCGATGTGGTTAGTTATAAGATATATCTTGACGGGCTCTGTAAAGCGAAGCAGTTTAAGGAAGCTGCAGTTATTTTACATGAGATGATTTTCAAAGGATATATTCCTCGTGATACAAGTTTGTGTAAGTTATTCGACGGGCTAATTCAAGTAGGAGATAGAGAATCATTACTGAGAGCTCTGGATAACATGGCTTCTGTAAATTGTATTAGTAAAGAAGTGTGGGAAACGGTCATTTCCATGATGTGCCAACAAGATGACTTGTCTAGTGCATCTGCTCTTGTAGGAGTGCTAACGAAGGATGGAGTAAACAAATTCTCCTTGTAATGGTTAAACACACCTTCTAGATGTGCTCACATACTTAACTCCCAAATTCATTGGTCAGTCTGGTTCAAATCACGGATTTCTTGCAGAAAAAATCCTTGACGGGACTTCAAATGTGCGGATTTGCTGATCTATGAGTGACACCCCTAAGGTACTCAGGGTCCAAACATCTTTGACTTATAACAATGCTTAAGCTTACTTTTTTCGCTCATAAACATGTTGTCTGCCTTCCTTCTCTCCATAAATTTGTATCATGTCTGTAAAGGTATTTTTAGAATGTACTCTCACCGGCTGCGGAACTTGTTTCTATATTTTTAGCCCATATCTCGATAGAGAATGCTGTAATGGTCTCTGTTAAATAAGCTTCCTGGTCTCTATCCGTCTTAACCATGTTGCCCTATGCAATCTAAAGTTCATTATTTGTGATCTGTTATCAACTGTGGTATACATAATTTTGTCCCCTTTGTGCTGTTGTTGCATAGGAAGGACAATGAAACTTGGTCCAGATGTTCTAGATTAAGGTTCTTGTAACTCTTTTACGTTTTGATTCAATTTATAGGCAAATTACTCGGAGTATAAATCAGTAATGCCAAATGTTGTGAAAGCTATAACTCTGATTCTTGTGATGCAAAGATGCAATGAAATGGGAACAGGGTGATTTCAATTGATTACACTCTTTAGTTTTTAAAACGCTTTTCTTTTGTCGAGGGTTTGTCGGAAACAACCTTCTACCTCATACAATATAAGAATAAAGTATGAGTACACTCTACCCATATCCCACTTGTATGATCACAATGAGTATGTTGTTGATGTAGGAACTAAAAAATGGTTATTTGTGAATAGTATCTTGAACTTTTTAGGGGAGGTGCTTATTAATGCCGAATTTACACTGTGCATGTAAGTATTAGGCTATCAGTACGCCATTGACTTTGTTTGGTTATTATAACTTGACCTTTGCCTACTTCTGTCCCTTTTCATTTGTCTTCTCTTCCAAATTGTACTGTTCAAAACAACGTTATTTTTCTCTAAAAGTTTGACCAAACACCTCAACAACAACATATTTAGTGAAATTTGACTAAATTGGATCTAGGGAGGATAGAATGTACGTAGACCTTATTATCACCTCGTGGAGGTAGACAGACTGTTTTCAAAAGACCCTCTGCTCAAGTGCATATCAAAACAGTATTTTAACTATTGATGTGTAAGTTCAAATGTACATTAGGTAAATTTCTACTTCCTCTTGATGAATGTACTTTGTTGGTAATCAGTCAGAGTCAATCTCTGTCAAAGCAGCATGAACTCAAATTATTTTAGCCTCTAATAGTGGAAAAGATAACGTTGATTATCACTAAAAAGCCAAAAATGAAGCACGATGTTTGCGTGCACACAAGAAGTCACTCTAGATAATATGTGACATTTGTAATTTTCTACTGTAGTACTAATTGAATCGTTACATGTTTTTTTGTAGTGGGGATCTGCAATAATCACATTGCGAAAAACCTTCCTTTGTCCACAACCCAGATATCACTCAAAATCTATAGACTATAACACACAAAACCCGTTTCGGACCTGATTAAAACTTTCAAGCCGATGTTATAAAAAACAAGAAGAAAAGCCGGCAGCTTAGTTCATCCATACCTACCCAAGTTCCACGAGGCATTATTTCTAACTTAGGCATATGAAAAACAATAAAAAAATCTTTTTATCATGTCAACTAACTTTGACACTTATACTATTCTTCCCTTCCTATAAATTCCTCTACTTTCATTCATTCAACAAAGTGTCCATTTTCCTCCAATTTCTCTCATTGTATTGCTAAATGGCTCGTCGCGATATGATAATTTTCGTTACTTTAATTATCCTGCTGGTCTGTTATCCATCGAGTTTCGAAGCAAGAAGGTTGTTGAATAAAGGCACTGTCCCATCGTCTTCCCCAAGTAAAAAAGGTCATGCCAAGGTTGTTCATGCAGGGCAACAACATGAGTTTGGTGGTGTCAATGTTGATCAATCAGTTCCAAGCCCTGGGATTGGCAATTAGCATTATGTACCCCATATATATATATATCCCACAATTTTGAAATCATATCCTTATTCCTAGATATAGGCTCATTGAAATAATGTAATTTGTATGTATAACTAATAGTTTATCAATGTATAGAAATATTACATAAGGGTTTTAGTCTAACTTACCACATTTTGGGGGTTTCATTAAAAGATTTAAGTTATATACAATTACACTGTAAACTTTAATTTGTTACACGATTAGTTTAGTTTAGTTTATTATAGCCGGGGTGTGTTAAATTATTATTTTTATCAAGTTGCCCCAATTAATTAATGTTTATAATACAAGTTTACTTGTAATTTTACGAAGGTGGTTTCTTTTTTTCTGAATTCACTCTTCCTTGTTATTGGTCTGAAAATAAAGAAAGGTCTTCCAAATTTGAACTCGATCGACTTAATTGTATACACATTTGTTTTCCATTGATAGCATTAAATTTAAACTAACTCTGATCATTCAATTGTCGTATTCACTTAACTCGAACATTAGGAGTATTATCAGAGGCGAAATTAAGATTTAAAGTATATAGTTTTGAAATCAAAGCTACAAGGTACAGCTGAATCCACAACGGACACTCTCCCTCCATCCTTGAGTACTAGAACTGACAATTTAAGTTCATATTTATAAATCAGCTCAACTATTATATATTTATGAGTTGGATTACTTATATTTTAATGGGGTAAATATGAGTTTCGGTGTATTTTTAATCCAGAAAAATAAATATGAGTATCCATATAAGGATCTAGAGGATTGCCAGAGTGTTCATCTGATGGTATAAAGAAAATAAAAAGTCATATTATCTGAGTTGAGTGTTCAGTTAATTTAGTATCTAACTGATCCAGATGTTAGAAATTAAGGTGTGTATTTAATTGATTAAGGCAGAATCAACAATATTGAGATTTGTTTAAAAGAATGTCAACTAGCACTCTCATCATATAATTGACTTGTCATATACTTTTTGTAGTTTATTGTCCTTTAATTTGTTATTATGTCCAGTTTCTTATAATATTTGATTATCGTATTATTTTAAAGAGATTCGATCTAAAACTCTTCTTGTTGTAGTTATTGTTCTGTTACTATTTCCTGTTTTTGTTATTATTTTTTATTTCTTCTACTTATGTTATATATCGGAAATAACATTCATACATCTTAGTTAGATATAACGTCTAGATACACTATGTCTTCCTTATACTCGACTTTATAGGATTATGTTAGGTATGTTGTTACCGTGTATTAGTGGATGGAAATTTAATAAAGTTACATCCACCAAAAAGGCCCAAACTGCACCTGGAGATTGCGTGCACACTAGATGTATATTTCCTGGACGACCCTCTCTCTACTATCGATTATCAAAGGCAAAGCTACAATTTTAATTTTATAGATTCTAAATTTTATAACGATGATTTCAAATGTTATTAATTGGGTTCTAAACTTAATATATATATATATATATATTTAATAAACTTCTTAATACAAATATACTATTTGAATAAAAGACGTTACTGGATTCAGTTGAACCCGTACCTAAGCTTCTATCTCCGCCCCATTAAGTGAATTAGTGCCAAAAACAACAAAAGCCGGCAGCTTGGTTAGTTCATTCATACCTACCCAACTAATTAGACGAGGCATTTCCATATATAGACACAAATTACAAGTACAAACATAAGTTAAACAATTACTAAAATAGAAAATTCATCTCCATTAACCTTCAATATTCCACTAGTTGTGTTTCAAATTTTACTCCCAACTAATGTCTCATTGCAACATAATAATTATTTCCCTTCTTCTACTAGTAATTTCTTATGCTCCTAGCTTTGAAGCAAGAACAAAGTTGTTGAAGAATATGGAGGATAAGAAGATTGTTCCTTCTCATATTGATGCTAGTATACTAATGAATTCCCTTCAAAAAGGTGATGTTCCGCCTTCTTCTCCTAGTGATAAAGGCCACGCGGAGCTTGTTAACGTCAAGCATTTTAATGTTGGTCACAATATGGAGTCGGTTCCTAGCCCTGGTATTGGCAATTGACCAATCAGATTCAAGATTTTAATACAGAGAAATTGAACTGGCTGCTAAATGAGTACCCTCAAAATGCTATTAGTGTTCAGGGTGTCAAGTTAATTATATAATCATTTTCAAGGTAACATTTATACATATACAAGATTTTTGCTCAAGTTTACGAGGTATACCTTCCGAACAATTAAGATTTTAGATTTAAAATATGTATATACAAATATGCAAAAAATCTTTGAGATGTATACACAAATAAATATAGTAAGATCCACGTTAATTATTCCAAGTTCACCGGCTCTAGACTTTTCAAAAAAATTATGGATATATACACACAAAAAATTATTGTCCATTTAAATGTACATATTATATAGATATCAGTGTATATGTTTTGTATATCTAAAAAATAAAATTCATCAACAGAGATATACTTGACACTGAACAACACTGTTACCAACTCTGAATCCTGGAATCACTGTGAATCCCACACGAAGTTCAGTTTCTGATGATCCGTTGGACATTAAGAATGCTTCTTCTCCGTTCACACTTTCCATGTAAACGTCCGAATATCTACACCCTTTCTTCACTTGAAATACAGAAGCTTCTGGGCTTAAAGAAAAGGCAAGACAATGAAGTAACCAAATATGCTTTGCCATTTCACAGAATGTGTAAAAGAAATGTGTCTTTGGGTACTCATTAGAATTCAGTAAATTCCTATGATCCAAATTCCCAAAAAGGGATTTTTCCAATTTGTGATTGATGAGTTTCAAGTACTTTGCACCACAAAATCTGGCGAATGTTGATTTTGGCTTCCTGGTTAAGTAATCTGCTGGTATAACAGATGTCAATTCTAAGAACCTATTGAAAAATATATCTGGTCGTTTTGACTGCTCTTCGTTATGAACAGAGAAGTATGGATAATTGAAATCATCAAACATCTCCTGACAAACAAATGACTCAAACGCGTAATATTTGTCATTTGGTTTTGAGAAAATTGCATCAGGTTGAATAGATGAAGCTGCAGCATCTAAATCCCATCCTACATATTCCATCTCTTTACAGAACAATGCAACAAAACGCCAAATCGATTTAATTGTTTTTCGAAAGAAGAGAGTAAAATTGTTGATACTTAATTTCGACAAATGAAAGTTGTCTATTAAACTCAACTTCTTTTCGAGCAATTTGTTCTCTTTATTAGCTTCATCCAATTTCTCTCTGAGAAATATAATTTCAGAGTCTTTGAGTTTAACCTGAGAATCCAACTTATTTCCCATGATTTCGTATGTTGTTAGAATGTTCTTTTGCTCCTTAATTTCTGCTATAACTCGAGTGATCTCTGGGGAACGATCATCAAATTGATCCTTCAAGTAGCATTGTTTTAATTCAGACAAAGTTTTCAGCTCGGACACGATCATTTCATCAGCAGATAGAATACAATCAGGATCATATGGCGATTGAGCGTATTGCAACAGGGCATATGCAGCTTTAATAGCTGAAATGTTCGCGAATAGATTGGCTAGTAAAGCTTCTTCATTTTGTATGTAATTCTTTACTTTTTGATCTTCATTTTTGAGAGATTTTGGCCTTCGATTTCTTCCTTGAATATGCAAAACATTAGCAAAAGCGCGAGCCAATTTGCTCGCTCTTGGTGTCACAGCATGTCGATCCATCTAAGAGTACTGGGGCAAATATGATCCTTTTTCCTGTTGTAGTAGTGCCTAAAAAGGCAGGAAAAGAAACAAGTATTTTACAGAGAACTTATAAGAAAAAAATTGAGACCTCCAAACAAGAGGTCGGAAATGTGGTTGTAGAGCTAGCAGGAAGAAAAAACTATGCTTTATGGTCTGAATTTAACGGATTTCAAATCAGCAGTATTACTATCAAAGACCTATTAATCAATAATAACTAGCCGTTTTGATCCTTTAGAAAAACAGAAGAAAGTTGAAGAGTATCTCAACTAAAAACCAAAGGGTCAATACACACCCTTTGACATAACAATAACAAAATCACAAATTCTTTTTGTATCGTATATTAAATACGAAAGTTCCTTGTGGATTCTACTAATTAAATATATAATATTGAGAAAGGTAAGATTTGATGAAAGAATATTATAAGTTCACATTGTCTAACATTAGAATAGTATTTAATTCTGAAATAAACGATATAGTAGTTTCTTGCCAATTTCGAAAAGTCCAAGTCTAGTCCAAAAAGCCATACTAATTAAAACCAAATACTACCTAACATTTGATGACTGTCCATTGCTATCTGTTGAAAATATATTACTCCTTCCGTCCTAATTTACTCTTATTATTAACTATACTCGTATCTAAAAGCATAGAATTGGAAGGTGTGAGTGATTTTCACCACAAACATTTTTAATAACATGAAAGATGATTTCCATGAGGAGATTAATGAAAAGTCATCCCATAACTGAATTTGGTGTAATTACTATCAGAATAGTAACTTTACAGCTGGTAATTACAACGATATGTTTGTTTTTCATAACATAATTACAAATGTATAATTTAGTTGCACAAATAAAATTACAAAGTTAATATTCAACAAAAACATGACATTAATATTCGACAATTATATGTCTAAAAGAAATATGACTAAATTTTATTTATAATTTGGTATTATAGATACATATTAATTTTTAAAAATATAATGTTAAATAAATATAGATTAAACTAATCAAAGATCTCGTATGAGTTACGAGCATGAAAATAATCCTTGGTAAGGAGCTATTCTCTCTGAATGGAGCCCTATGAGGCACAAATCTAGATTAGTCGGATTCCAATACAGGTACCCAACAACAGAAGAGAAATCATTTTTTTTTTAAATATAGATTTAAACCAGATATTATAAAAATAATTGATACATAATTATTAAGTAAATTATATTTCAATTGAACTAATTAATAAGAATTGTAACATACATTTTACAAAAACATCATGGATCACAATTGAACAAATTGGAGTATACACAAAAAGAAATTATCTGGGACCTGTGTGAAGATAGAGTTAGATAATTACATGATGGAAATCAAAATGTAGTTGTCAATGAATCAATCCAAGTTTACATTATAAAGATCTGGAAGAAGCCTACTTGTGGAAGTAACATTTCCATCTTTACCAGGGACAGACACTGAGACTGAGGAATCACTCCAAGGTGCATTCATACTTTGTCCTTGACTGTCCTGAGAGTATGTTGATACTTGTGTTGTTTGACTGTCATGTGAAAGTTTCTCGAATGATTTAAATCTCATTTCATCGTCTGATGTAGTGCGCTTGATTATTGGTGCTTGCACGGGGAGTTTTCCTTCGAGCATACTCACTACTGAAGACATGGATGGTCGGAGAGTAGGAGAGGGATTTGTGCACAAAAGAGAAAGATTTATCATCCGCATTGCCTCTTTTTTGGAGTAATTGGTACCGAGACGTGGATCCACTAGTTCTAACAGATTTCCCTGTTCTTGTAGGACGTAAGCCTGCATGACAAAGAGAAAACAAACATTGACATCCGTGTATCAGGATGAAATTGGAGAAAAGAAAAACTAACAACGCCATAACAATGTGAACAGAACTAATGAAACAACTTTGATTCTAATATTTTCTTTGGAGGTATCAAAGCAAATACTCCCTTCGTTTCAATTTGTTTGTCTAGTTTTAACGTACACAGAGTTAAAGAAAGTAAAGAATATTTGCATCTTGTGATCTTAAACTAAAGATATGATGTTGCATATATTAGTATTTGGGAATGCCAGTACAGTAAAAGGATAGTTTACCCAGTCAAGAAGGTAAACAAATTCCTCTTTTGGCCTGTAGTTTGTGTTGCTTTTCCCACTGACAATCTCTAATAAAACAACTCCAAAGCTATAAACATCAGCTTTATCTGTCAAGTAGCCTCTCATTGCATACTCCGGAGCCATATAACCTCTTCAAAAAAAGAAAAAGAAACGTAAACCATAGTACTGTTGATTATGAACAAATTTAAACGCTCAGTACTGTTACTCTCTCATCACATGATATTACAAAGACAGTTATGATAAGAAGGCTTACACTGTTCCAGCAATTCGGGTGCTAATATGAGTGTTCTCTTCTTCATCTAATTTAGCCAATCCAAAATCTGAAATCTTAGCGTTCAGATCCTTATCAAGAAGAACATTCGTACACTTAATATCTCTGTGGACTATTTTCAACCTTGATTCTTCATGAAGGTAAGCTAACCCTTTTGCTATTCCTGAGCATATCCTTTTTCTGGTTGCCCAGTCTATGTTCAACCTCTGGTCGTCACGGCCTAAGAAACGAGAATTAGAGGAATGTAAAGCATAAACTATCACTGCCTCATTAATGATTCTTAAAATGTTGTTGCAAAGCATTACCAAAGAGAGCTCGAGCAAGACAGTTATTTTCCATGTATTCGTATATCACTAATAACTGGTTCCCTTCTATGCAACAACCGTAAAGCTTGACAAGGTTTGGGTGTTGTAGAGCTGAAATCATGCCTATCTCATTGACAAATTCACGATTTCCTTGCTTTGACTTGGAAGACAGCTGCTTAACAGCTATGATGGCACCATCGGCGAGTACACCCTACAGATAGCAAGATTAATTCACAACGATCATATTACAGACAGAAGAAGGATATGGGTTACTTCAACTATTACTACTCTATTTTCCTATAAACGTGACATCAAGGATAACCAGTAGGAAATATCACCAAAGAACCGCAAGCTGTCCTTATGCAAAATCAGTATGGATAGAGAATTGATACCTTGTAAACTGGTCCAAACCCTCCTTCACCAATTTTGTTGGCAGGATCAAAGTTATTTGTAGCAGCTTTAATTTGTCTAAGTCTAAAATGACCTGTTTGTAAATCAAGGGCTCTGAGTTCTGTAAACGAGAAGAATATTGCAAACGTCAGTATATATAGATCTTCTAAAACATCTGTGTGATGAACAACAATTTTTAAAAGAATGAACATCTGTTGACAAAGACGTTTAAGCAGTCATGAGCATTTAGTTGTGTGCTAACTATCTATGATATGTCATCATGTCGATCCACCAACAGAACAATCATCTCAATGCTGGTCAGCTACGGGGAGATAATTATTTGTCTGTCGCAGCTAGAAATCTTGTAAATAATTCTATTTATCACAACAGAAGCATCCCCATTTTATCAAATGGAAAGAGTGAAAAAATTCTTTTAAGTATGTATTACCTAATTCTTCTTGATTATTTTTCCCTCCAAAAATGCCTTTCTTCCACAGAGCAAATAAAACTAGCAGAGCCACCACAATTGAAGCGATTACAATGCCAATAACAGCTCCGACAGATAAGCCACTACCAGTATCAACTTTAAAGTCTGCAACAACAAAGTGGGAATTTATTAAGATAAGATTGTGGGAAAAAATAAGTTTAAAGCCTATAGGCAGAGATATACGGACTTGGTGTCACTGTGATAGCTGAAATCAGTGGTCCATATACACCTCTGTCTGGAATAGCGTTAGTCCCCTTCCCGGTCCAATACAAGTGAATCTCCAGAGTGCTACTAACAGTAACATCAGCAAAGTCCTTGGTAATGACTTTTCCAACACCGTTAGCTTCCTCCATAATGTTGAAATCCCTCAAAACTACTCTCCCCTGTGTAAGTAATCAAAATATACCACATTAAAATTGGTACTTCCAATATTAAATCAGAAAGCTTCCAATCATATCAGAACTCAGTATATCAACATTCAAGTACCAAATCATATCAGAACTGAATAAAAACATTTTAAGTTACTAATTATTATTTACAAAAGAAGTTATGCCTCAAACTTACTTGTATTGCTACATCAAATATCCGTCTTCCAAGGCTGCTATATGTTGAGTCATTAGAAAACATTATTTCAGCAAAGTGAAGGCGCACTCTGTAGCTACCTCCTCGTAGGCAAAGCCCATAATATTTGAGAGAATTAGGGGCAAGGCGTGCTGTATTGTAAAAGTCAGGACCGGACACATCCAGTGAAAATGTATTTGTTGCAATGTAACTGGCAGCTTGAAGACCCACGTACACTCCTGAACTGCTGAAAGCCCATCTGTCGGAGGGCGAAGAAAAATATGATGGACCTCTATCAGTCGTGTCCCCCTCATAATCATTTCCCTCAAATGAAGTTCTAGGTCCTCCACAGTTTATGAATAGCGAAGTATCTGCAATTGACATAAAGAGCATAACATGAGGAAGAGTTGTGAAATTATCTCTCAACTCCAAGGCAATGCTTTTGTACTTAAAAGTGCACAGGCTCCCACCCCTGAGGTCCTTTGACAAACTGCTACTTCAGGCCCTCTCAAGGGTCAAGTTAAGAATTTCCGAGTATAAAAAAAAAAGGTTTATAGGCTGTAACTCTTACATTTCGTTTCTGTGGGACAAATGAGGGGTTTCATAGAACACCAGGCATCCCTGCAATTTCAAATAGATTAATCCACATAATTATAGACAATAGACAGAAAGCATCGAACAAACTAGCAGTTGATGCATAAGACCACATTTAGGAGGACTTACGAGTTGTTGAGCGTGTTTATTGTATTTGAATAGCTGGCAGCTAAGTTTCTGTTAAAGAAGGAAGGTTTGTAAGTAATGTAGTTAAAGGACCAAAATTTTCACTTATAAAAAAAATAAATAGTATATGAATGTAGGTTCCAAATGCAGAGGAACAATGCTCACAAGGTAGAGGAATCGCATACTGAAGTAGATATTTGTGTGAAATTGTTGTATGATATATCCCTGCATAAAAAAGATTATAGCTGTCATGCACTTAGAAGACACCAAATTCTTGTAAACGCATCCTTGCAGCAAACAAAAAGTTTCGGGGGAAAAACTGTCAAACTTTGAAGTGTGGCATTTTTGTTCGGGAGCTAACTGTGATAAGAGCCAAATTTTACTACTAAGACGAGGAAATCGGAACAAATTGAGCAAATACCAACATGTTCTCTCTTTTACTAAACATCCAGCTGGGAATTGCTCCGCTTAATGCATTGTTACCAAGAAACCTACATCGCAGATAAAACTTTTGCTTGTTATAACCGAACGAACACTTTGAGAAAAGAATGTACAAGATTTATGCTTCAACCTGTAAAGGTTTCACTGCAAGGTACCTACATGTTATCAAAATCCAACTGCTCAAATGCATCTGGGATTGTACCATTCAGCATGTTGTTGCTCAGGTCCCTGAACAATGAATAACTCTTATCAGAAGTAGGCAGGATTAGCATCAAAGCAGACAGCAAAGCAAACCACTTTGGTATCCAGACAGTAAGTAAAAATCTTTGCTCCATCATATGCAACTACAAGGAATGCAATGGTATGTAGAAGAATTTCCTTTTATACAATGAAGGGTGATTCCAGGCTTGAGTTAAAATTTTACGAATTTCAATAAATATATATACTTTGTTGCAGAAGAAGAGATGACAAACTAGAAAAACTGCATCCTGTTAACTCAACTTTCGTTCGTTGCTATTACCTTAAATGGGACTTCACATTTTCAATTGAATCCTCCTTATTATTAATATAGAAAGCAACATATTTGTTCTGACTAGATAAATCAATAAATCAGGTATAACAACCTCTAAGTCTAATGTTACACTTGGCAGTCCTATTCACAATTAGATAGAATAGTAAAACTAATATCTTATAAGCTCCAACTTCTGAAGAAAAGGTAGTCAACACGAGAATATGTATATTCCAATGCAATAGCTATGCCACCTCTGAATACATCTCACCGAGACTTCTATGTTCTAGTACTCTTGATAAACTAAAATATAGAAGAGCCAAAACACAGAATTTGCCGGAAAAAAAGTTTCCCATAAAAGAAGAATGATTAAAACAATAAAAAGATGACAAACTTACAAAAGTTTCAAAGGCATGGCACCTACATATCTCGGAATAGGACCGAAAATTGAGCAATTTCTCAAAGTCCTGAATCATTACAATCAAATTAAAGAACCATGAGCATACGACATTATGATGAATAGATGTAATAGCTAAATTTCCGACTACAAGCATATACTACTCACAGCCTTCTCATCTTTGTCAAGCCTTGAAGATTTGGGAATTGCATTTGTTCTCCTCTCAAATCAGATATTCTCCTGAAAACAAAAATGCACATGAGAACCTCTGCTATAGCCTTCAATTTTCATTTCTCAAGAGATTTTCTCTTTTAATTTATTCTTTCTATTATAATAGAAGAAAGGGGAGCTTGAAAGTGAATTTAACAGTTATTTGACTTTAAAAGCAGGTAACACGAGAGAAGTGTGTACTTACAACTCGGTCATATTTTCCAACTGGGATATTGTAGCAGGAATTGGTCCCTCCATTGACGTTCCCTGAATGTCTCTGCAAAAAAGTTTCATGATAATTGCAATTACAAACTATGTATGCTACTTTGTTTTTGATTTTTAAAGTTTAGAATCCTTCAAGGAGAAGAAAATGGCATCAATATTTACAACTATCAGATGCATACTTACAATCTATCCATTTTGGTCCAGTTGCCAATAAAATCTGGTATGGTTCCAGATATGCTATTGCCGTCTATCCTACTGCAAACAGACGAAGAGTTAAGAGGATGAAGCACAAAAGTCAAATGTTCTTATAACATTTTCTTGCTTACAAATCTGTCATGTTCTTAAGATTGCTGAAGTTCTCAGGTATAGTTCCTGTGAAATTATTGGCAGAAAGAAACCTGCAAAATGATCCATCAATTAGCCATGATAACGGAAAAATCACACAACTTGTCCCGATTCGATTGGCACTTTTTTGCTTATGTTTGATACAATTTGACCAACTTTTGGAGCTAAATTAGACTTGATTAACTCTTTCTTTATGTTAAAAATCTCCAGAAACTTTACAAAAGTACTATATGTTACAGTTCTTTTCAAATCAAAATGGTGAGAAAACGCATTTTAGTTTGACTATTGGGAAGCGAAAAGTGCCAAATAATTTGGAACAAAAGTAACAATAAGTAAATAGTAGACGTTGAATATATGGTTACTATGTCTTACAGTTCTCTCAAGCGGCTCAAACTACCAAGGTTTGGAGGAAGAGGTCCTTCAAGTAGATTATTTTCCAAATTTCTGAAAATATCCAATTCATCAATGTGACATCCAATTAGATACACCAAAAGTATTCAGAAAGTTAAAGGAAGTAAGCAATATCTTCAACTTACAGTTCTTCCAGTGTTGAAATGTCACCTAACTCCTCGGGAATCGTCCCACTGATACGGTTACCCAAGAGTGACCTATTGAGTTTGAACAAAATATCAAAAAAAAAAAAAAAAAAAAAACTCTTTACTGTAAATCTTTTAAAAGATTAAACAGAAAAGAACTTACAAAATAGTGAGGCGAAGCTGGCCGTAACTTGAGGGAATTGATCCATTTAAGTAATTACGAGACAGATCTCTGGAAATGCAAAAATTGATTGAGCCTCCAGTTTTGCATATTATGATCCACATTAAGCTTTCACTTTTTAAGGATATGATTTACACAATTCAATAGATTTTGTTTCATATAAAGCAACAAACAATTAACTTGTTACTGTTATGATTTTATAAGGAAAAATTGAATAAAACTCATACAAGTTTCTGTAACAGAAAGGAGAGAAATCCTATGGGTGTCTCTATTAACTGATACTCACAATTCTCGCAGATGAGTAAGATTTGCAAACTCTGGAGGCAGAATTCCCGTCATATTAAGACCCTTCAATTGGCTGTATCAACAAAAAATGCAGAAGAAATCAAAAGAATTTCTCAACACCTATTGGTAAAGGAGTTCAGTTAGAAAATAAAAAAAATGTAAGAGGGCTTAAACTATGCAATCATTTTGAAGATCTAAGACTCAATGGAATATAAATCACAAGAGGACATTGTTCTTGGACTCCCTATTCATGATTACTCCCTCCATTTTAATTCATGTGGTGAAGTTTAAATATGTATCCAATTTAAGAAATGAAGGAAGTGATCATAATATATGGTATAGCTACAAAACTTTTGAAGTTTATCGTAGTTAATAATATATCATAGCATTTGTTTAGCTATAAAACATTGAGTAAATTGTGAAGTTTTAAAGATCAAAGCAGAGCTTACATTGTTACAACATGGCAAATTGAGCTGCTATTGAATGAACAATCACATGTTACGTTGCTGATAATTTTATCATAAGTAGGATCCGTCATGTTAAAACCTCTACTCTGTGAGCAAGAGGATCGGCTGACATTCCAATATCTGTTGTCAAGTTTCGATGATATTGTTTCCAGAACTTGTACTGTCACATCAAAGTTAATAAACTGTTGTTAGTCTCCAAGAGCAAATCAAACTCTTGCATACTTGTGCTATATAAAACTTCCCAATCCATCAATCTTCCACTCTTAAGAAAACACAAAATTTAGCAATGGACAAATTTCATATATAAAACTTAATTAGACAGTAAGTGTGAAGTTTCACTTTTTTTTTTCTAATTTCATCTACAGAATCATTTTCAAAAACTTTGAGCAATCAAATTTAAGAAAATATACACCCAAAATGGTAAGCACTAAGACCTCATTGGTATTATAAAAGGTGAAGAATAGGGTGATCAGTAGTTCTTACTTATTAAATTAAAAAATTCAAGCCTATAAAACATAGTTGAACCCATGATTTGAAGGGGTATATGTTACTGTACATGTTTTTTATTTTTCTTCTGAATTTTTAATTTTTTACATACATATAACATATAGATAGCCTTATGTCCTAGATCCACATTTCAACACAAACACATAAAAAGAGTACACAATAACGGATACAACCACCTCTCACGTTAATGTTATACGTCTTTTAAGACTTATTAACAACCACTTCTATGTCTCTTTAAACATATTTTAATTAATACTACTATCTTCATTCTAAATGAGTAGTTATCACATTTTACTTTTCAAAAGTCAATTTAACTCATTTTTAAAATTAAATTAATTCAATATTTTAAAACTAAAATTTAAATATTCAAAAAATTAAATAAAAAATACTATAAGCTGCAATATTTTTCAAATCAATATCAATATAATAAAATAATACATTTAAAAACATTTATCCAAATTCATATCCTTTCACGCTAAAAAGAAAATTATAACAAGCAAAAAGAAATAAAGAAAGTAATTAATTCACCAACTAAAATAGTACTACTGTCCAAAATTAAGATGGGAGTTCGATTATTAAATCAAAATTGACATAGCAGTAAATTTTTGTTGGTTGGAGGGGAGAGAGAAAAGGGAATTGCATTAAATGATTAAATAAAATCAACAAACAACTTGTTAAAAGCAGCATGTGATTGGCATCTTACTGATTGATGAATAGTAAAAGCAGTCCACAACAAATTAATTTAAAAAATGCATCATGTGATTGGCTTCTAAAAGTAGAAATTCATCGCAGCCATCACTTTAATAATAAATAAATAAAAGTTAACACATATATAAAAAAAAAATTATATTAGGTCATTGATTTATTTTTAGTTATAAGAATATAAAATAGTTTTATGCAGAAAGTTGTCAAAAAAAATTTCACCTTCATTGCACACAGAACATTCACACATCAGAAGATTAATAATTGAGAGAAATAGTTTAAAAAGTAATCTCTTTTCATAACGCAAGACTACTTTATGTACTAGTAGTATATTTGATGTTAACCATTTAGTAATGTTGAAAAATCAACGAACACAAACAAACATATACACAAAGTTAATTTTTTCGTATAGTCGTTCAATTAATTATAACTATTATTTTCATCCTAAAATAAGTTTTTTTAAATAAAATTATTTTAAGTCCATTAAAAAATTAAATATAAGATATAAGAAGAAATAATTTTTAATATAAAGATATAATTAAATACAATTACTACTAAATAGAAAGTGTAGTTTTTTACACAACATTTTTTTAAAAAAATACTAACTTTTTGAGATAAAAGAAGTATTACTCCCTTCATTTATTTCTCAAAAGTTCAATATAAACTTGAGCCAATATTATAAATCTATAGTTTTTTCATCATGTAAAAATGATTGGATTAGTCAATTTTAGTGTCGTAACTCTAAACGCCACAAATTAATTAAACAGATCAATAAATACCAATTCAAGTGTCAGCCTCAATATGCTGACCACAACAGTAGCAAAAGCCGACGAAACCAAAAAAAAAAATTTACTCAATTATTATTAAGAAGCAGAACAAAAAGCTGACACGCATACTACGAAGCAATCTGCAACAGGAAATATGAAGAACAGTTTTACCTTTCAGATCCCAAAAAGTAAAGCCAAAATTAGAAAAAAGGAAACACACTATGCAAACCCAAGAAGAAAATCAGATTTCACAAATAAAATTGCAGATCAATATGGAATTAATTTATCCAGTAATTATTATTTATTTGAAGAAAATTGAAATCGAATAGTACCAGGGGATGAAATCAAAAGAGGAAGAGAGAAAAAAAAAATCACTAATTAGTAGAAACTGTAAAAAGAAGAGGAAATGATAACTACCTTCATCTTCTGGCAAAAGTTGAGCGTCAACAGATCTCAATGTAGAAAGCAAATATAGAAAGAGAAATAAAGCACAAAATCTGATACAAGTAGTATCCATTATTGCTCAGACGAAGAAATTCAATTTCAAGTCGTTAATCCCGAATGCTGTATAAAAAAAAGAGGACGAACAATATTGTTACCTAATTTATAAAACAGGAAAATGAAAACCAAGATATGAAAGATGGTAGAAATTACTAACCATTAATGAAGTTGTTGAAGCCTTGAAATGAAAGGCGGGAATGGAGAAAAGGGAGGAGATAAGTGTTGGATAGTATAAAAATAATTGAAGAGAGTTAGGAATGAGTTTTTAGGGAGAAAATTATTACAAAAATGATCCCTTCATTTTTTTAGTAATTTCAAAATAGTTCCTTAAGTATCATTCGAGTTTAAAAGTGGATACTTTCAAATCATACTGAAAATAACTTTTTTATCTTGCACAACGTAAGGTTGAGTTGAGTGCATCTTGTCATCTCCATATTCTCCTTATGAAATCACACTAGGTATATTCTGTTGTTAATTAATTTAATTAAAACAACAAAAATAGAAATGAAAACTCATTTTGGAAATAGTTTATTGTATTATTTTTAGTATATTTCAAGAGTATGACATAATTTTTGAGATGGATATTTTGTCTATATAAAATATACCATTTGATATTGCGAATTTTGGTGTTTATTTTTTGTGTGTGTTCCTAGTTTTTTAAAATATTTATAGTTTCAATTAAAATTTGACAGAAATTAAAAAAATTCACGTTTAATTATTTAAAATATTAAAATTACTCAATTAATTCTTAAAAAACTATTTTAAATCTACTGTCAAGTATACTTTTCACCATTTTGTCAATTTCTCTACAACATGGTCTTTCTATAAATAAAAAAAATGTTCTTGACGTCGACTTCTCTGTACAAAGGTCCCTTTTCGGACCTTTCAACTATTGCTAGCGTACCTTTTATTCACTAGTCAAAGTCTAAATATTTTATTGATAAGCTTTCTTTTATTTGTATCTTTTTTATTTATAAGAGAATTAAAAAATTTTAGTCCCTCAAATATCTCTAAATTATTCTGGTTAAACATATTTAATCTTTAACTAGTTGATATATATGCATTAGGTTGGATCTCTTAATCTAAAAACGAATATCATCGAAATACATATCACTCAAACAAATAAAAATAATGAAGAGTTAATTGAAATGTACTATGATCTCCTTTCAATCACTGATATAAATATTGACATTGTGAGCATCAACACGTAGATTTCATATCTAAGTAATGGTATAGCTAAACATTATGAGGACCAAAAATATACTAATATATTAACAAGTGAAGAGCTAAAAGTGCAATCATCGCCTTTTTTTTTTCTATTAAAGACAACCAAATAGATCAAGGTCTGCATGGAGTAGTTGGTTTAGTTTACTGTTGATTTTAGCTTTCTATTCGCTTTTCTCCCTCAAAAACAATATATTAGTAAAAGAAATTGTGTTGATGGGTGGGTGGTTTGGGGGTTAGGGGCACCTTGATTTTGACCTCCATATGCATATTAAATAATATGTACTATCCATAAATTTTCTTTAGATACTTTGCAGCAATGATGTATCCAATCTCCAAACAGAGGAAAATAAAAAAGATATTCTCTTTGTTATATTTGTCAAATCTTTTAATTTGCTTATAATGTTTACAATTTTTAATATCATTCGTTGACTTATTGTAATTTTTAAATATATAAATTTTATTCTAAAATTCTTAAAAGTCAGTTGAAAATAGTTACGTATTAGATTGGATCCATAGATAAATAGTAGTCGGTTGAAAGTAGTTATATTAACTTGGGTCCATACATAAAAAGTGTACTAATCAATCCGCTAACTCATTATTTTGTCCTTTATATAAATCTTGTATATTTATATTATAACTAGTTTTTTGATACGTGCAATGCACGTGATTATAAATTCCAAAAATATATATTATAATAAATGGTATTGTTTTTTAAGCAAAGATTTGAATAATAACCTTAGCAAAAAAATAATATTGCAAATTCTTTTGTGAATGTTTAACGTGGATCGTCATATATATCTCTTATTTACGCAAACATATGAAGATGGTCAATGAAAAATTTTATTAGTTAAATGCAATAATGTATTTATTTATTTTAATTTGACGAGGTTCAATCATGTAATTCGTCTTATTTCACTAATAGTACCTTATAGACAATATTTGCTTTGTATTTTTCTTGTCATCTTACCATATGTGTTTTGCATGTATATTTCATGTTAAATTGTTTAGATGTCATGTAAACATGTGAAGAGAAATACTACATTTTATATATTCACATATTTCCATATTTGTTGCGAATTGTTTTTTTAAAAAAAATACTCAAACCATTTTAAAATAATATATTTTGAAGTTAGAAGATCTTGTTAACTTGATAATACATTTGTGTCATATATAATATTTTAATTTAAATACAAATACCTACCCAAATATAAAGATATATTTGCATTAATAAAGATATTTGTCTCATAAAATTAACTATTAAATAAACAATAAAAATTAAACTAATACAGACTTCAACTAGCGTTATTACAAGTCATATGAACTTTTTTTCATCTAAAATACTGAAATATTAAGAAATAGAAAATAAGTAAAACAAAAGGGCAATGTTTATATAGTAATAACTATTTTGAAGCGAACTTCACGAGAGTCTAAATCACATAAGTAACATTGATAAATAAAGTCATTCTTTTGTCTTGAGCATCAAAAACAAATTGTGACAATTCTCTAAATTTTGGAAAAGATATTCAGAAACATATATCTACATCACAAGAGAAAATGTTAACAAAAACAAATGAATTTAGAATACATTATGTTAACTTCATCTATTGGAACATTACATACTAATGTATATATTAAGCAAAAAATTAATTATTATATCATCAAAATTATTTTCCTCAAGTGCTCGAGGTTATGAAATATACCCTCTTAGGATAAAATGACTTATTTCTCAGAATAGGGGTACCTCATATTTGTCTAAACTTCGAACTCCTTCAACGACAATAAATCACACAAAAAGATTTGAAATGCAAGAAGAAGAGAAGAGTAGAAGTTTGAAAAAATTATGGTTGAAAAATGAGAATAAGCCCCTCTATTTATAGTCAACAAAAGGTAGTATGAACAAATATTTTTTGTGTCTTATTTGAAAAGTCATGACCTTTTCGAAAAGTCTCAACCCTTTGAAAAAAATCACAACTTATTGAAAAAGTCACAACTCTTTGAAAAAGTTACAATTTATTGAAAAAATCACAACCCTTTGAAAAAGTTACAACTCATCGAAAAAATCACAACATAAGTTAGGAATATTATAGTAATTTAACATTCAAGTTAGAAGTTTATGCTTTTAAGGTAATATAGATGTGTATAAATACATCATATGTTTTTTCATATTAATCTGATGGTTAGGGTTTACATTAATGGGGAAAAAAGTGCATCTTCCATTCTTCCTAAAGAGGATTTTAAGGTTGTGGAAACAAATTAGGGAAATTCATGAATTTGCATATTTGTTTCTCTTAACATTAAGTGTGTTAATCTTGTACTCCAATTTCCTCCACAAGAATTGTGATAGAAAATTATGAGGTATGAACTATGACCAAATTATATATGCAAGTATTTGAATTTATCATTTCTCTTCTAACTTTTTCCTTTTTATCCATTGACAATAATAACATGTTTAATGTAATTTTATAAGTAGAGTTTAAAAGCGAATAGAGTGTATATAAACTGTGTCATATTTTGTCTCCTCATTTTAAAATAAAATATTTAAATTTCAAATAATTTGAAAAAGGAAATACAAGAGTAGTAACAATAACGAAATAATATGAAGATTAATAGTACCTAACATATCAAGGAAAGAAGGTAAATAACAAGAAACTTTTTTTTTCTGTGTCAATATTGATAGCCTATTTGGTTGTGACTTGGGAGGGAACGAATAAAAATTCAATCTCCATGTGTGAAAACTGTTAGATTCTTTTATTTTTTTAATGTAAGTTGTAATTTATTGAGATATTAAAGACCTACATTGTCTAGACTTAATTAATTGGAACAAATAAATAATTGTACCCATACATGCATGCAGATGAAGGAAGACTCAGTCAAAAACATTCAGCTAGAAAGCATATATAGGAGGAGCCTACACAAATATTATTTTATGCTAATTGGATAAACAACAAGACTTATGCCTGGGTACCTCTCTTTTTTTCTTCTTCCTGTCTGGTATTATGTACGGAAAACGATTTAAAAATAAATAATTAATGAGAAAAGTAAAATATGAAAAATAATTATTTTTTCTTAATATGTTAAAAATGACAAATAAAAAAAATATTTAAAATAGTAGACAAATAAAAATGATAATTATACATTATCAATTTATCATACAACTATAAAGATGAAGAAACCTATAAAATTATTTTTTTTAAAAAAAAAGAAGAAACCTATAATTAAGAGACTTGTTAAATGACACTCCAATAAGGATCCAAAAATGTGCAGAATATTGTGCAGGTAGTAGAGCCATCAGCCTCACAAGTCACAACCTGTCACCTACAGAAAACAGATGGCAAAGGTATTATCAAAATTAATGCCTCGGATATTAATAATTCAGGATATTTTAAAAAATTCAGATTAAAGAAAAACTACTTCGAATTGCTTTCTTTTCTTTTTTTTTTCTTTTTAAAATTGAGCTATGGTTCTATCAATTATAATCTATCTACCTCCACAAAAGTAAGAATAAGATCTGCATATTCTATTCTTCATATATTCCACTTATGGGATTATATTGAATTTATTGTTGGTGTTGATGTTGTTGTGGCTCTTTGCAATTTGTTTGTTTTTTACTTGACACTGAGTGAAGAAAGTAAGAAAAAAAATTTGAATCTTATGGTCTTAAACTTGAGAAATGCAGAATATAGCAAGATATTCTTTAATCTTGTATTGTAAACAATGTAAGCGAAGAATTAAAAATAAAGAAGTGTCAAAAAGAAATATTTTTTAAAATGAATTAAAAAACAAATAAATTAAAACTCGGAGAGTTAATAAAATTTAAATTAATCTATGGGTACGTCAACTATTTATAGTAGCAATGCGCTCAATTTTTCGATATAACTCTCTTTAAAAAGAAAAAGAAAAATAGCAATCCGACATAGTCTCAACTAGGGTGTATAAGCCAAATCGTAAAGTCAAATCAAATCGATGAACCAAATTAAACAAAAAAAAAGATTTGTGGTTTGGTTTGGTTGGTTTGGCAGTTGAAAAAAAAACGACCACTCTTGATTTGGTTTGGTATTAAAAAAAAAAAATCAAACCGAACCCAAACCAAACCGACATAATATATATATATAATACATAATTTTATTTTATTTATAGATAAAAAATATTATTTATAATCTACTTTGTTAATATATTTTTAGTTAGTTTATAGTTTTCAATGTTTATATATTTTATTTCAATTTGGGCTTGTAAAATTTGTAAATATTTTATGGATAAATTTTAGGAATCACGTAGTTTTATTATGAAATTACAATCTGTCCTTCTTTAGTTTGTAATTACATTAATCCCTTAAAAAGTAACACAAACCGAATAATAATATGTAACTCGAATACATTAAAGAGTATCTCGGATATATTATAACATAAATCAGATATATAATATGTAACTCGGATACATTAAAAACTAGCTCGGAAACATTAAAAATTAGCTCAGATACATTATAAAATAAATCGAATACATAATATGTAGCTCGGATACATTAAATACTGGCTCAGATACATAAATATTTAGCTCGAATACATTAAAGAAATAAGGAATTTTAGAGGTTTTTAGAAATAGAAGGGGATATTGAAAATAAGGGAACATAAGATGAGTATTTCAATAATTTACACATATTTTATTTTGTATTTAGATATGAAGTTACAATTATATTGTTATAGTTTTTCAAATTCAAAGTTAACTATTTACTTTGTAAATATTTTATTTTGTATTCAGTTTGAATGTAGCCTTTAATTTTATTAATTTAACATAATGAACGTTGATATTTTTTAAAAAAATATTTTGTACTCATGTGAATTTTACTGGTCTTTTCAAAAATTTCTATTCATTTAATATTTTTTAAGTTTAGCTTATCACACATGTAAGTGAAAATATATTTGATCTCTTTTTCAAATACTGTATAGTTGTAAAAGATCGAAAAAACCAAAAAAAAAGATCAAAAGAACCGACTAAACCCGAAATCGAAAAAACCAATTTTATGTGATTTGATTTGATTTTTAGATTTAATAAACTAACATAATTGATTTAGATTTTTTTAATGAAAAATCAAACCAAACTAAACCGACCTATATACACCCCTAGTCCCAACATATCATTGTCATTCCAATGTGCATTATGAAAATCAGTGAGTTCTAATATCTACTTATACCATTTAATTATTTGTCCCATTCGATGCTCAAATCAAAACTTCAAGATGCCTATTTGGTAAGGAAATACTTCATAAAAGAAAGATGTAATTCATGAAGTTCACATTTTTTTAGTAGAATGATATGGAGATCGAAGATTAGAGTAGAAAGTTAATATATAGTCGATCGAATATTGTTTTATTTTCCTTTTCATTATTATTATTATTAGCAGTAGTAGTAGTCGTCTCTTATTTTATTATTATAGCTGTTGTTTTTCTTATTAATATTCTTTTTTTATGTTATTTTTAACATGACTTCTTCACTAATGAGTTTCCTTCTCATACTAATTTTGTTATGCTTTATCATTGGAAAATAATTTTTCTATCTGTACATACCCCTTTTCCCAAATTCCATTTATGAAATTACGATAGATTTGGTTTCCAGAAAATTGTAGAAGCAAGAGAATATTGAGATAATCTTTATTTTATTTTTTGAAAATTCAATGAGCTGTGATGTAACTTTTCCGTACACAGTAATTTTGACCGACGACTCCTTTTGCATGGTCAACTACTTTTATCATGGCATATTTATTCTACTATAAATGTTTTATTAATTATTAATTAACAATATGCTAATACAAATCAAACTTCTCTTTGACGTTAAGAATGAGATAACACAAAAATTTTGCATGATTTTCAACTCTGAGTTTATTCTTTATTCGATTCTAATTTTCAAACTCAAAAAACTTGTATTTTAGCTTTAAATAATCTATTAGAGAATTTGAATCTGCGATTAGTTGAGAATATTCAAACAAAAATTGGATCTCAGCTATAGGATATATTTACAAATTCAAATAAAGATTTCATACAAATTAAATTACAAAGCTTTATTGTCAAGAACAATTTGAGATTCTAAATAAATTTACAAGGTAAACTTTGAAGTTAATAAATTACAAATATATGGAATAAAAAATTGACAATTGACAGAAAAAATTACAATATTTGTTTAAATGATAGAATAAATATTGCTTCATTGAAGGTCATTCATTTAACGATCAAAGTAAATAAATTTGATTTAGAATATGAAATTCATGCGTTAAACTAGGCAAATTCAGAACAAGGAAAGTTGATATCATTTTAGTTTTACTCTCTTACATTTTGTTGGGTAATGTCAACATTGTGTCAATGGCAAGGCTCACGAGGGGCTGGTGTGCCCTAGGAACATGACCCTTGATTGATGGACTTAGCTAAGAAATAAAGTAGTACATTTGTTTCGGCTGTAAGTACTTATACAAATGGTATCAGAGTCAATATCACGTGTTCGATTCCTAAGAGCACACATATTGTTGCATGAGGCAATTGTTGGGTGCCTATTGGAAGGCCCATGAGGGACTGGTGTGGCCCAAGTTAAAGTCATGATCGAACATGATGCTTGCTTGATGGACTTAGTTAAAAAATAAAATTGCACATTTGCTATAGTCTTTGGCATGATGGTAAATACTTGATCCTAACACATTTTTCACCACCGCTCTATTGTTTTTCATTTTGGACATCCAACACTCTCGTTTGAAGAGAACCTGAGCATACAATGTATACTCAAATGTATATAGTCATACATGTTGTGTATGTACTATACACTAGTTATATATGTTTTACACATGAGTATATTTGTCTATTCCCAAGTGTATACTCACTGATTGTACCTGAGTGTTTATTGAGTGTATACTGTATACACTCTGGATACATCGTGCATCCAATGTGGGACTAAAAAAATGAATTTAAAAAATAGTCGATACTGAAGTTGTCACAACAAGTTGTCAACGTTGTACACCTTTATAAGGAAAGTGTTGGCTCTCATTTTATACACGCCAAAAGAAAGAGAGCAAATAGAGAGTATAGTCCAAAAAAAAATTTAGTCTATGGAAAAATAGAGTGGGGTTAATATTGAACCATCCAAATTTTATTAGTTCAAATCTGAAATAAAATATGTTAAGAAACATAAATTATGAATAAGTTTAACAAATACTTGTAAACTACATTATACTCCTTTCGTTCCCTTGTGCTTGTTACATTTGAATTTGATACATCTATTAAGAAAATATTGATTAATATGATTATTTTATTATACTGCCCCTATTAAATGATATTTGATATTAGGTCTTGAAAAATAATTTGAGGAATAAATAATTAATGCTAAGAGTAAAACTCGAAAAAAAAATTATCGTTTCTTGAAATGTTAAAACGGACAAGTAAAAATGAAAATCAATTTTTAGAATAGTTGACAAGTAAAAGTAAGCAACCATGAGGTCTTTCATGTTTAAATCCCAACAAAAACAAAAATATTAGGTAATTTTTCTCATTCGATGATCTTTTTTTCTCATAAGGCTAATATGAAAAGGTCTAACTAGCTGACACTAAGCGATTATACCAAATCAATTGTTATATAAAATGCAATTTTTCACTATTATATAACAATTAAAATAACAATACGATACAATAAAAGTTAAGTAACGTAACAATCACAATATTTTAACTAACAAGAGAATACATGTAACAACCATCCAAATTAGTTGTTAGTGTTGTTAAGAAGTATTGGCAAATGGCAATCAAATTAACATGTACAGTTGGGAAGAAATATAATGCAAATTTAAAACGTTTTAAACGACCGAAACACAACCATTAACTTTATAATTTAATGGAGTGTAAAATTGTAACATCTCCAAGTGGACAGTTAGCAAGTATTTAGTACTATTCAGGTTAAATGCCTGAAAAAACAGATAATTTATATTGGATTCATAATTTTTTATTTTGTGGGTCTTGAATTATAATAATTTTATGTATTAGATTTTGAATTATTTAATTATATATATATATATATTAAACAATATTTAATACAATTACAAGTTTCGTATTTGTCTTAAGAAAATTCATTTAATATATATAAACTATTTCATATATCTTAAATAATCTTAAATTATTAATTAGACTAAATCTAAACTGTACCAAATAAATTAAAATAAAGAGAGCAATAATTTTAAAAAGTTTTCAATATCGTCACCCCTAGTGTGGTATAAATAAATGGTAAGTGAAGAAACGTGACAAACTTTCTTTCTGACAATATTTAAGTAATTCATAAATCACAAGTACTATATGTATGTACAATACATCTCAGTTTTTTCTTTTCAGAAAAGTCGTGATATGTAAACAATCTTTCCCCTATTTCTAGATCTCAACACAATCTAACTCTATATGACACACACAACAGTACTCATAGTAAAGAGGCACTTTTAATTAGTAGAGCAGAGCCATGGGTTGGAATTTCTTTACTATCTTCATTGTGCTACTTTTTCATCGCTCAAATGCAAATTCTTGTAACTTTTTCGAAGGAAGTTGGATTGAAGATGAAGCTTATCCTCTTTACAATTCAACTCAATGTCCATTCATTGAACATGAATTCAATTGTCAAATGAATGGCCGTCCTGACCAAGATTATCTCAAGTATAGATGGCAACCACATGGATGCTCCTTACAAAGGTAACTCTAATAACTCACTGGTTAACATAATTTTGTGCTGTGAATTGACTTGAAAATTTGTCTCTGACTAATTTCTGTGTTTTTTTTTTACTAGTGTATGAGTTTTGAAATGAAACATGTCAATAACGTTACTTGATTCTTGGTTTTGAATATCTTTCTAATTCTAAAAATGTATAATTACAATCTATGTTGAAATGTGCAATGATTTATGAAAGTGATGGAGGCTAGAGGTTAGATTGATGAAGGAGTGCCCGTGAGCCTTGAAATAAAGGTTGTTTCGTAGCTGATTTGAAAGTAGTTTATTCAAGTATTAAATTCAAAATACGTAGTAGTACTAAATATTTTTGATAGGTAATTAAGAAACAAATTATTCATATAAAAATCAATATGGTGTTTGATTTGCAATTTTAGAATCCGTAAATTCATTCATACATAAGTCATGAAAAAATCAATGGACTATTTTATACGAGGTGAAATCAGTTATACATACATGTATTACTAATACTACAAAAAGCTAACAAATGAGCTTGAATGCTTATAATAGTATAGTGACCCGTGACCACTCCCCAGAAAAGTGGCAGCTTTAATAATGATTTCTCAATGGAGATTCTCGAACACCATAATACATACATTTATGTAATTAATTTACATATGTAATGAACGCTTGTGAATACACAAGTCAAAAGTATCTAATATAAACACATTAAGTATTGTGTTTAGGTGCTAAATTAAAACATGTTATTAGAGTTTTGAATGTATTCGATCAAAAGAAAAACATTTTTTAAGAGAGAAGAAACCAATTAAGATCTTGACCACTTGATGAAGATCTATACATGATCTGTTTAAAGTAGGTTTTAGATCTCTAAATCTAATTAGACTTGGCATATTTTAGTCAATTATATTGGAGATTACCACAAAAATGACATATCTGAACATAGGTCCCTCTCGCATCTTTTTTATTTGCTTTCCAGTTGTAAAATAATCATTTCATTATGGTGGCTAAACTATCACTATAAACTTAATTAGACCTTGTAAAAGCACGTGTTAATTAAAGATATAAAACACCCAATCTTGTGCAATTGTACTTGCAAAAAAGTATGAAAATGTGCCAATGTACGTGTCAAATAATTAATTCAAACCAAACATTAAAGAGAATCATAAATTTCAAATTCCATATAATTTTATATATGCAGATTTGATGGAGGGGCATTGTTGGAGAAATTGAAAGGAAAAAGCATAATGTTTGTGGGAGATTCTCTAAGCCGAAACCAGTGGCAATCACTTGTATGTCTTCTTTATACATCACTCCCTAACACTAAATACAACGCAACCAGAGTTGGCAATGTCTCTTTATTCACCTTCTTGGTACCTACTTTTTTTATCATTTTAATTCCCTTGACATTTGTAGGCCAAACCTTTTAAAGTACTGTTCAATTGAATATGCAGGATTTTGAAGTTGACGTGATGTTGGATCGAAGTGTGTATTTAGTGGATGTTGTGAGGGAAGAATATTAAAACTAGACTCAATTGAAGGTGGCAAGCTGTGGAAAGGAATTGACATGCTCATTTTCAACACTTGGCATTGGTGGAACCGCAGAGGAACCACTCAACCATACTTAGCTCTCTCTAACTACACTACTATTAATTTAGTATTTTTCTAAACCTAACCTACGTAATCATATTCCATTCATTTTGTAGATGGGATTTCATTGAAATAGGAGGTCAATATTATAAAGACATGGATCGTGTGGCTGCTTTTGAGAGAGCTTTATTTACATGGGCTAAGTGGATTGACACCAACATTAATCGTGCAAAAACTTTACTCTTCTTTCAAGGAATTTCCCCATCTCATTACAAGAAAGTTAATTTCACAATGTAGTCTTACATGACTTTATTTGGTACAATTTTGTTTACCCAACAGTGGTACAAATTGGAATGAAGCAGGGGTGAAAACTTGCTTAGGGCAGAGGCAACGGATAAGTGGTTCAACATATCCAGGAGGGTTGCCCCCAGCAGTGACAGTTTTGAAGAAAGTATTGTACATGAAGGCAGTGACATTACTTGATGTAACAAATCTTTGCCTATTGCGTAAAGATGGACATCCTTCTATTTATGGCCTAACTGGAATGGACTGTAGTATACCTGGAGTTCCTGATATTTGGAACCAAATACTATATAACTTTATAGTAACTCGTTAACTTATTTTTATGCTACCTCATTTTAGTTTCCTAGATTAGAAAAAAATAATTAATTGCTTAATTCAATTTCATTAATTGTTACTTCAATCTTCAATAATATAATCACTCATACAATTTTGTTTATAAATTAGTGGATTTCAAACTCATATATTTTAGACACTCACAGAATGAAAAACAATTTTACAAAAGTCAATATTAAAATATGATTGATTCAAATTGAAGTGAATTAGAAAATAACTACAAATTTAATTATAATTACATTAATCATATTTTTTTAGCAAATAGTAAAAATTCAAAAATATGCACACAATAATCAATAAAAGATTGGTAATAAACTATTAAGAAAGTTTCAATTAGTAATAATAATTACTTTTAATTATATTTTCATCAATTCTGTTTTTTTAAGCAAACAAGAAAAATTCAAAAATATGCACATAATAATCGGTAAAAGATTGCTAACCTACTACTATTGGGAAAATTTCAATTACTACAAACAATAAATTCATTCTCTTTTCCTATTTATATGTCACAATTTTAGATTTTATGTCTTTGAAGAAACTAAATAAATTTATTATATAAGAGTCTGATATATCCCTCAATTTTGTCATTTAGAGCTGATATATCTCTCGTTTTGAAAGTGACTTAGATATATTCTTACCGTTATACAAATGACTCACATATACCGTTCATCTAATGGAAGTGAAAAAATATTAATTTTAAATTTATATTTTTAATTTTTAAAAAAAACTCATGTAGGTATATGTGATCCTTATAGTAAAGTTCAAGGTATATTTTAATTTAACTTTTTTCATACATATATTATTTTTTGACTTCTTTGATTATTATTATTTGAATTTCTATTCTTATTTTTTTCTAAAAATCTTTAAAGTAAAGAAAAAATTTAAAACTATTTTTTGTGGCTATATTATAATTTAAAACTATTTTCTGTGGCTATATTATAATTTAAAACTATTTTTTTGGACTACATTGTAATTTAATTTTTGTATTTGTAACAAAAAATGGTGCATCTATAATAAATTTTTAAAAAAATTTGACCATCAAAATAATAAATTTAAATTTCAATTAATCATTTAACTTTTCTTATTTTCAAGACTAATAACTCCCAAGGATAAAATAGGAAAAATAGTATAATTTATACATTGATTTTATAAAATGATAAATATTATGAAAATATTTATTTTTAATAATGACAACATATAATGATATAATAAGAACATTATTATTTATATTTTTTAGTAAATAGTCATAATTTTGAGGCCAATAGTCTTTCCCTTTTAGGCCTTAAATCACTACATCCATCTGTTCAATTCAACATAGCTCCTATTCATATTCTCCTCCTAATCGTCTCGAAAGAGTGAAATTTATTCAGAGATGGCTTCGTCTGCTTTAATTAGCGATACTGAGTCCTGGAAGGATTTGCGAGTAAGCAATTTCACAATTTTATGAATATGAATTACTCTTATATAAGTTGTAATTAATGTGAAATTTTTCTTGTATCGCAGGCTCATGTTGAAGAAATTAACAAAACTCATTTGCGTGATTTGATGAATAACACTAATCGATGCCAATCAATGATGGTGTATGATACTTATTTGCTTTAATTCCTAGATTTTTCGAAACATTTGGATGATTTTATACCTAATCAATGTGTAGGGAGTTTGATGGGATTGTGATCGATTACTCGAGACAAAGAGCCACCCTTGATACATTGAATAAGCTCTTCAGTTTAGCTGAGGTTTGTTTGTTTCCTTATATGAATCACTTTCAGCTCATTCAGAAAGTTAACCTCGCATTCTGATGCAGGCAGCACGTGTTAAGGAGAAGATCATTCGGATGTTCAATGGAGAGCATGTAAGCCTAGTGCAATCATATTTATATTGAAGAATAGTTTATGATAGTTTCAGTGGGATAAGATAACTTTCTTCTTCAATACACTGGATTAAACTCGAATTTGTGAATGCAGTATGCTTATTTTTTCTTCTTGCCAAATGGAATCATCAACATCTTAAATGTTAATTGAGGAACTAGAATAATTTGTCAACATATTAGATATAATTGAGGAACTAGGATATCTTCTAACTCACAAAGGCATTTTTTTTTTTGTCAGTACGTTTGGTCTACGATGAGCCAAACTTTTCATCAGAAAAATCATTAAGCACTTTGTATTAGTATTATAAATTTGCATTTCCTCTATGTTACTAAACTGTATAAAGGATTTACTTGATGTCTCCTGTCTACAAAGTACAAACAGTTTTTCTCCTTCAAATAATAGGAATTTGTTAATTCAAATATTGACCAATATCAGTGTGCTCTAATGACTAGGGGATACTGACAAAGGATCGTTAGTTAATCTGATATTAGCAACTCGATTCTCACATAACAATGAAGAGGTTACTAGTTCTTACAGTATTTAGATTTTTTTATAGTTATTATGTTTATCCTGTCAACTAGTGAGTGGTTTGCCATCATTATTATTTAATCTTTCTTGTAGATAAACAGCACAGAAAACAGATCCGTTCTTCATGTTGCACTGCGTGCTCCAAGGGATGCAGTCATAAATTGTGACGGGAAGAATGTTGTCCCTGAGGTTTGGCACGTACTTGATAAGATCCGAGACTTCTCTGAGAGGGTTCGCAGTGGTGCCTGGGTAATATCGATCATCAAAGAGATATTCATTTAAGCAATACTGCTAAGTCTCTAATCAATAGGCAATTCTTGATAGGTTGGAGCCACAGGAAAAACACTGAAAGATGTTGTAGCTGTTGGTATAGGTGGCAGTTTCTTAGGCCCTTTGTTCGTACACACAGCACTTCAAACAGGTTCGTATATGACCCTCTCATCCAAATAAAAGCTATTCATTTATTTTGCTTTCTTTGCTGTCTAGTTTTTAACTAGCCAAATGCTGAAATTTTAAACCTGGCATATTACAGAAGCGGAGGCTCGTGAGTGTGCAAGAGGGCGCCAGTTGCGATTGTAAGTGTGAAGGAATTATTTAAACCAATTCTGTGTTTGAGCAAGTAGTTTTGTTCTAAACTCATTTGGCTGATAGTAACCTTTTCACTGCCCTGCATCTATTGCCATACATGTTGTGTCCCGCTTTAAAAAGTCCAATATTTCTAGTTTAGAGCAAAGAAAATGCTCTCATTCTGAATTGTTAGAAAAATTACATATGCATTTCTTTGTGGTTGCAGTCTCGCAAATGTTGATCCCATTGATGTAGCCCGAAATATAACAGGCTTGAATCCTGAAACAACTCTAGGTGAATGAATATCTATTGATTTTATTTTCCTACTAATAGAGAAATGTAAATATATCAGACTTATCCTTGATAATTTCTTCTTGTCTTGCTTGAAGTTGTGGTGGTCTCAAAGACTTTTACTACTGCCGAGACAATGCTAAATGCCCGTACAATGAGGGAATGGATCTCCTCTGCATTAGGGTAAGTGTGACAGTGTATATTTTCCTACAAATAGAGAAATTTATTAATATTTAATGTTATACTTTTGGACAATTGATTTTTATTCTGTGCCTCATTAATGGGAAGTATTGACAGTACAACTGATGGGACCTTAGTCTGTAGCTCTGTCTGAAACTGACTATCTAGCCTGAGGTGGTTACCTTGGATCAATTGTGCATGAAGTTAGATTAACCTGCTTTACTGTCCTGGTTCTAACAAAACCCACAGTACCCACCTGGTTAAAGAGAATGTGGAAACCAATACAAGCAAGATACACTTATTCTCCTGTGTTACCAAAATAATGCATTCTTGGTTGCTTTCTTCCTTAAAATATCTTAAAACCTGTCAAATATTCATGCATAAAATTATACAAACAGCTAATTCAGCTGACAGGAAACTATTTTGGATAGTTTGTTGACCAGTCCAATTCCTAGAAATTAGGTTAAACCCGTGGAAAGGGAAGCTTGGGAAAACACATGAACCAACCAAGCTTCCATCACCTGCTACGTGATTTGTTACTGCTATTTTTATCACCAGCTAAACAAGCTTAGCAAATGAAATATGGTAGTTCAACTTTACATCAATCAGAATATATTGAAAGGATCACTTATTATTGTTTGGTATACTGGTCGCTTGTGCAGCTATTGAAGTGTATTGACCAGTGCTTATTTATTTTGATGTTAGATCGGTGCTTATTTCTTTATGATGTTTAGTGTTGGTTTTGTTGTCACAAATCTTTATTTGACTCGAACCTCCCTTTTCTGGGAATTCTTACTTTTTTAGACCTCAGGCAGTTGCAAAGCATATGGTTGCTGTTAGTACCAATCTTATGGTGAGTCATCTCCTTTGCTCATCTTTTTGTGTGTCATTTGAACCACTTCTTGCAGTAAAATCATACTTATTCAAATTATTTCTAGCAAACATGTTTTTGTTCTTTCGCCTTTGTGGGATATTGTATCTTTGAGTTTAGCTTGATTTTGATAGTGTATCTTTGTTTAAGACAAAGGATGACAAGATTTCTGACTTGCAGCTTGCAAAACCTTTGACATGACATAGAGTTTTAGATGTTAACTTGACATATTTATTATATTAGCAGTAGAAGGAAAATTTTGTGGGATGATCAAAAAGTTAGCTTGATAGAGAGAATATCACATCACATCCCATCAACGTCAAAATTTTGATATTCTAATGATTTTGAATTCTTGAAAGTTCTGAAAGTTTTGTAGAAGTGGAATTCTATTAAACAAATATTAACTTTCCAAGAGTCCCATCAATTGGAGGGGGTATCAGAGTACATCCAATTTTCCTCTAGATAAATCATGATGAAGTACTGGAGAACAGCTTAGTTGTAGCTAAATGGTCTATTTTTATCCCGAAATGCAAATGGATCCTGTTTCATCGCCAGGTCAACAGTAATGACTATTAGAATTATAGAGTCCTAAAAGGTTTTCCCCTAATCAGTGCATTTTGTAGAATGTCTTTTTTTTTGATTGGTTGCATTTTGTAGGAAGTATAGTGCATCTTCTTCTAGTTTGTCTTACAATTTCCCTCATCTAGTGAGTAATTGTTAATCTATTGTTCCTCCTACAAATTTAAACAATATGCTCCTTCCTGGATGTTGGGACTTTGTATCTGGGGAGGACAGTGTAATTTTATTTAGGTGGTGCTTTGGCTAGTATGATCATGCATATTCAAGTGTTACTATTATACCTGGATTGTGTATACAACACAGCCCTTTTACCCTTTTTATTTTTAATTTTCCATGCCATCTGCTATAAGCAGAAAGACTGGGCAAGTTTATTCTGTTGAATTCATCTGTTGTATGGATTGAAGAGTACATTTTTTGTTGTTCATAATAAAGGATATTAGAGATTTCTGGTTTTACTAGATCTTAAATTTCATCACTGAAGATACAGTATTTATTAGACCACTATATTCTTTACTAAATATATCAATTTGTAACAGCTCGTAGAACAATTTGGCATCGATCCAAATAATGCATTTGCTTTCTGGGACTGGGTAGGAGGTCGATATAGTGGTAAGTCTTTTTAAGAGTATCTCGGTAGTTGCACACAGATTTTGCTATCAAATTTTGTTTATCTAAATATATATTAAAGGATTACTTAACTAAAAACAAAGGAAATTTATCAAATATATTTATTGTAATCCCTTTTTTGTAGTCTGCAGCGCAGTTGGAGTATTGCCTCTTTCTCTGCAATATGGATTTTCCATTGTTGAGAAGTAAGTAATTTGCAGCTACCTTTGCACATTGATCCTTCATGCATCCTTGACATTGACCGTACACGTCTAAATGTTATAGGTTTTTTAATTGTGTACTTTTCTCATGATCTATTGACAGGTCAAGTATAAACCATATCTGCTGATTAGTTCTATCCATAAGATCTGCTCTTTTTTATTTCATAATCATTACCTCGAGTTTATGGTGAAAAGCTAGACTGGAAACAAATTGCCACCTTTTGCCCCTTAGTGATTGCAGGCTGTACTTCTTCTATTGCATAGTTTGGTGTCTCCATCTCTTAGCTTAATTATTAGGATGTTGGTTGCCAACTTTATTGGTTTGGCGGATTAACTTTCTACATCAAGAGAACTCTATATATCTGAAGCCCCCAGGGTTTTTTCTTCCAAAGAATTGGTTGTCATAGGGTAGCAGCTTCCTTAATTGTTATGTTGCATGTTATAGGTGTTTCGTTTTGATACCTTTTTTTCTTTTGCTTCTGTTTGTACTGCTTTAATAATTTTTTCTGACATGTTTCTACGTGTTAAGATTTCTGAAGGGAGCTTCGAGTGTTGATCAGCATTTCCTCTCAGCACCATTTGAGAAAAATATACCTGTATGTCCCAGCTCATAGAAACTTATGTTTATGTTCTCTCTTATACTTAATTGTTCTGTTCTCTTATGCATAGTGCTGTAATATTTCTGTAATGTTCACTTGGTATACCCTGTGATGTAATTACATCGGTGAGTGGCGTGTTCCGCCTTAGAGAGTTCAGAAGTCCAAACTGAGGGGCTAAGTGAAAACACACACTTCACAAACAATAAATACTTTGTCAGATTGTTTGATGCAAATGTACGTGTGTGCTTATACTGATGTATAGCATGTCTCCTTGTGTTTCCTCCATATCTTAGACTGGTAGCTTCATTCTATTCCTAGCCAATGAGGTGCTATGTTGATTAAGTTTGCACCTCTACCCAGATATTGAGCCAAGCCTGTACCCTTGATTTGTTGTCGGATACAATTTTCCCAGAGCAATTAAACGGTTTGTAGCTTTAATTGCATGATCAGCTGTTATGATGATTGGGACAGTTCAGTGTCTTCTAGCCTGGTCCCGTCTGGCATGTGTGCATTCTGATTATTCTTACCAAGCTAGTGAATCTTAAGTTTTCCCTTCTGTGGTTAGGCCTCTTTCTCTGTTACACATTTTATATATACACTTTGTTGCCTCTTTATTTCTCTGCAATAAATTGTATTTAGCTTTATTTTTCTATTTTTCCCTCATTCTCTTCATACATCGAACTCTTGAAGATTCTTTTGCAATTACTTGCACCTTCGGTTATTGGATTATTCTGCCAATATAACAAATTCTATGCCTCAATCCCAAGCATTATCTGCTAATTCCAACTTTATATTCTGCTTTTCTAGTCAGATGCTTGATTTGCTTATATCTCATCACTAAGCTCAATTGCTTGATTCTTAATATCACATCGTTGTTTCAGGTGCTTTTAGGCTTGCTGAGTGTGTGGAATGTTTCATTCCTTGGATATCCAGCAAGAGTGAGCATATTATCATTCTGCTTCCCTCTGGGGTATCTGGATGACTCATCATTACCATACTACTAAACATTTGATATTTCAGGCAATATTACCCTATTCTCAAGCACTGGAGAAGTTGGCACCTCATATTCAACAGGCATGTTACTCTTTAACTTTCTTGCTTGTATGTTATTCTAGATGCCATACTTACGTCCTTTACAAAAATTTGATTGAATTCAGGTCAGTATGGAGAGTAATGGGAAAGGGGTGTCTATTGATGGTGTCCCTCTTCCTTACCAGACTGGTGAAATTGACTTTGGTGAACCAGGGACGAATGGCCAACACAGCTTTTACCAATTAATTCACCAGGTAGCATAAATTTCCAGCTCCAACACTTCATGTTTTTTTCCTGAAATTATACCCATTCAGTACTTGATTTAGGCAGGTAACATGTGTCAACTTCTTCTTGTTCAAGATTGTATTAACACTTACAGTTTGTTGACTACATTTTTATCTTAATATACCGTTCAACTTAATAAAAATGTAATTGTAGAAGCTTTATGTTGTTATTTTGTTGTTGTAGGTGTAGGGATTATGTCATTAAAATATCTCGTGCGAAAAGCGGCTGTAAGAAAAGCGCATTGCTCTTTTGCTTGAATTAAGAATCTTCGAGCATATTAATGATATAATCTGAAGAAGACCTACAAGGTTATTAGAAAATTCCATTTGCCTTCCTGTCCCACAAACTATAGTTTCGACATGCTATGTAATATATCACGTGAATTAATTTAGGAAATTTGTGAATCTTGTTGTTATTAGGTGGTGCTTTGGTTCTTCATTTAATTTCTTTTTTTTTGGGATGTGGCTGTGGAAGGATGTCAATTTGGAGGTTCTAGGGTTGGTCGGTCATGACGGTCCAAAACTCTTACTTACATCTCCATCTCTGCAAGAACAGTAACCACCTCCCCCTCAAACAACCAGCCCAAAAGGCAGGCTGAAAGAAGAAAGGGGTTCCAGGGGTGTTATTTGAGTGGAATTAGTTATTTGTTTTCTATTTGATGATGTTACCTCGTTTTATCAGTCTCCTTAACTCTATATATTTCAGCTTTATGCTCTTTTAAGATATCATAAAATGTACAGCTCGAATGTTTCTTGGAATGCCGTGCTTTTTTCTTGAATTATTTTTTGTTCTGATTGTTATTAGTAAAACAAGTGCTCATGTATCTACTCTTGGTATGTTTAGTTTTTTACAAAATCTCACTTGAATATTGAACACCATCTTCCTGGAATTTTCAGGGTCGTGTTATTCCTTGTGATTTTATTGGTGTTGTTAAGAGTCAGCAACCTATTTACCTGAAAGGTATCAATTCCTTTTACTTTTATATTCTTGTTCTTCTTTTCCGTGTGGTCTGATGAGCGATATATAAAATGTAATCCTCGTGGTTGTGAAAGATAGTATAGAAAAGTTTATCATTTCCACAAGGATTGGTACAAATAACTATTCTTGTAGCTGAGGTGGTTATAAACCACGAGCATTGCAATGGAAATTAAACAAGTTAAAGACTCATGAGATATCCGTGAAACGGGCAGTGGATGATAATTTACAATGAGACGAACTAGGGCAATCAACGAGATAGGTTAATCTCTAAGGATATACTCTTATTCAAGGTTCGCTTCTTGGTATTATTGAATCTTGTGAATTCAATAATTAATTAGATCATCTGCTGCTTACAGAGATTCTTCTTTAGAATTAACTTAGTTTTCATTAGATAAAATAATGAAACCATAACAAACTTGTGCCAGGTGATGAGATTTGTTCAAGGAAAACTTTATGCAGATGTTTTCTAACTTCAGTTCAGATTAATAATTCATAAGTACTTCCAATTACTTAGAAGAATTGCTAAATATGAAACGAACCATACGATGTGAAGATGTCACACCCCAAACCCGGGGAGGCGCGATCGGCACTAGGTGGCTCACTTGACTGAGCAAACCGACTGAAACCACACAACTTCAAGACTCAAAACCACAGGAAATCTGGGCCGACAAGGCCGCCATACAGAACACTGGCTATAACCGTCGAACATCTTCATACATCACTCCCTTGATACAATATGGGTGACATTAAGCATATCCATCTATGTCCTATGAGAAAATTACTCCGTAGAAAAGAAGTACATTGCAAATAAGAATAAAAACCTAGAAAACATTACAACCAACTTCTCAATACAAACTATTGCATTTAATTGAGCATTGATGGGATCTCTTCGAATCCTCATGTCTCCAGGCGAGGAGCCTTCCTCTACATCTTCGTAGGTCAAAAGTCCTTCCAAGTGGTGCTTTCCATGTATTTATACCGTGTAGAAATGACCTTGTACACAAATACCCTTAATGAACCAAAGCAGGATTGCACATGCCCAAAATTAGCCTAGCACGCCGTGCTAAGAGTAAAATCCCGAGACTCTGATTTCAACAACAGATAGCCCAAATTGACCTTGCACAGCGTGCCACACGATGCTTGGCATGCGATGCCAAGAGGGATTTCCCAAGACCTGGCACCTCGTGCCATACAGTGCTAGGGTAATTTTGGGTCTTTTATTTTTTCTTGTCAATTTTTCTCATGCACACTTAGTTCTCTACCCATGAGCTTGACTTTGGTTAATTTCCTTGAACTTCTATTCAGACTTGGAGGCTTCATTTCATCTGTTTTTGCTCCAAATTAGTTCTACTGGAGAACAAGTCCTACACAGTGAAACACACATATTAACTATGTAATGCTCAGATTCTAGCTCAAACACAATTAAAGTATTCAATTATAAGGCAAAAGGTTTCTAGCCTAATTTCATGATCTCTCATTCCCATTTTACAGAGGAAGATAAAATAAAACATTGACACCTAGGTACAGTCTGCTGCTTATTCCATTTGCTTCCCTTTATCTAATTTTGGGCAACTCATTTTCAGATGAAGTGGTGAATAACCATGATGAGCTCATGTCGAACTTCTTTGCGCAGCCAGATGCCCTTGCTTATGGGAAGGCGAGACACTTTTTCTATTTTTTACAATATACCCACTGGCCACCACATACCTGTATAGTTAAAATTAGGAAATATATCTCATTCAATTGATTATCAGTATCAACTTTCTCCGCAGACACCAGAGCAGTTGCAAAAGGAGAATATTCCTGAGCATCTTGTTTCTCATAAGGTATTTGGTATATTCCTTATTTGATGATATTGTGCTATACTTAGGGGTCTATTCTTAAACTCCTCCAATATCTTGCAGACATTTTCTGGAAATCGACCTTCTCTAAGTATACTACTTCCATCATTGAATGCTTACAACATTGGACAGGTATGAAATATTAGACATTAAAGTATTTTACAAGTGTTTCTGAGTTTTGAGTGACACAGTATGTCCTATGCGGTGAGTTTGTACAATTGTATAAGTGACCGTGTGAAACTTAGTGCTACCTTTCTTGAACTGCATCAATGATTTTCATATGAATTTTGTTTGTCCTAATGCAAGCTTCGTGCAATGGGCTGCCCATTTATTTATTTGAGTAGTAGAGCTTAGGGGGAAAGCGTGAAAAGGAATAGCTTACTGCATTTGAAAGAGACAATGAGGTGATTCCTTTGAGGTCAATTGATATTACATTTTGCCAAATAAATTTCTTCCATGAAATTACCATATAAAATTAATTAACTGAAAAGCTAATAACTTGCTACTTACAATGACCAATTGAATCTTGTACTCAGTGATCTTAATCCCTTTAAAAGTTCCATGTGAAGCTAGTATATATACATTCCTCCAATCTCTTCTCTTGCTTCTTTACAGTCAATAAATGACTTGATAGTACATGTCCCTTAGCTGGTATAAAGTCCCACGTTAGGACACAAGCCTTTCTAATTTGCTCCTATAGAAATAGGTATAAATAAAGATGCAGAGGGAGAGATAGCTTGTTGCAAGTCAAATTCAGAGCCACATTTCTGTTAGAAAACTAACTCACGATCCCCGATACTGAATTATGCATCTCCTTTATCCCGAGATCTCTGCCGTAGTTCTTTGCAGTTGGAGAAGAGGCTAAAAGGGTGGAATAGGTATACTAGTACTAACCAAATTAGCCTGGGAGAGAAGAGCTATATTTTAGACCACCTTTAATTATAATTTGACAGTTGATGAACTTGACACAGTGTTTGCAAGTAGTTGTATTGCCTGTAGGATGGTGAGAGAATGCTCATTATATTTTCTCAGACATTTCTTTGTCATTCTTGATTAAAGGAGATTCCTGTTTGATTATGGTGTTTTCTCAAGATAATATCTTTCATCTTGACCTTTTTCATTTCTGTGGCATGCTGCAAGTAGTGACAATTATCCTCGTGTAAAGACTCATGCCTCTTCTTGTGATCCCTAATCTCATCTTAACGCTACCATCTTCCCTTTCTTTCAGTTACTGGCCATCTATGAGCACAGAGTTGCAGTCCAAGGCTTCGTATGGTGTATCAATTCTTTTGATCAGTGGGGTGTGGAGCTAGGAAAGGTACTTCTAAGAGAATGTTTTAAAATTGAGTAATTGAACATTCTATGATACTAATACAATACTGAGTTACCTTGTTTATTAATGTCCTCTGCAGTCTCTAGCGACTCAAGTTAGAAAGCAACTTCATGCATCTCGTAAGAAAGGAGAATCAGTTGAAGGCTTCAATTTCAGCACCAAAACGTTGATAACAAGATATCTCGAGGTATGACATGATTTCGTTAGACCAAAAGTGGAAAAACTTGAGTTCTCAAATCCTGGGTAACAAGGTTGCTTATGGTTTCCTAGCAAATTACCCAGATTGTTGCATGGAAGTTCTTCTTTCACTTTTGGAAATGCTACTTTAGAAAATGAGATTTAACATTTCTAAGCTTATCTGGAAAGGAAAAGAAAAGAAAAGAAAAGTTAAACTTTTTTATTTTTGAAGTTAAACAGGCAACATTCATACATGTTAACGTGTTTCAGTTCTTAGGCAACACGAAACAATTTTCATCCAAAGAATCTTCAGATTCAAGTCATTTCTTTCTTTCATGGGACACTGCATTGATCTCCCATTGAAACTTCCTCTGGCCTCTTTTGGTTAACTCTTTTATGCTTAAGTTCAATTTTTAAGATATCTTTTTCTGGACATTAATTCCAAGAAGATTATTTCTATGTATTCTAGACTGCTTTCATGGGCATTGACCCCTGATTAATCGTGAGTTTGTAAAACATAACTCTCTCTATTTTCCCTGGCTTCTGGTGCAATGGGGCATGTGTAAGAGTTCCATGTAAGTTAGCAACAATATGGTGGTGCTTCTGGTGCCATGGGGCAAGTGCAAGAGTTCCATGTAAGTTAGCAACAATATGGTGGTACAAGCATATTGGATAGTGGTTCACATCACTTGCATGACTTAGTCTCAGAATAGAAGTCCGCTATTCTTAGGGGTCGCTTGGTATGAAGGATGTCCCTGGGATTATAATTCCACATCACATATGGGATAGATATATATCGTATCAGCCAAGAACACTGACCACACATGGGATAAATGTAATTCTAAATTTTATACTGGGACTAGGACCAAAAGACCCATTAGTGCCTAAGCCTTGACAATCCGCCAGAGGGTTCATTGTGTTTTTATGATAAGTAGTTTATTTCACAATTTTGATGTGCTATTGAGTCCTTAACACTTGGAGAGTACATTCATTGGAGGTTCACTGGAGTTTTTTTTTTTTTTTTGGCAGACAAGTGATGATGTTCCTTCTGATCCTTCAACTCTTCTACCAAATATATGAGGAATGTTAAGAATGGGGTTTGATGACCACAGTTTAACGGAGGCCTCAACTTCACTACCAAGCAAAATGAACAAATTTTAATCAATCAGTTTTGAAGTTTACATAGGTGTTGTATGGTCACTCATCTTGGCAAACATATTGCTGCAGTTGTATCAATAAAATTCAAAGCATTTATTTGTGGTTTCATTTGTAAAAATAATGGTCTTTTAACTTGCAAGTCGGTGTCAGTTTGTGAAAGTGAACAAAGTATTAACCTGATTGTGAAAAAAATAATTTTCTAGTGAATTTCAAGTCTTTTTTTGAATCTTCAACTTTCCATCGCAAATGTAAAACTTTTACTTCTTTTCCAAAAAACACAATTCAAATGCTAGCTCTCACCAGCATGGAGCTTAGAATGCCAAATTGAATAACTTATAAAACCTCAAACACAAGGACAGAGAACGAGGGGAGTGAAGAAATATTCATTAGAACTGAAACCTAAGGACATCAATGGCTTAGAAAAGATGCAGGCAAATAAATTTGTAATGGAAAACCTCTACAGAAGAAAAGAAAAGCAGGAGCCCAGGTACAATTTCAAATATGAAGTTGAAACAGACAACTTAAAGGAGTATCAACAGCCAAAAATGAGAGCTGGAATCACTTGGAGTTCACCGTTGCTTTTGTGTCCTCTTGTCTCTAATGGGCAATTCAACAGGTTTCTGTGCCTCATGTGGATGTTCAGGACCTTTATACACCTTAAGATGTGTAAATAGTTGTCTACCAAGCTGCATAAACAGAAAATTGAATCATTTTAGAATGTGGAGTATATAAAATGCAGAATTATCTATCTTTTTTCTAATGATTGTAATCAGTGATTCAAGGCAAAGCAAGTGCAATCACCACGATCCAATAAATGACCTTGTCAATTGCTACCAAAAGCATGAGAAGACACTGTTGCATAATTCACATCTGCCTTGATTTAGAAGTGTATACAATAGCCATACAGATTAAGGGTACCCATTCGAAGAAGTAATACATACTCTTTTATGCACAGGTGTATCTAGGATGTACAATCATTTGGTTTATATGTGTGTAGAGATAAATACTACACACACAGAGACACACAAGTATATTGTAAGTTCCATGGATGCTACCGAGTTATTAATGGAGGTTATTATATGTAAATTGCCAGACATATTCATATATGGAATAATGAAACAACAGAAATATAATAGTAAAGCATGCATACTGACCCTCCCTTTGGGGAGCATGCCACGGACAGCATGCTCAATGATTCTTTCAGGAATTCTCTGTTGCAGTTGATCAAAAGTCTCTACTGTCATCCCACCTGGTCTGCCGGAGTGCCTCCTATAAAGTTTTTGACTCCTCTTCTTCCCGGATACAGCAACCTTCTCAGCATTAATCTTTTGGTGTTCAAGTAAAAACAGAATTGCTCAGATATAAAATTGCAGACTAGAAAATAAAAGAGAGTATTGAGGATATGGAACCTATAATTGATAAAGGAAAGACACATGGTTAGAGAAAACACACTACTTACCACTATGACAAATGCGCCCATGTCAACACTTGGAGTGTATGTGGCCAGATTCTTCCCTCTCATATGTATGGCTATAGTTGATGCCATTCTTCCAAGAATTTTGTCACTGGCATCAATGATATACCAAGGTTTGTCAGTGTTCACATGGTCAGCAGCCTTGGGATACCATGTCTCGTTCCAAATGTCCTAGACGAAGAAACAAGAATTCAGTTATTTAATTCTCCATTCAATCAAGACAATGTTTCCCCCCCCTAAATTCGAGATTAAAAAGAAGTTTACAGGGCCATCGATTTCAGATTCTTCGAACATCCATCGCTGGTCAAGAGGAATATACGCAGCTTTGTCTTGGTAGCCAATTCGACTTGTCCGATTGTTCCTGGAAAGGGGTAGGGACGAGGGCGCTGCCATGGACAAACCCAGAAATGCGGTTTTGTTAGACAAGGATTTTGGTGAAGGACAAGTCAACATTAATGAACAACGGTAGTGAACAGCCATTCTTCTTAGCTCTCTCTTCTTCTCTCTATTAAGCTCTATCCAAGTAGATAAGGGGAACAAACTCTAATATCTATTTATACAAATAAATAATAATAAATGTATATTTAAATGCAGACAATATTAATAAAAATAGAGCTGTAATTATCTATTTTTTAATTTATTTAAAAAATATTCCAAATCTACACTATTTCTCATAGTTAAAGTAGTAAATCTCAATTTCTAAAGGGTTTCTTGAACTAATTCCTTACCTAGCTATGCCAACTTTCAATTGTGACAAATCCCTATAGAAATTTACATGAACCTTCAACTAGTATCACACATAAACATTGTTGTAATTTTAATATGTATAGAAAACATAATTTTTCACGGACCCTTGGCCCAGCCTATCCACCCATATGGATCCCTCAATTCCCTACGGAGGGTTCCATGAAGGTTTCACAAAAAATTCATCAAAAAGCCATATCATCAAAATATTCATGAACACACGAAAAAATTAAGAAAATTGCCTAATTCTTGTAAATTGTGATTTGACATATGCAAATGTAAGAGTTAAAGATTAGGAGTTCATTTACAACCTGCAACCAACACTATAGATCCATCCTCAGTAGCATAGTCATTCAAACTTTAATTCCACCACATATTATTGGAGAAAATGATTTAAAACATTACAGAGGGGCATATAATTTCAAGCAAACTTGTCAGTAAGCTAAGTCTTCGAATAGCAACATCAAAACAACGTGTGATTCTGATAAACTCTACGAATCCAGACTATTACACTCCCCACTAATAATTAATAGAGATGATACTTGCAAAAAGTGCTACATTTAAAATTCGAAACTACAATAAACTATGAAGTGTATACAAAAGCATGCAACAAGTCCTTGAAGCTTGGTTTGTCTTAGCATCATCATAATGTAAATGACTCCTTGTTTTTTGTGATACTTATTCACTGAGTAGCTCTGCTGAGAGAGAATATTAAAAGGTGTTGCAAAAATGTTGATAGTTTAAAACATGTATCATAGAACATTTTAAGTTATTGATGCAATAATTAATTTGCAAATACAATTATTAATAATCTTTTGCATTGAGAAGAAAATAAGTATAATTTTTTTCACGTTAAATAGCGACCGAATATGATTTGTCGCTTGTCACATTTTCTCTGTAGTGACACTATATATAATATTAGAACAAAAAATTACCTAAATACCTTGTGTGACAATTATTCTATACAAATAAAAATATAATAAGATAAAAAAGTAAAATAAATTAAGGAGTTGATCGAATAGATCTCGAAAAAACACCCATGATTAATTTTTTTTTTTGCGTCAAACGGATATCCGAGGCAAAAGTTATGATCATTTGAAGTTTCACCAAATTAGAGATTGAAACTTGAAAAAGTAGTTGTAAATTGGTGAAACTTCAAACGGTCATAACTTTGGCCTCGGATGCCCTTTTCAGGCGATTTTTTTTTTGAATTTGGGTTTACCTGCTCCGGGGTTCGTTTGACCTTGAAAATGGGTTGTTTTAGCCGTCAGGGCACATTGGCTCAATAACTAAGATCTTAACGGACGTCCATGAAAAATTTTGGCAAAAATGACGTCGGAATTTCGGATCATCAAAAAATCCATGGATTATAGCACATGAAAATCAGCAAAATGGGGGGTTTACTTGGTCCGGGGCTCATTTGACATTGAAAATGGATCGTTTCGGCCGTTAGGGCCAATTGACTCTATAGCTAAGGTCTTAACGGGCGTTCATGAAAAATTTCGGCAAAAATGATGTCGGAATTCCATATCACTGAAAAAGATGGCGAGCTATAACACACCAAAATCGACAAAATGGGGGGTTTACCTGTTCTGAGGCTCGTTTGACCTTGAAAATGGGCCCTTCTTGCCGTCAAGGTCCATTGGCTCCATAACTAAGGTCTTAACAGACGTCTATGAAAAATTTTGATAAATGACGTCGAAATTCTCGATCACCAAAAAAGATGGTGAACTATAGCACATGAAAATTGACAAAATGGGGGGTTTACCTACTCCGGGGATCGTTTAACCTTGAAAATGGGCCGTTTTGGCTGTCAGGGCCAACTTGCTCCATATCTAAGGTCTTAATGGACGTCCATGAAATTTTTTTGACAAAAATGACGTTGGAATTTCGGATCACCAAAAATCCATGGACAATAGCTCACAAAAATCACTAAATAGGGGGTTTACTTGCTCTGTGGCTCGTTTGAACTTGAAAATGAGCCGTTTTGGCAGTCAGGGCCAACTGACTCCATAACTAAGGTCTAAACGGATGCCTATGAAATTTTTTGGCAAAACTAATGTTGGAATTCCATATCACCAAAAAACCATGGACTATAGCACACGCAAATTGGCAAAATTGGGGGTTTACCTGCTCTATGGCTCGTTTGACCTTGAAAAGGGGTTGTTTAGGCCGTCAAGGCCAACTGACTCCATAACTAAGGTCTTAACAGACGTCCATGAAAATTTTTGGCAAAAATAACGTCAGAATTCTTGATCACCAAAAATACATGGACTATAGCACATGAAAATCGGCAAAATGGGGGGTTTACCTACTCCGGGGCTCGTTTGACCTTGAAAATGGGCCGTTTTGGCCGTCAGGGCCAACTGGCTCAATAGCTAAGGTCTTAACGGATGTCGATGAAAGATTTCGACAAAATTGACATCGAAATTCTGGATCATCAAAAAAGATGGTGAACTATAGCACACGAAATCGGCAAAATGGGGGGTTTACTTGCTCTGGGACTCGTTTGACCTTGAAAATGGGCCGTTTTGGCCGTCAAGGAAAACTGGCTCCATAGCTAAGGTGTTAACGGACATCCATAAAAAATTTCAGCAAAAATGACGTCGAAATTCCATATCATCGAAAATTCATTGACTATAACAAATGAAAATAGGTAAAATGAGGGGTTTACCTACTCCGGGGCTCGTTTGACCTTGAAAATGGGTTTTTTTGCCGTCAGGGCCAATTGACTCCATATCTAAGGTCTTAACGGACGTCCACAAAAAATTTCAGCAAAAATGACGTCAGAATTTCGAATCACCAAAATAGATGAACTATAACACACGAAAATTGGCAAAATTGGGGATGTACCTTCTATGGGGTTCGTTTGACCTTGAAAATGGGACGTTTTGGCTGTGAGGGCCTACTGGCTCTATAGCTAAGGTCTTAACGGACGTCTATGAAAAATTTTGGCAAAAATGAGGTCGAAATTCTGATCACCAAAAAATCCATGGACTCAAACACACAAAAATCAGCAAAATGGGGGTTTTACCTGCTCTGGGGCTTGTTTGATCTTGAAAATAGGTTGTTTTGGCCGTGAGGGCCAACTGGATCAGTAGCTATTGTCTTAATGGACGTCCATGAAATAGTTCAGGAAAAATGAGGTGGGAATTCTAGATCACCAAAAAATCCATGGAATATAGTACACGAAATCAGCAAAATGGGGGATTTACCTGCTCTAGCCAACTGGCTCCATATTAAGGTCTTAACTGATGTCCATGAAAACTTTCAGCAAAAATGAGGTCGAAATTTTGGATCTCCAAAAAATCCATGGACGATAGCACATAAAAATCGGCAAAATGGGGGGCTTACCTGTTTTGGGGCTCGTTTGACCTCAAAAATGGGTCGTTTTGGCCATGAGGTCCAACTTGCTTCATAGCTAAGGTTTTAATGGATGTCCATGAAAAATTTATGCAAAAATGATGTCGGAATTCTGGGTCACCAAAAAAATTCATGGATTATAACACACGAAAATCGACAAAATAAGGGGTTGACTTGCTCTGGGGCTCATTTGACCTTGAAAATAGGCCTTTTTTTTTTTCGTGAGGGCCAACTGGCTCATAGCTAAGGTCTTAATGGATATCTATGAATAATTTCGACAAAAATGAGGTCAGAATTTTGGATCACCAAAAAGGATGGTGAACTATTTCACACGAAGTTTTGGAAAATGTGGGGTTTACCTGCTCTGGGGCTTGTTAGACCTTGAAAATGGGCCCTTTTGGCCATGGGGGCCAACTAGCTCCATAGCTATGGTCTCAACGGACGTCCATGAAAAAGTTTGGTAAAAATGAGTTCGGAATTTTGGATCATCAAAAAAGAGTGTAAACTATAGCACACGAAAATCGATAAAATGGGGGGTTTAGGTTCTTCGGGGTTCGTTTAACCTTGAAAATGGGCCGTTATGGCCGTGAAGGCCAACTGGCTCCATAGCTAAGGTCTTAACGGACGTCCATGAAAAATTTTACCAAAAATGAGGTCGAAATTCTGAATTACCAAAAAAAAGGTAAACTATAGCACAAAAAAGTCGGCTAAATTGGGGGTTTACCTGCGCCGGTGCTCGTTTGACCTTAAAAATGGACCATTTTGGCCATGAGGGCCAACTAGCTCTATATCTAAGGTTTTAACAGACATCCATAAAAAATTTAGGCAAAGATGAGGTCGGAATTCCATATCACCAAAAAAGATGGTGAACTATAGGACACCAAAATTGGCAAAATGGGGGTTTACTTGCTTCGGGGTTTGTTTGACCTTAAAAATGAGCCGTTTAGGTCGTGAGGGCCAACTAGCTCCATAGCTAAGGTCTTAACAGACGTCAACGAAATATTTTGACAAAAATGAGGTCTGAATTTTGGATCACCAAAAAAGATGGTGAACTATAGCACACAAAAATTAGCAAAATAGGGGGTTTACCTGCTCCGGGGATCGTTTGACCATGAATATGAGCCATTTTGGCCGTGAGGGCCAACTGGCTCCATAGCTAAGGTCTTAAAAAATGTCCATAAATTTTTTTGACAAATATGAGGTCGAAATTTCGGATCACCAAAAAATCCATGGACTATAGCAAATCGGCAAAATAGGGGGTTTACCTACTCCGAGGCTTCTTGCAAATGGATTGTTTGGCCGTGAGGGCCAACTGGCTGGATAGCTAAGGTCTTAACAAATGTCCATAAAAAATTTCAAAAAATATGAGGTCGGAATTCTAGAATACCTAAAAAAATGGTGAACAATTACACACGAAAATTGGTAAAATGGAGGGTTTACCTACTCCGGGGATCGTTTGAAATTGAAAATAGGTCGTTTTGGCTGTGAAGGTCAACTGACTCCATAACTAAGGTCTTAACGGACGTCTATGAAAAATTTTGGTAAAAATGAAGTCAAAATTTTGGATCACCAAAAAATCCATAGACTATAGCATACGAAAATCAACAAAATGGAGAGTTTACCTGCTTCGAGGCTCGTTTAACCTTGAAAGTGGGTTGTTTTAACCCTGAGGGAAAACTGGCTCCATAGATAATGTCTTAATGGACATCCAAAAATAATTTCGACAAAAATGAGGTCGGAATTCTGGATCACCAAAAAATCCATAGACTATAGCACCCGAGAATCGGCAAAATGGGGGGTTTACCTGCTCTGGGGCTCGTTTGACCTTGAAAATGGGCCCTTTTTGAAGTGTGGGCCAAATGGCTCCATAGCTAAGGTCTTAATAGATTTCCATGAAAAATTTCGACAAAAAATAAGGTTGAAATTATGGATCACCAAGAAGATGGTGAAATATTGCACACGAAAATCACCAAAATGGGCGGTTTACTTGGTCCGAGACTCGTGTGACCTTTTAAATGGGACGTTTTGCCCGTAAGGGCCAACTGACTCCATAGATAAGGTCTTAACGGACGTCAATGGTAAATTTAGGCAACAATGAGGTCAGAATTCTGGATAACCAAAAAATCCATGGACTATAGCACACGAAAATCGGCAAAATAGGGGGTTCACCTTCTTTGGGGCTTGTTTGACTTTGAAAGTTGGCCATTTTGGCCGTGAGGGCCAACTGACTCTACTGCTAAGGTCTTAACGGATGTGTATGAAATATTTCAGCAAAAATGAGGTTGGCATTCCGGATCACCAAAAAATGCATGGACCATAGAACACAAAAATTGGTAAAATGTGGGGTTTACCTGCTCTAGTGCTCGTTCGACCTTGAAAATGGGTCGTTTTGGCTGTGAGGGCCAATTGTCTCCATAGCTAAGGTCTTAACGGACGTCCATTAAAAATTTTGGCAAAAATGACGTCAAAATTCCAAATTACCAAACAATCCATAGACTATAGCACATGAAAATCGGCAAAATGGGGGGTATACCTGCTTCGGGGCTCGTTTGAACTTGAAAATAGGCTGTTTTAGCCGTGAGGGCTAGCTGGCTCCATAACTAAGGTCTTAATGGACGTCAATGAAAAATATCATAAAAAATGAGGTTGGAATTTTGGATCACCAAAAAATTCATGGACTATAGCACACAAAAATCGATAAAATGGGGGGTTTACCTGCTCTGGGGCTCGTTTAACCCTGAAAATGGGCTGTTTTGGCCATGAGGGCCAATTGGCTCCATAACTAAGGTCTTAACAGATGTCCATGAAAATTTTTTCCAAAAATGAGGTTGGAATTCTAGATCATCAAAAAAGATGATGAACTATAGCACACGATAATCGTCAAAATTGGGGCTTTACCTGCTCTAGGGCTCGTTTGACCTTGAAAATAGGCCATTTTGGCTATGAGGGCCATCTTAATCAATAGCTAAGGTCTTAACAGACGTTCATGAAAAATTTAGGCTAAAATGAGGTTGAAATTCTGGATCACCAAAAAATCCATGGATTATAGCACACAAAAATCGGCAAAATAGGGTGTTTACCTGCTCTGGCACTCGTTGACCTTATAAATGGGTAATTTTGGCCATGAGGTCTAACTGGTTCCATAGCTAAGGTCTCAACGGATGTCCATGAAAAATTTTAACAAAAATGAGGTCGTAATTCTGGATCACCAAAAAAGATAGTGAACTATAGCACACGTAAATCGGCAAAATGGGGGGTTTACCTGCTCTGGGCTCGTTTGACTTTGAAAATGGGTCATTTTGGCTGTGAGGGCCAACTGGCTCCATATCTAAGGTCTTAACGGACGTCGATGAAAGATTTCGGCAAAATTAGGGGTTTTCTTACTCCATGGCTCATTTGACCTTGAAAAGGGGTTGTTTAGGTCATCAGGGCGAACTGACTCCTTAAGTAAGGTCTTAACAGACGTCCATGAAAATTTTTTGCAAAATTAATGTCAGAATTCTTGATCACAAAAAATACATGGACTATAGCACACGAAAATCAGAAAATGGGGGGTTTATCTGCTCTAGGGCTCGTTTAACCTTGAAAATGGGTTGTTTTAGCCGTCAGGGCTAACTTGCTCCATAGCTAAGGTCTTAACGGACGTCGATGAAAGATTTTGGCAAAAGTGACATCGGAATTCTAGATCACTAAAAAAGATGGTGAACTATAGCACACGAAATTGGCAAAATGGGGGGTTTACCTGCTCCGGGGCTCGTTTGACCTTGAAAATGGGCCGGTTTGGCCGTCAAGGCAAACTGGCTCCATAGCTAAGGTGTTAACGGACATCCATAAAAAAATTCAGCAAAAATAACGTCGGAATTCCAGATTATCGAAAATTCATTGACTATAACAAATGAAAATAGGCAAAATGAGGGGTTTACCTGCTCCGGGGCTCGTTTGACCTTGAAAATGGGTTTTTTTGCCGTTATGGCCAATTGGTTCCATATCTAAGGTCTTAACGGATGTGCACGAAAAATATCAGCAAAAGTGACATCGAAATTTCGGATGACCAAAATAGATGATGAATTATAGCATATGAAAATTGGCAAAATTCGGGATTTACCTGCTTCGGGGTTTGTTTGACCTTGAAAATGGGACATTTTGGCTGTAAGGGCTAACTGGTTCCATAGTTAAGGTCTTAATGGACGTCTATGAAAAATTTCGGCAAAAATGAGGTCGAAATTTTGGTAACCAAAAAATTCATGGATTTTAGCACACGAAAATCAGCAAAATGCGGGGTTTTTCTGCTTTGGGGCTCATTTGATCTTGAAAATAGGTTGTTTTGGCCGTTAGGGCCAACTGGATCAGTAGCTATGGTGTTAACGGACGTCCATGAATTATTTTAGGAAAAATGAGGTCGAAATTCCAGATCACCAAAAAATCCATAGAATATAGCACACGAAATCGGTAAAATGAGAGATTTACCTGCTCTAGGAATTGTTTGACTTTGAAAATTGGCCGGTTTGGCCGTTAGGGACAACTGGCTCTATAACTAACGTCCTAACAGACATTTATGAAAATATTCGGCAAAAATGAGGTTGGAATTCTCAATCACCAATAAAGATGGTGAACTATAGCGCACGAAAATGAGCAAAATGGGGGATTTACCTACTCTCAGGCACGTTTGAACTTGAAAATGGTCCAATTTGGCCGTTGGTGCCAACTGACTCCATAGCTAAGGTCTTAACCGACGTCTATGAAAAATTTGGAAAAATGAGGTTGAAATTCCGGATCTCTAAAAATTCCATAGACTATAGCACACGAAAATCAGTTAAATGGGGGGTTTACCTGCTCCGTGGCTCGTTTGACCTTAAAAGTGGGCCGTTTTGGCTGTGAGGGCCAACTGGCTCTATAGCTAAGGTCTTAACGAATGACCATGAAAAATTTTGGCAAAAATGAGGTGGTAATTCCAGATCACCAAAAATGATGGTGAATAATAGCACATGAAAATCGGTAAAATAGAAGTATACCTGCTCCAGGCCTCGTTTGAAATTTAAAATGGGCCGTTTTGGCCGTGAGGGACAACTGACTCTAAAACTAAGCTCTTAATGGACGTCCATGAAAAATTTTGGCAAAAATGAGGTTGGAATTTCGGATCACCAAAGAATTGATAGACTATAGCACACGAAAATCAGTAAAATAGGGGGTTTACATGCTCCGGGCTCTTTTGTCCTTAAAAATGGTTCGTTTTGACTGTGAGGGCCAACTGGCTCCATACTAAGGTCTTAAGTGACGTTCATGAAAAATTTTCCAAAAAATGAGGTTAGAATTTCGGTTCACCAAAAATGATGGTGAACAATAGCAAACAAAAATCGGCAAAATAGGGGGTTTACTTGCTCCTGAGCACGATTGAACTTGAAAATTGTCCATTTTGGCCGTTAGTGCCAACTTACTCCATAGCTAAGGTATTAACCGATGCCCATGAAAAATTTTAGAAAAATGAGGTTGGAATTCTTGATCTCCAAAAATTTCATGGACTATAGGACACGAAACTTGGTAAAATAGGGGCTTTACCTGCTCCATGGCTCGTTTGACCTTAAAAGTAGGCCGTTTTGGCCGTGACAGCCAACAGACTCTATAGCTAAGGTCTTAATGCACATTTATGAAAAAATTCAGCAAAAATAAGGTAGAAATTGTCAATCACTGAAAAAGATGGTGAACTATAGCACACGAAATCAGCAAAATGGGGGTTTTCCTGCTCCGGGGCTGGTTTGACTTTGAAAATAGGCTATTTTGGCCGTGAGGGCCAACTGGCTCCATCGGAAAGGTCTTAACGAATGTCCATGAAAAATTTCTGCAAAAATGAGGTCGAAACTTCGGATCACCAAAAAATCCATGGATCATTGCACATGAAAATTAGCAAAATGGGGGATTTACCTACTCTGGGGCTCGTTTGACCTTGGTAATGGGTCATTTTGGCCGTAAAGACCAACTGACACCACAACTAAGGTCTTAATGGACGTCCATGAAAACTTTTAGCAAAAATGAAGTGGTAATTCTGAATCACCAGAAAAGATGGTGAACTACAACTCATGAAAATTGATAAAATGGGGGAGGGGGTTTATTTGCTCTGGGGCTCGTTTGACCTTGAAAATTGACCAATTTAGTGGTAAGGGACAACTGGCTCTATAGCTAAGGTCTTAACAGACGTCCATGAAAAATTGCAGCAAAAATGAGGTCGAAATCCCATATCACCAAAAAATCTATGGACTATAGCACACGAAAATAGGCAAAATGGGGCATTTACCTGCTTTAGGGCTTGTTTTACCTTGGAAATGGGCCGTTTTGGCCGTGAGGTCCAATTGGCTCCATAGCTAAGGTCTTAACGAACGTCAATGAAAAATTTTGGTAGAAATGAGGTCGTAATTCTGGATCACTAAAAAGATGGTAAACTATAACACACAAAAATTGGCAAAATAGGGGGTTTATTTTCTCCTGGCTTGTTTGACCTCGAAAATGGGTCGTTTTGGTTGTGAGTGCCAAGTGGCTCCATATCTAAGGTCTAACGAATGTCCATAAAAAAATTTCGGCCAAAATAAGGTCAAAATTTTGGATCACCAAAAAATCCATTGACTATAGCGCATGAAAATTGGAAAAAATGCGGGGTTTACCTACACTGGGGGTTGTTTGACCTTAAAAATGGCTCATTTTTGCCGGTCAACTGACTTCGTAGATAAGGTGTTAACGGACGACCATGAAAATTTTTGGCAAAAATAAGGTTGGAATTCTGCATCACCAAAAAATCCATGGACTATAGCATACGAAAATTAATAAAATTGGGGGTTTACCTGCTCTGGGGCTCGTTTGACCTTGAAAATGGGTCGTTTTGCCCGTGAAGGCCAACTTGCTCCACAGCTAAGGTCTTATTGGACGTTCATGAAAAATTTCAGCAAAAATGAGTTAGAAATTCTTGATCACCAAAAAAGATGGTGAACTATAACACACAAAAATCAGCAAAATGGGGGGTTTACCTACTCCGGGGTTTGGTTGACCTTGAAAATGGGCCCTTTTACCCGTAAGGGCCAACTGGCTCCATAGCTACGGTCTTGTCGGACATCTATGAAATTTTGGCATAAATGAGGTAAGAATTTTGGATCACCAAAAAAATGGTTAACTATGGCACATGAAAATCAACAAAATAGGGGGTTTACCTGCATCGGGGTTCGTTTGACCTTTAAAATGGGATATTTTTGCCGTGAGGGCCAACTGGATCCATAACTAAGGTTTTAACGGATGTCCATGAAAAATTTCACCAAAAATGAGGTCGGAATTTCGGATCACCAAAAAATCTATGGAATGTAGCACACGAAATCGGAAGAATGGGGGGTTTACCTACTCTGGGATTCGTTTGACTTTGACAATGGACCGTTTTGGCCGTGACGGCCAAATGAATCCATGGCTAAGGTCTTAACAGATGTCCATGAATAATTTCATCAGAAATTAGGTCGAAATTCTAAATCACCAAACACGATGGTGAACTATAGCACATGAAAATCGGCAAAATGAGGGTTTACCTGCTCCGGGGTTCGTTTGACCATTAAAATGGATCTTTTTCGCCGTGAGGGCCAAGTGGTTCCATAGATAGGTCTTAACGAACGTCTATGAAAAATTTTTGCAAAAATGAGGTCGAAATTTTGCATCACCAAAAAATCCATGGACTACAACATACGAAAATCAACAAAATTGGAGGTTTACCTGCTCTGGGGTTCGTTTGACCTTGAAAATGGGTCGTTTTGCCCGTGAGGGCCAACTGGCTACATAGCTAAAGTCTTATCGGAAGTCCATGAAAAATTTCAACAAAAATGAGTTCGAAATTCTGGATCACCAAAAAAGATGGTGAACTATAGCACACGAAAATCGGCAAAATTAGGGATTTACCTACTCCGGGATTTGGTTGACTTTGAAAATGGTGATCCAGAATTTTTACCTCATTTTTGCCAAAATGTTTCATTCACGTCTATTAATACCTTAGCTATGGAGTCAATTGGCCCTCACGACCAAAACGGCTCACTTTCTAGGTTAAACAAACCCCGGAGCAAGTAAACCCCTATTTTACCTATTTTCGTGTGCTATAGTTCACTATCTTTTTTGGTTATATGGAATTTCAACCTCATCTTTGCCTAATTTTTTCATGGACGTCTGTTAAGTACTTATCTATGGAGCCAGTTGTCCCTCAAGACAAAAATGATCCATTTCCAAGTTCAAACGAGCATTGGACCAGGTTAACCCCCATTTAGACGATTTTCGTGTGCTATAGTTTACCATTTTTTTGGTGATCCAGAACTCCCGCTTTATTTTTGATGAAATTTTTGTTGAACGTCCGTTAAGACCTTAGTTATGGATCCAGTTTGTCCTCACGGCCAAAACGGCCCATTTTCAAGGTCAAACGATTTCGAAGTACTTAAATCCCCCATTTTGCCTATTTTCGTGTGTTATATTCCATGGATTTTTTGGTGATCTAGAATTCTGACCTCATTTTAGCCAAAATTTTTCATGGACGTTTGTTAAGACCTTAGCTATGGATCCAGTTGGCCCTCACAGCTAAAAGGTCACATTTTCAAGGTCAAACAATCCCCGGAGCAGGTAAACCCCCATTTTGCCGATTTTCGTGTGCTATAGTTCACCATCTTTTTTGGTGATCGGGATTTACGACGTCATTTTTGCCAAAATGTTTCGTGGACATTTGTTAAGACCTTAGCTATAGAAGCAGTTGGACCTCACAGCCAACAAAAACCCATTTATAAGGTCAACAAGCCCCAGAGCAAGTAAATTTCCTATTTTGTCGATTTTTGTGTGCTATAATCTATAGATATTTTGGTGATTCAGAATTCTGACCTAATTTTTGCCAAAATTTTTCATAGATATCCATTAAGACCTTAGTTATGTAGCCAGTTGGCGCTCATGTCTAAAACAACCCATTTTCAAGGTTGAACGATCCCCGGAGCAGGTACACCCCCTATTTATCTAATATTTGTGTGCCATAGTCCATGGATTTTTTGGTGATTCGGAATTCCAATGTCATTTTGGTCAAAATTTTTAATGGACGTTTGTTAAGACCTTAGATATGGAGACAGATTGCCCTCATAGACAAAACGACCCATTTTCAAGGTCAAACGAGCCTTAGAGCATGTTAACCCATATTTTACCAATTTTCGTGTTCTATAGTCCATGAATTTTTTTGTGATTCGAAATTCCAACCTCATTTATGCTGAAATATTTCACGGATGTCCGTTAAGACCTTACCAATGGAGCCAGTTGTATCTCACGGCCTAAATGGCTAATTTTCAAAGTTAAACAGGCCTTGGAGATGGTGTACCCCCTATTTTGCCAGTTTTTGTATGCTGTAGTCTATGAATTTTATGGTTATCCAGAATTCTGACATCATTGTTGCCAAAATTTTTGATTGACGTCTGTTAGGATCTTAGCTATGGAGTTAGTTGGCCCTCAGGGCCATATCGGCCCATTTTAGAGGTCAAACGACTCCCGGAGCTTGTAAACCCCCATTTTGCTGATTTTCGTGTGCTATATTTCACTATGTTTTTGGTGATCCATAATTTCAACCTCATTTTTGCTGAAATTTTTCATGGACATCTGTTAAGAGCTTAGATATGGAGCCAGTTTGCCCTCACTTCAAAAACAACCCATTTTCAAGGTCAAACGAGCCCCAGAGAAGGTAAACCCCCCATTTTGCCGATTCTCATATGCTATAGTCCATGAATTTTTTGGTGATCCAAAATTCTAACCAAATTTTTGCTGAAATTTTTTGTGGAGGTCCGTTAAGAGCTTAGCTTTGGAGCCAGTTGTCCTTCACAACCAAAATGGCCCATTTTCAAGGTCAATAGAGCCCAGAGCAGGTAAACCCCTCATTTTGCTGATTTTGTGTGATATAGTCTATGGATTTTTTGGAGATCCAAAATTCTGACCTCATTTTACCAAAAGTTTTCATGGATGTCTATTAAGGCCTTTGATATGGAGCTAGTCGGCCCTCCAGCATAAACGGTGTATTTTCAATTTCAAACGAGCCCAGAGCTGGTAAACCCTTTATTTTATCGATTTTTGTGTGCAATTGTTCACCATCTTTTTGGGTGATCTGGATTTTCGTCCTCATATTTACTGAAATATTTTATGGAAATTTGTTAAGACCTTAGATATGGAGCCAGTTGGCCCTCACCGCCAAAATGACGCATTTGCAAAAGCCTCGGAGTAGGCAAACCCACATTTTGTTGATTTTCGTGTGCTATTGTCCATGGATTTTTTTGTGGTCCTAAATTTCAACCTCATATTTGCTAAAATTTTTTATGGAAATTTGTTAAGACCTTAGATATGGAGCCAGTTGGCCCTCACGGCCAAAATGACCCATTTTCAAAGTCAAACGACCCTAAGAGCGGGTAAACCCCTATTTTATCGATTTTTGTGTGTTATAGTTCGCTATCTTTTTTGGTGATCCAAAATTTCGACCTCATTTTTGTCGAAATATTTCATTGACGTCTGTTAAGACCTTAGCTATGGAGCCAGTTAGCCCTCATAACTAAAACGTCTCATTTTCAAGGTCAAACGAACCCCGAAGCAGGTAAAACCCTTATTTCGCTGATTTTCATATGCTATAGTTCACTATCGTTTTTGGTGATTTGGAATTTTGACCTCATCATTGCCTAAATTTTTCATGGACTTCTGTTAAGACATTACCAGTGGAGCCATTCGGCCCTCACGGCCATATGTAGTGGCAAAAATTGGGGTTTACCTGCTCTGGGCTCGTTTGACCTTTTAAATGGACGTTTTTGCTAGGGTGATCAACTAAGTCCATAGCTAAGGTCTTAACGATGGTCAATGTAAGTTTTTGGCAAAAATGACATTGTTATTTTGGGTTACCATAAAATACCATGGACTATAGCACACGAAAATTAGCAAAATAGGGGGTTTACCTACTTTGGAGCTCATTTGACCTTGTAAATACGATGTTTTGGCCGTGGAGACCAACTGGTTCCATAGTTAATGTGTTAACAAAAGTCCACGTAAGTTTGTGGTAGAAATGATGTTGGAATTTTAGGTCACCATAAAAAACCCTGGACTATAACAACAAAAATGGGCAAAATGGGGGTTTACCAGCACTGGGGTTTGTTTGACCTTGTAAATGGGCGGTTTTGGCCTTGGCTACCAACTATCTCTATAGCTAAGATCTTAACTGTGGTTTATGTAAGTTTTTGAAAAAAAAGACATCGGAATTCTGGGTCATTATAAAATGTCGTGGACTATAGCATACGAAAATCGACAAAATGGGGGGTTTACCTTCTCTGGGCTCGTTTGACCTTGTAAATGGGCCGTTTGGCCAATTGGTTTCGTAGCCAAGGTCTTAACGGATGTCCATGTAAGTTTTTGGCAAAAATGACAATGGAATTTTAGGTCACCATAAAATGCAGTGGACTATAGCACACGAGAATCGGCAAAATAAAGGGGGGTTTATCTGCTTTGGGGATTCTTTGACCTCGTAAGTAGGCTGTTTTGGCCGTGATGGCCAACTCACTTCATAGCTAATGTCATAACAGAGGTCCATGTAAGTTTTTGGAAAAAATAACGCCGGAATTTCGAGTAACCATAAAATGTCGTGGACTAAAGCACATGAAAATCGACAAAATGGGAGGGGGGTTTACCTGCACTGGGGATTGTTTGACCTTGTAAATGGGCTGTTTTAGCCGTGACAATCATCTGGCTCCATAACTAAGGTCTTAACGAAAGCCCATGTACTTTTTTGGCTAAAATGACGTCAAAATTTTGAGTCACCATAAAATGCCGTGGACTATAGAACACGAAAATCTGCAAAATAGGGGTTGTACCTAATCTGGGGCTCGTTTGACCTTGTAAATGGTACGTTTTGACCGTGGCGACAAACTAGATCTATAGCTAAGGTCTTAACAGAGTTGAACGTATGTTTTTGGTGGAAATGACGTTTGAATTCAGGGTCACTATAAAATGTCTTGGACTATAACATACGAAAAAGGCAAAATGGAGGGTTTACTTGCTCTAGGGCTCATTTGAACTTGTAAATGGGTTGTTTTGGACATGGCGAACAACTAGCTTCATAGCTAAGGTCTTAATGGAGGTTCATGAAAGTTGTTGCAAAAAATGATGTCGAAATTCCAAGTTACCATAAAATCTTGTGGACTGTAGAATACGAAAGTCAGCAAAATTAGGGGTGTACCTGCTCTGGGGCTCGTTTGACCGTGTAAATGGGCCATTTTTGCTGCGGAAACCAACTGGCACCATAGCTAAGGTCTTAATGAAGGTCCATATACCTTTTTGGCAAAAATGACATTGGCATTTTGGGTCACCATAAAATGTGGTGGACAATAGCAGATGAAAATTTGAAAAATAGGGGGTTTACCTGCCTTGGGGCTCATTTGACCTCGTAAATGGGCCGTTTTGGCCGTGGCGACAACCTGGATCCATAGCTAAGGTCTTAACGGAGGTCTGTGTAATTTTTTGGCAAAAATGACGTTCAACAAAAAAGATGGTATACCATATCACATGGAAATTGGAAAAATAGGGGGTTTACCGGCTCTATGGATCGTTTGACCTTATAAATGTTCCGTTTCGGCCCTAGAGACCAACAGGCTCCAAAGCTAAGGTCCTAATAGAGGCCTATGTAAATTTTTGGCAAAAATGACATTGAAATTCAAGGTCACCATAAAATGCCATGGACTATAACACATGAAAATTGGCAAAATGGTAGGTTTACCTGCTCTAGGGCTCGTTTGACCATGTAAATGGGCCATTTTTGCCATGGAAACCAACTGTCTCCTTAACCAAGGTATTAATGGAGGTTTAAGCATGTTTTTGGTAAAAATGACATCGAAATTCCAGGCTACCATATAATGTCGTGGACTATTGAACATGAAAATTGGAAAAAATGTTGGGTTTACCTGCTCTGGGGCTCGTTTGACCTTGTAAATGGCCCGTTTTGGCCGTGGCAACCAACTAGCTCTATCTCTATTGCCTTAACGGAGTTCCATGTATGTTTTGTACAAAAATGACGTTGAAATTCTAGGTCACCATAAAATGTCGTGGACTATAGCGCACGAAAATTGACAAAATGGGGGATTCCCTGCTCTGGGCTCGTTTGACCTTGTAAATGGGCCCTTTTGGCTGTGGCGACCAACTAGCTCCAAATATAAGGTCTTAACGAAGGTCCATATATGTTTTTTGCAAAAATGATGTCGAAATTTTGTGTCATCATAAAATGTCGTGGACTATAGCACACAAAAATTGGCAAAATGGGAGGTTTACCTGCTCTGAGGCTCGTTTGACCTTGTTAAATAGGTCATTTTGATCGTGGAGACCAACTGGCACTATAGCTAAGGACCTAACAGAGGTCTATGTAAGATTTTGGCAAAAATGAAGTCGGAATTCTAGGTCACCATGAAATGTCATGCACTATAACACACGAAAATCGTCAAAAAAAGGGCTTACCTGCTTTGGAGCTCGTTTGACCTTGTAAAGGGGTCGGTTTGGACGTGGAGACCAACTGGCTCCCTAGCTAAGGTCTTAATAGTGGTCTATGTAACTTGTTGGAAAAAATGACGTCAGAATTCTAGGTCACCGTAAAATGTCGTGGCCTGTAGCACACGAAAATCAAGAAAATTAGGGGTTTACCAGCTCTAGGGCTCGTTTTAATTTGTAAATGGGCCATTTTCGCCATGAAGACCAACTGGCTCCATAGATATGGTCTTAACATAGGTCCATGTAAGTTTTTTGCAAAAATGATGTCGGAATTTTGAGTCTCTATAAAATCTCGTGAACTATAGCGTACGAAAATCAGCAAAATGGGAGGTTTACCTGCTCTGGGGATCGTTTGACCTTATTAATTAGAAATTTTAGCCGTCGCGACCAACCGGCTCCATAACTAAGGTCTAAACAAAGGTCAATGTAAGGTTTTGGCAAAAATGACATCATAATTTTGGGTCAGCATAAAATGTGGTGGACTATAGCACATGAAAATCGGCAATAAAGGGGGTTTACCTGCTCTGGGCTCGTTTTACTTTGTAAATGGGCCCTTTTTACCATGGCGATAAACTAGTTCCATAGCTATTGTCTTAACGGAGGTTCTTGTATGTTTTTGGACAAAAATGACGTTGGAATTTTAGGTCACCATTTGTGGATTATAGCACAAGAAAATCGGCAAAATTAGGGGTTTACCTAGTCTGAGCTCGTTTGACCTTGTAAATTGGCTGTTGAGGTGTGACGACCAACTGGATCCATAGCAGAGGTCTTAATGAAGGTCCATGCAAGTTTTTGGTTAAAATGACATTAGAATTTCAGGTCACCACAAAATGTTGTAGACTATAACACACAAAAATTGACAAAATGGGGGGTTTACATGTTTTGGGATCGTTTAACCCTGTAAATGGGCTGTTTTAGCCGTAGCGATCAACTGACTCCATAACTAAGGTCTAAACGGAGGTCCATGTAAGGTTTTGGCAAAAATTACATCGTAATTCTGGGTCACCATAAAATGCTATAGACTATAGCACATGAAAATCAAATAAATGGGGGGTTTACCTTCTCTGGGGCTCGTTTGACCTTGGTAATGGGCCGTTTTGGGCATGGCGACCAACTGGATCCATAGTTAAGCTTAATGGAGGTCCATTTAAGTTTTTGGTAAAAATGACGTCCGAATTTTGGGTCACCATAAAATGTCGTGGTCTATATTACACGAATATCGGCAAAATAGTGGGTGTACCTGCTCTGGGATCGTTTGACCATCTAAAGGGCCGTTTTGGTCGTGGCGACCAACTAGCTCCTTAGCTAAGATATTAACGGAGAACCATGTAAGATTTTAGGAAAAATAACGTCGGAATTCTGGGTCACCATATAATGCAGTGGGCTATAGCACACGAAAATTGGCAAAAAAAGGGGTTTACCTACTCTAGGGCTCGTTTGACCTTGTAAATGGGCCGTTTTGGCCGTGGCGACCAACTGGCTTCATAGCTAAGGTCTTTACGGAGGTCTATGCATGTTTTTGTCAAAAATGACATCGGAATTTTGGGTCACCATAAAATGCTGTGGACTATAACACACGAAAATCGGCAAAATGGGGGGTGAGGTTTACATGCTCTAGGGCACGTTTGACCTTGTAAATGGGCTCTTTTAGTGGTGGCGATTAGTTGGCTCCATAGCTAAGGTCTTAACGGATGTCAATGCAAGTTTATGGGAAAAACAACGTTGGAATTTTGGGTCACCATAAAATATTGTGGCTTATAGCACACGAAAATCGACAAAATAGGGGGTTTGCTTGCTCTGGAGCTTATTTGACCTTGTAAATGGGTTGTTCTTACTATGATGACAACCTGGCTCCAAAGAAAACATTTTAATGGAGGTCCATGTAAGTTTTTGGTGTAAATGATGTGGGAAATGACGTGGACTATAGCATACAAGAATCAGCAAAATAGAGGGTTTACTTGCTTTAGGGCTTGTTTTACCTTGTAAATGGGCCGTTTTGGTCGTGCCGACAAATCGGCTCTATAACTAAGGTCTTAATGGAGGTACATGTAAGTGTTAGGTAAAAATGACGTCAGAATTTTGGGTCACGATAAAATGTTGTGGATTATAGCACACGAAAATCAGCAAAATAGGGGGTTTACATGCTTTGTGGTTCGTTTGACCTTGTATATGGGCCGTTTTGGCCGTGGCGACCAACTGGATCCATAATTAAGGTCTTCGTGGAGGTCCATGTAAGTTTTTGGCAAAAATAACGTCGAAATTTCAGGTCACTATAAAATGTCGTGGACTATAGCATACGAAAATCAGAAAAAATAGGGGTTTTACTTGCTCTGGGGCTCATTTGACCTTGTAAATGGGCCGTTTTGGCCGTGGCAACCAACTGACTTCATAGATAAGTTCTGAATGGTGTTCCATGTATGTTTTTGACAAAAATGACGTCAGAATTCTTGTTCACTATAAAATGGCATAGACTATAGCACACAAAGAATCTACAAAATAGGGAGTTTACCTACTCTAGGGCTCGATTAAGCTTGTATATGGGGTGTTTTGGCTGTGGTGACCAATTGGCCCTATAGCTAAGTTCTTAAAGGACGTTCATGTAAATTTTTGGCAAAAATGACGTCGAAATTCTGTATGATCATAAAATGTCGTGGACTATAGCACGCAAAAATCGGTAAATGAGGGGGTTTACCTTATTTGTGGCTCTTTTAACCTTGATAATAGGCCATCTTGGCTGTGGCGTCCAACTGGTTCCATAGCTAAGGTCTTAATGGACGTCTAAGTTAGTTTTTGGCAAATATGATGTTAGAATTTTAGGTCACCGTGAAATGTTGCGGACTATAGCACACGAAAATCGGCAAAATGGTGGGTTTACTTGCTCTGGGATCATTTGACCTTGTAAATGAACTGTTTTGGCCATGGTGACCAATTGGTTCCATAGTTAAGGTCTTAACGAAGGTCCATGTAACTTTTTGGCAAAAATGACGTCGAAATTCTGGGTCACCATAAAATGGCGAGGACTATAGCAGACGAAAATTGGTAAAATAGGGGGTTTATCTGCTCTGGGGCTTGTTTGACCTTGTAGATGGGACAATTTCGCCGTGGCGACTAACTCACTCCATAGTTAATGTGTTAAAGGAGGTCCATACAGGATTTTGGCAAAAAGAGTGTTAGAATTCTGGGTCACCATAAAATACCGTGGACTATAACAAACAAAAATCAGCAAAAAGGTGGGGTTTACCTGCTCTGTGGCTCTTCTTACCTCTTAAATGGACCATTTTGGCCGTGGCGACCAACTAGCTCCACAACTATGGTCTTCACGGAGGTCTGTGTAAGTTTTTCACAAAAATGATATCGAAATTTTGAGTCACCATAAAATGTCGTGGACTATATCATATAAAAATCAGCAAAATAGGGAGTTTACCTTCTCTGGGGATCGTTTGACCTTTTAAATGGGCACTTTTTGCCAGGGCAACCAACTGATTCTATAATTAAGTTCTTAACGGAGGTCTATGTAAGTTTTAGGCAAAAATGACGTCAAAATTTTGGTTCATTATAATATGTCATGGACTATAGCACATGAAAATTGATAAAATAGGGTGTTTACTTGGTCTAGGCTCCTTTAACCTTGTAAATGGCCCATTTTGGCCGTGGTGACCAACTGTCTCCATAGCTAAGGTCTTAACGGAGGTCCATGCATGTTTTTTGGAAAAATAACGTCAGAATTTTGGGTCGCCATGAAATATCGAGGACTATAATATACGAAAATCAGCAAAATTGGGTGTTTACCTGCTCTGGGATCATTTAACCTTGTAAATGGTCCTTTTTGGCTATGGCGGCCAACTGGCTCCATAGCTAAGGTCTTGATGGAGGTCCATGTAAGTTTTTCACAAAATTTACGTTTAAATTCTGGGTCATTATAAAATGTCGTGGACTATAGAACAATAAAATTGGTAAACTTAGGGGTTTACCTATTCTGTGGCTCGGTTGACCTTGTAAATGGGCCGATTTGGCCATAATGACCAACTAGTTCCATATATAAGGTCTTAATGGAGGTCTACATAAGTTTTTGGCAAAAATAATGTCGAAATTCTAGGTCACCATAAAATTTTGTGAACAATAGCGCACGAAAATTGGCAAAATAGAGGGTTTACCTGCTATAAAGCTAGTTTGACATTGCAAATGGGCCATTTGGGCTGTGGCGACTAACTGGATTCATAGATAAGGTCTTAATGGAGGTCCAAGTAATCTTTTGGTTAACATGATGTCGGAATTCTGGGTCACCATAAAGTATCATGGACTATAGCACACCAAAAAGACAAAGTGGGGGGTTTACCTACTATAGGGCTCACTTGACCTTGTAAATGGGCTGTTTTAGCCGTGGTGACAAACTGGCTCCATAGATAAGGTCTTAACAGAGGTCCATTTACGTTTTTGGCAAAAATGACATTTGAATTCTAGGTCACCATAAAATGTCGTGGACTATAGCACACGAAAATCAATAAAATGGTGGGGGGGTTTACCTGCTTTGGGAATTGTTCGACCTTGTAAATGCCCATTTTGGCCATGGCGACCAACTGGATCTATATCTAATGTCTTAACGGAGGTCCATCTAAGTTTTTGGTTAAAATGACGTGGGAATTCTAGGTCACCATAAAATGTCGTGGACTATAGAAGACGAAAATCGGCAAAATAGTGGGTTTACCTGCTTTGGGGCTTGTTTGACCTTGTAAATCGACCGTTGTGGCCACAACGAACAACTGGTTCCATAACTATGGTCTTAATAGAGGTTCATGTAAATTTTTGGCAAAAATGACGTCGAAATTATGGGTCTCCATAAAATATCGTGGACTATACCACACGAAAAATGGCAAAATAAGGGGTTAACCTGCTCTAGGGCTCATTTGACCTTGTAAATGGGTCGTTTTAGCCGTGGCTACCAACTGACTCCATAAAAAGGTCTTAACGGAGGTCTGTGTAAGTTTTTGGAATAAATGACGTCGAAATTCTGGGTCAGCATAAAATGCCGTGGACCATAGCACACGAATTGATAAAATAGAGGATTTACCTGCTCTGGGACTCGTTTGACCTTGTAAATGGGCTGTTTTGGCCACGGCAATCAAAAGGGTCCATAACTAAGGTCTTAACAGAGGTCCATGTAAGTTTTTGGCAAAAAGGATGTCAGAATTTTGGGTCACCGTAAAATGCCCTGATCTATAGTATACGAAAATTGGCAAAATGAGGGTTTACCTGCTCTAGGGATCGTTCGACATTGTAAATGGGCCATTTTGGCCATGGTAATCAAGTGGCTCCATAGCTATGGTCTTAACGGATGTCCATGTAAGTTTTTGGTTAAAATGACGTCGAAATTTTGGGTCACCATAAAATGCCGTGGACTATAGCACACGAAAATCATCAAAATGGGAGGTTTACCTGCTTTGGAGCTCGTTTGACCTCTTAAATGGGCTGTTTTGGCCTTGTCTACCAATTGGCTCCATAGCTAAGGTCTTAATGGAGGTCTATGTAGGTTTTTGGCAAAAATGATGTCGGAATTACGGGTCACCATAAAATGTTGTGGACTATAGCAGGCGAAAATAGGCAAAATTGGGGGTTTACTTGCTCTAGGGCTCGTTTGACTTTGTAAATGGGATATTTTTGCCATGGCGATAAATGGGCTCCGTAGCAAAGGTCTTAGCGGAGGTCGATGTAAGTTTTTGAGAAAAAATACGTCTAAATTTTGGGTCACCACTAAATGTCGTGGACTATATCATACAAAAATTGGTAAATTTACATGCTCTGGGGTTCCGTTGTCCTTTTAAATGGGTTGTTTTTGATGTGGCGACCAATTGACTCTATAGCTAAGGTCTTAACAGAGGTCTATGTAAGGTTTTTTGCAAAAAATGACGTCGAAATTTTGGGTCACCATAAATTGTCGTGGACTATATAAACGAAAATCGGCAAAATAGGGGATTTACCTACTCTTGGGTTTGTTTGACCGTATAAATAGGCCATTTTAACCATGGTGACCAACTGGCTCCATAACTAAGGTCTAAATGGAGGTCCATGTAAGGTTTTTGAAAAAATGGCGTCACTATTCTGGGTCACCATAAAATGTCGTGGACTAGTGCACACGAAAATTGACAAAATTGGGGCTCTACATGCTCTAAGGCTCGTTTGACTTTGTAGATGGGCCATTTTGTCAATGGCGACCATCTGGCTCCATAGCTAAGGTCTTAATGGAGGTTCATGTAAGTTTATTGCAAAAAAAGCGTTGGAATTTCGGGTCACCCTAATATGCTGTGGACTATTACTAAGGTCTGAATGGAGGTTCATGCAAGTCTTTCGTAAAAATTACATCATTATTCGGCATCACTATAAAATGTGACGGACTGTAGCACAAGAAAATCAGCAAATTAGGGGGTGCACTTGCTTTGGGGCTCGTTTGACCTTGTAAGTGGGCCGTTTTTGCAGTGACGACAACCTGGCTCTATATCTAAGGTATTAACGGAGGTCCATGAAAGTTTTTGGATAAAATGACCTCAAAATTTCAGGTCACCAAAAAAGATGGTCAACCATAGCATACAAAAATAAAAAAAATAGAGGGTTTACCTGTTCTGGGTTCGTTTGACCTTGTAAATGGGCCGTTTTGGCCGTGGTGACAAATTGGCTCCATAGCTAAGGTTTTAATGGATGTCCATATAAGTTTTTGGATAAAATGAAGTAAGAATTTTGGATCACAATAAAATGTCATGGACTATAGCACAGAAAATTTGGCAAAATGGGGGGTTTACCTGCTCTAGGGCTCGTTTGACCTTGTAAATGGGTCATTTTATCCGTGGTGAAAACTTGCCTCCATATCTAAGATCTTAACGAAGGTCTATGTAAGGTTTTGGCAAAAATAACGTCGTAATTTCGAGTCACCATAAAATGCTTTGGACTATAACACACACAAATTAGCAAAATGGGGGATTTACCTGCTCTAGACCTCGTTTGACCTTGTTAATGGGCTGTTTTGGCCATGGCAACCAACGTGATCCATAGATGTGATCTTAACAGAGTTCCATATATGTTTTTGGCAAAAATGACGTGGAAATTCTGGTTGACAATAATATGTCATGGACTATTGCATACAAAAATTGGAAAAATAGGAAGTTGACCTACTCTGGGGATTGTTTGACCTTATAAATGGGCCTTTTTAGCCATGGAGACCAAATGGCTCCATAGCTAAGTTCTTAATGGAGGTCTATGTAAGTTTTTGGCAAAATTGACATCAGAATTATGGTTCACCATAAAATGTCGTGGACTATAGCACATGAATATTGGCAAAATGGGGGGTTTAGCTACTCTGGGATCGTTTGACCTTGTAAATGGGATGTTTTGGCCATGGCGTCAAACTGGATTTATAGCTAATGTCTTAACAGAGGTGAACATAAGTTTTTGGCAGAAATGACGTCTGAATTCTGGGTCACTATAAAATATCATGGAATATAGCTCATGAAAAAGGGCAAAATGGAGGGTTTACCTGCTCTGGGGTTCGTTTGAACTTGTAAATGGGTTGTTTTTGATGCGGTGAACAACTGGCTCCATAGCTAAGGTGTTAACGGAGGTCAATGTAAGTTGTTGGTAAAAATGACGTCGAAATTCCTGGTCACCATAAAATATTATGGACTATAGAATACGAAAGACGACAAAATTAGGGGTGAACCTGCTTTGGGCTCGTATGACCTTTTAAATGGGTCGTTTTTGCCGTGCTGACCAACTGACTCATAATTAAGGTGTTAACGGAGGTCCATGTACCTTTTTACTAAAAATGACATCGAATTCCGGGTCACCATAAAATATGTTGTACTTTAGAACACGAAAATTTGCAAAATAGGGGGTTTACCTGCTCTGGGGATCGTTTGACCTTGTAAATGTGCCATTTTGGCCGTGATGACAACCTGGATCCATAGCTAAGGTCTTACCGGAGGTCCATGTAAGTTTTTGACAAAAATGACGTCGGAATTTCGGGCCACCAAAAAAGAGGGTATACCATATCACAGAAAAATCGACAAAATGGAGGGTTTACCTGTTCTAGGGAATGTTTGACCTCGTAAATAGGCCATTTTGGCTGTGGAGACCAACTGGCTCCAAAGCTAAGGTCCTAATAGAGGACTATGTAAGTTATTGGCAAAAATGACATCGGAATTCCAGGTCACCATAAAATGCCGTGGAGTATAGCATACGAAAATCGGCAAAATGGTGGGTTTACCTGCTCTAGGGCTCGTTTGACCATGTAAATGGGCCGTTTTGGCCATGGCGACCAACCGGCTCCATAAATTAGGTCTTAACGGAGGTCCAAGCATGATTTTGGTAAAAATGACGTCGGAATTCTGGGTCATCATAAAATGTTGTGGACTATTGAACATGAAAATTGGCAAAATATTGGTTTTACCGGCTGTGGGCTCGTTTGACCTTGTAAATGGTCCGTTTTGGCTGTGGCGACCAAATAGTTCCATATCTATGGTCTTAATGGAAGTCCATGTAAGATTTTTACTAAAATGACGTTGAAATTTCAGGTCATCATAAAATGTCGTGGACTATAGCATACGAAAATTGGCTAAATATAGGGTTTACCTGCTCTGGGGTAGATTTGACCATGTAAATAGGCCGTTTTGGTAGTGGCGACCAACTAGCTCCAAATATAAGGTGTTAACGGAGGTCCATGTAAGTTTTTTGCCAAAATAATGTCGAAATTCCATGTCACCATAAATTGTCGTAGACTATAGCACAGAAAAATTAGCAAAATGAGGGGTTTACCTACTCTAGGGATCGTTTGAGCTTGTAAATGGTTCACTTTGGTCGTGGCGACCAACTGGCTCCTTATTTAAGGACCTAACATAGGTCCATGTAATATTTTTGCAAAAATGAAGTCGAAATTCTGTGTTACCATAAAATGCTGTGGATTATAGCACATGAAAATCGGCAAAAAAAGGGTTTACCTGCTCTGGAGCTCGTTTGACCTTTTAAAGGGGTCGTTTTGAGTATGGAGACCAACTGGCTCCCTATCTAAGGTCTTAATGGTGGTCCATGTAACTTGTTGGAAAAAATGACGCCATAATTCAGGGTCACCATAAAATATCGTGGACTATAGCACACGAAAATAAGCAAAATGGGGGATTTACCAGCTCTAGGGTTCGTTTGACTTTGTAAATGGGCCATTTTTGCCATGGAGACCAATTTGCTCCATAGCTAAGGTCTTAACAAAGGTCCATGTAAGTTTTTTGCAAAAATGAAGTTGAAATTTTGGGTCAGCATAAAATGTCGTGGACTATAGCACACGAAAATCAGCAAAATTGGAGGTTTACCTACTCTGGACTCCTTTGACCTTATAAATGGGCCATTTTAGCCATGGCGACCAATTGGCTCCATAACTAAGGTCTAAACAAAGGTCCATGTAAGGTGTTGGTAAAATTGACATCGTAATTTTGGGTTACCAATGTGGTGGACTATAGCATACGAAAATCGATAAAATAGGAGGCCTACCTGCTCTGGGCTTGTTGTACCTTGTAAATTGGCCGTTTTTGCCATGGCGACCATATGGCTCCATATCTAAGGTCTTAACGAAGGTCCATGTAAGTTTTTGGACAAAAATGACATCGGAAGTTTGGATCACTATAAAATGTTGTGGACTATGGCACATATAAATCGGCAAAATGGGGGATTTACCTGCTCTGGGGCTCGTTTGACCTTGTAAATGGGCCGTTTTGGTGTGACAACCAATTGGATCCATAGCAGAGGTCTTAATGGAGCTCTATGTAAATTTTTTGTTTAAATGACATCAGAATTCTGGGTCACCACAAAATGTTGTAGACTATAACACACAAAAATTGATAAAATGGGGGTTTACCTGCTCTGGGATCGTTTGACCTTATAAATGGGCCATTTTAGCTGTGTCGATCAAATGGCTCCATAACTGAGGTCTAAACGGAGGTTCATGTAATGCTTTGGCAAAAATTGCATCATAATTCTGGGTCACCATAAAATGCCAAAGACTATAGCAGACGAAAATCGGCACAATGGGGGGTTTACCTTCTCTGGGGCTCATTTGACCTTGTTAATGGGACGTTTTGGCCATGGCGACCAACTGGCTCCATAGTTAAGCTTAACGGAGGTCCGTGTAAGATTTTGCTAAAAATGACGTCTGAATTTTGGGTCACCATAAAATGTCATGGACTATAGCACACGAAAATCGTCAAAATAGGGGGTGTACCTACTCTGGGCTCGTTTGACTATCTAAAAGGGCCGTTTTGGCAGTGGCGACCAACTAGCTCCATAGCTAAGGTCTTAACGGATATCCATGTTAGTTTTTGGCAAAAATGACATCGAAATTTTGGATCACCATATAATGCAGTGGACTATAGCACATAAAAATTGGCAAAAAAGGGGGTTTACCTCTTCTAGTGCTCGTTTAACTTTCTAAATGTGCCGTTTTAGCAGTGGCGACCAACTGGCTCCATAGCTAAGGTCTTAGTGGAGGTCTATGTATGTTTTTGTCAAAAATGACATCAGAATTTTGGGTCACCATAAAATGCTGTGGACTAAGCACACGAAAATCGACAAAATGGCGGGGTTTATCTGCTCTTTGGCATGTTTGACCTCGTAAATGGGCTATTTTATCGGTGGCGATCAGTTAGCTCTATAGCTAAGGTCTTGATGGATGTTAATGCCAGTTTATGGGAAAAAACACGTCGGAATTTTGGGTCACCATAAAATATTGTGGATTATAGCACATGAAAATTGGCAAAATAGGGGGTTTACTTGCTCTGGGGCTTATTTGACCCTGTAAATGGGTTGTTCTTTCTGTGGCGACAGCCTAGAACCAAAGAAAACATTTTAACGGAGGTCCATGTAAGTTTTTGGCAAAAATGACGTCGGAAATAACGTGGACTATAGCTCACAAAAATTGGCAAAATAGAGGGTTTACTTGCTCTAGGGCTCGTTTCACCTTGTTAATGGGCCATTTTGGTCGTGCTGACAAATCGACTCCAAAACTAAGGTATTAATGGAGGTACATGTATGTTTTAGGTAAAAATAACGTCGGAATTTTGGATCACCATAAAATGTTGTGGATTATAGCACACGAAAATCGGCAAAATAGGGGGTTTACATGCTCTGTGGTTCATTTGACCTTGTATATGGGCCGTTTTGGCCGTGGCGACCAACTGGATCCATAACTAAGGTCTTAATGGAGGTCCATGTAGGTTTTTGGCAAAAATTACGTCGGAAATTTGGTTCACTATAAAATGTCGTGGACTATAGCACACAAAAGTCGACAAAAATGGGAGTTTTACTTTCTCTGGGGCTCATTTGACCTTGTAAATGGTCCGTATTGGCCGTGGCGACAAACTGACTCCATAAATAAGTTCTTAATGGACTTCCATGTAAGTTTTTGACAAAAATGACGTAAAAATTCTTATTCACTATAAAATATCGTGGACTATAGCACACAAAAATCTTCAAAATAGGGGGTTTACCTACTCTAGGGCTCGATTGACCTTGTACATGGGCCGTTTTGGCCATGGCGACCAATTGGCTCCGTAGATAAGGTCTTAAAGGATGTCCATATAAATTTTTTGCAAAAATGATGTTGAAATTCCAGATCATCATAGAATGTCGTGGACTATAACACACAAAAATCGACAAATGAGGGGGTTTACCTTATTTTGGGCTCTTTTAACCTTATTAATGGGCCATCTTGGCTGTTGCGTCAGTCTGGTTCTATAACTAAGGTCTTAATGGAGGTCCACGTCAGTTTTAGGCAAAAATAACGTTGGAATTCTGGGTCACCATAAAATGACGTGGACTATACCATATGAAAATAGGCAAAATGGGTGGTTTACCTACTCTAGTGTTTGTTTGACCATATAAATGGGCCGTTTTGGCCGTGGTGACCAACAGTCTCCATAACTAAGCTCTTAATGGAGGTTCATGTAACTTTTTGGCAAAAATTACGTCGAAATTCTAGGTCACCAAAAAATGCTGAGGACTATAGGAGACGAAAATTGGTAAAATAGGGGGTTTATCTGCTATGGGGCTTGTTTGACCTTGTAAATTGGACATTTTGGCCATGGCGACCAACTGACTCTATAGTAAATGTGTAAAAGGAAGTTCATATAGGTTTTTGGCAAAAAGGACGTTAGAATTACGGGTCACCATAAAATATCGTGGACTATAACACACAAAAATCAACAAAAAGGCAGGGTCTACCAGATCTGTGGCTTTTTTTACCTCTTAAATGGGCCATATTGGCCATGACGAACAACTGGCTCCACAACTATGGTCTTGACAGAGGTCCATGTAAGTTTTTCATGAAAATGACTTCGGAATTTTAGGTCACTATAAAATGTCATGGACTATATCACATGAAAATCAGTAAATGGGGGGTTTACCTACTCTGGGGTTCGTTTGACCTTTTAAATGGGCAGTTTTTGCCATGGCAACCAACTGGCTCCATAACTAAGGTCTTAATGGAGGTCCATGTCAGTTTTAGGCAAAAATAACATTGGAATTCTGGGTCACCATAAAATGACGTGGACTATACCATATGAAAATAGGCAAAATGGGTGGTTTACCTGCTCTAGTGCTTGTTTGACCATATAAATAGGGTATTTTGGCCGTGGCAACCAGCAGTCTCCATAGCTAAGCTCTTAACTGTGGTCCATATAACTTTTTGGCAAAAATGACGTCGAAATTCTGGGTCACCATAAAATGCCGAGGACTATAGCAGATGAAAATTGGTAAAATGGGGGGTTTATCTACTATGGGGCTTGTTTGGCCTTGTAAATGGGACATTTTGGCCGTGGCGACCAACTGACTCTATAGTAAATGTGTAAAAGGAAGTTCATACAGGTTTATGGCAAAAAGGACGTTAGAATTACGGGTCACCATAAAATACCGTGGACTATAACACACAAAAATCAATAAAAAGGCAGGGTTTACCAGATCTGTGGCTCTTTTTACCTCTTAAATGGGCCATATTGGCCGTGGTGACCAACTGGCTCCACAACTATGGTCTTGACGGAGGTCCATGTAAGTTTTTCATGAAAATGACATTGAAATTTTAGGTCACCATAAAATGTCATGGACTATATCACACGAAAATCAGCAAATGGGGGGTTTACCTGCTCTGGGGTTCGTTTGACCTTTTAAATGGGCCGTTTTTGCCATGGCAACCAACTGGCTCCAAACTAAGGTCTTAATGGAGGTCCTTGTCAGTTTTAGGCAAAAATAACGTTGGAATTCTGGGTCACCATAAAATGACGTGGACTATACCATATGAAAATAGGCAAAATGGGTGGTTTACCTACTCTAGTGCTTGTTTGACCTTGTAAATGGGCCCTTTTGGCCGTGGCGACTAGAAGTCTCCATAACTAAGCACTTAACAAAGGTCCATGTATGTTTTTGGTAAAAATGACGTCGAAAGTTTGGGTCATTATAAAATGTCATGGACTATTGCACACGAAAGTTGATAAAATAGGGAGTTTGCCTGGTCTGGGCTCGTTTGACCTTGTAAACATGTCGTTTTGGCCGTGGTAACCAACTGTCTCCATAGCTAAGGTAATAATGGAGATCCATGCATCTTTTTGGCATAAAGGACGTCAGAATTCTGGGTCACCATTAAATACCGAGGACTATAACACATGAAAATCGGAAAAATGGGGTATTTATCTGCTTTGGGCTCATTTAACCTTATAAATGGGCCTTTTTGGCTATGGAGACCAACTGGCTCCATAACTAAGGTCTTGACGGAGGTCCATCTAAGTTTTTCGCAAAATTTACGTTAAAATTCTGGGTCATTATAAAATGTCGTGGACTATAGAACAATAAAATTGGTAAACTTAGAGGTTTACTTATTCTGTGGCTCGGTTGACCTTGTAAATGGGCCGATTTGGCCATAATGACCAACTAGTTCCATATATAAGGTCTTAACGGAGGTCTACATAAGTTTTTGGCAAAAATAATGTCGAAATTCTAGGTCACCATAAAATTTTGTGAACAATAGCGCACGAAAATTGGCAAAATAGAGGGTTTACCTGCTATAAAGCTAGTTTGACCTTGCAAATGGGCCATTTGGGTTGTGGCGACCAACTGGATTCATAGATAAGGTCTTAATGGAGGTCCAAGTAATCTTTTGGTTAACATGATGTCGGAATTCTGGGTCACCATAAAGTATCATGGACTATAGCACACCAAAAAGGCAAAGTGGGGGGTTTACCTACTATAGGGCTCACTTGACCTTGTAAATGGGCTGTTTTAGCCGTGGTGACAAACTGGCTCCATAGATAAGGTCTTAACAGAGGTCCATTTACGTTTTTGGCAAAAATGACATTTGAATTCTAGGTCACCATAAAATGTCGTGGACTATAGCACACGAAAATCAATAAAATGGTGGGGGGGTTTACCTGCTTTGGGAATTGTTCGACCTTGTAAATGGCCCATTTTGGCCATGGCGACCAACTGGATCTATATCTAATGTCTTAACGGAGGTCCATCTAAGTTTTTGGTTAAAATGACGTGGGAATTCTAGGTCACCATAAAATGTCGTGGACTATAGAAGACGAAAATCGGCAAAATAGTGGGTTTACCTGCTTTGGGGCTTGTTTGACCTTGTAAATCGACCGTTGTGGCCACAACGAACAACTGGTTCCATAACTATGGTCTTAATAGAGGTTCATGTAAATTTTTGGCAAAAATGACGTCGAAATTATGGGTCTCCATAAATTATTGTGGACTATACCACACGAAAATTGGCAAAATGAGAGGTTTACCTACTCTAGGGCTCATTTGACCATGTAAATGGGTCGTTTTAGTCGTGGCGACCATTTGGCTCCATAACTAAGGTTTTAACGGAGCTCCATGTAAATTTTTGGAAAAAATGACGTCGGAATTCCAAGTCACCAGAAAATGCTGTGGACCATAGCACACAAAATTTGGCAAAATACGGGGTTTACCTTCTCTGGGACTCGTTTGACCTTGTAAATGGGCTGTTTTGGCCACGAAAACTAACTGGCTCCATAACTAAGGTCTTAACAAAGGTCCATGTAAGTTTTTGGCAAAAAGAAAGTCAGAATTTTGGGTCACCATAAAATGTCCTGGACTATAGTTTACGAAAATTGGCAAAATGTGGGGTTTGCATGCTCTGGGGATCGTTTGACCTTGTAAATGGGCCATTTTGGCCATGGTGATCAAGTGGCTCCATAGCTAAGACCTTAAAGTATGTCCATGTAAGTATTTGGATAAAATGACTTCGGAATTTTGGGTCACCATAAAATGTCGTGGACTATAGCACACGAAAATCAGTAAAATGGGGGGCTTACTTGCTCTGGAGCTCGTTTGACCTCTTAAATGGGCCATTTTGGCCTTGTCGACCAACTGAATCCATAACTAAGGTCTTAATGGAGGTCTATGAAGGTTTTTGGCAAAAATGACATCGGAATTACGGGTCACCATAAAATATCGTGGACTATAACACACGAAAATTGGTAAAATAGGGGGTTTACCTGCTCTAGGGCCCGTTTAACTTTGTAAATGGGCCATTTTAGCCATGGAGATAAATTTTCTCTATTACAAAGGTCTTAACGGAGGTTGATGTAAGTTTTTCAGAAAAATGACGTCGATATTCTGGGTCACCATTAAATGTCGTGGACTATTGCTCACGATAATTGGTAAAATTACATGCTCTGGGTTAGTTTGTCCATTTAAATGGGTCGTTTTGGATGTGGCGACCAACTGGCTCCATGGCTAAGGTCTTAACAGAGGTCCCTGTAAGTTTTTGGCAAAAAATGACGTCAAAATTTCGGGCTCCATAAAATGTCTTGGACTATAGAAACGAAAATGGACAAAATGGGGGGTTTACTTGCTCTTAGGTTCGTTTGACCTTGTAAATAGACCATTTTAGCCGTGGCAACCAGTTGGTTCATAACTAACGTCTAAATGGAGGTCCATGTAAGGTTTTTGAAATAATGACATCACTATTTTGGGTCACCATAAAATGTTGTGGACTAGAGCACACAAAAATAGGACAAATTATGGCTTTACCTGCTTTAAGGCTCGTTTGACCTTGTTAGTGGGCTATTTTTTGCAGTGATGACAACATGGCTCTATATCTAAGGTATTAACGGAGGTCCATGAAAGTTTTTCGATAAAATGACCTCAAAATTTTGGGTTTACCTGCTCTGGGATCGTTTGACCTTGTAAATGGGTTGTTTTTTCTATGGTGACAAACTGGCTCCATGTCTAAGGTCTTAACGGATGTCCATATAAGTTTTTCGCAAAAATAATGTAAGAATTGTGGATCATAATAAAATGTCATGGACTATAGCGCACAAAAATTAGCAAAATGGGGGGTTTACCTGCTCTAGGGCTCGTATGACCTTGTAAATGGGCCATTTTGGCCGTGGTGAAGACTTGGCTCCATATCTAAGATCTTAGCGGAGGTCCATGTAAGGTTTTGGAAAAAATGACATCGTAATTTTGGGTCACCATAAAATGTTGTGGACTATAGCACACAAAAATTAGTAAAATAGGAGATTTACCTGTTCTAGGCCTCGTTTGAGCTTGTAAACGGGATGTTTTGGCCATGGTGACCAAGTGGATCCATAGATATAGTCTTTACAGAGTTCCATATAAGTTTTTGGTAAAAATGACGTCGTAATTCTAGGCCACAATAAAATGTCGTGGACTATTGCATACAAAAATCGGCAAAATGGGGAGTTGACCTGCTTTGGGGCTCGTTTTACCTTATAAATGGGCCTTTTTAGCCATGGAGACCAAATGGCTCCCTATCCGAGGTCTTGATAGAGGTCTAAGTCATGATAAAATATCGTGGACTATAACACATGAAAATTAGCAAAATGGGGGATTTACTAACTTTGGGGCTTGTTTGACCTTGTAAATGGGTCGTTTTAGCTGTGGAAACAAACTGGCTCAATAGATAAGGTCTTAACAGAGGTCCATGTTCCATTTTGGCAAAAATGACATTGGAATTCTGGGTCACCATAAAATGCCATGGACTATAGCATACGGAAATTGGTAAAAAGGGGGTTTACCTGCTCAAGGGCTCGTTTGACCTAGTAAATCGACCGTTTTGACCATGGCGATCAACTGGCTTCATAGATAATGTCTTAAGGAAGGTCCATGAAAGTTTTTGGCAAAAATGACGTAGGAATTACGAGTCACCATAAAATGTTGTGGACTATAGCACACAAAAATCGACAAAATGAGGGATTTACCTACTCTGGGCTTGTTTGACCTTAAAAATGAACCGTTTTGGCCTTGGCGATTAGATGGATCCATAGCTAAAGTTTTAATGAAGGTCCATGTAAGTTTTTGGCATAAATGACATAGAAATTTGGGTCACCATAAAATGCCAATGACTATAGCAACGTAAATTGGCAAAATAGGGTGCTCTGGGACTCATTTGACCTTGTAAATGGGTTGTTTTGTTTGTGGTGAAAACTTGCTCAATAGATAAGGTCATAATGGACGTCCATGTATGTTTTTGGCATAAATGACATCGGTAATCACGTGGACTATAGCACACAAAAATCGGCAAAATAGAGGGTTTAGTTGCTCTAGGGCTTGTTTTACCTTGTAAATGGGCCATTTTGGTCGTGCCGACAAATTGGATCTATAACTAAGGTCTTAGTGGAGGTACATGTAAGGTTTAGGTAAAAATGACGTCGGAATTTTGGGTCACCATAAAATGTTGTGGATTATAGCACATGAATATTAGCAAAATAGGGGGTTTACATGCTCTGTGGTTCGTTTGACCTTGTATATGGGCTGTTTTGGCAGTGGCGACCAACTGGATCCATAAATAATGTCTTAATGGAGTTCCATGTATGTTTTTGGGAAAAATGACGTTGGAATTTCAGGTCACTATAAAATGTCGTGGACTATGGCACATAAAAAATCTGCAAAATAGGGAGTTTACCTACTCTGGGGATCGATTGACCTTGTATATGGGTTGTTTTGGCCATGGTGACCAATTGGCTCCATAGCTAAGGTCTTAAAGGATGTCTATGCAAATTTTTGGCAAAAATGACGTCGAAATTCTGGATCATCATAAAATGTTGTGGACTATAATACACAAAAATCGGCAAATGAGGGGGTTTACCTTATTTGGGGCTCTTTTAACCTTGATAATAGGTCATCTTGGCTGTGGCGTCCAACTGGTTCTATAACTAAGGTCATAATGGATGTCCAAGTAAGTTTTTGGTAAATATAAAGTCAGAATTTTGGGTCACCATAAAATATTGTGGACTATAGCACACGAAAATTAGCAAAATAGGGGTTCGTTTGACCTTGTAATTGGATTGTTTTGGCCATGGTGGCCAACTGGTTCCATAGCTAAGGTCTTAACGAAGGTCCATGTAACTTTTTGGCAAAAATGACGTCGAAATTCTGGGTCACCATAAAATGCTGAGGACTATAACAGACAAAAATTGGTAAATGGGGGGTTTATCTGCTTTGGGGCTTGTTTGACCTTGTAAATGGGACAGTTTAGCTGTGCCGACTAACTGACTCCATAGTTAATATGTTAAAGGAGGTCCATATAGGTTTTTGGCAAAATGGACATTATTATTCTGGGTCACCATAAAATACCGTGGACTATAACACACAAAAATAGCAAAAAGGCGGGGTTTACCTACTTTATGGCTCTTTTTACCTCTTAAATGAGCCATTTTGGCCGTGGCGACCAAGTGGCTCCACAACTATGGTCTTCACGGAGGTCCATGTAAGTTTTTCACAAAAATATCATCGGAATTTCGGGTCACCATAAAATGTCATGGATTATAGCACAATAAAATTGATAAAAGTAGGGGTTTACCTACTCTGTGGCTTGGTTGACCTTGTAAATGGGCCAATTTGACCGTGATGACCAACCAGTTCCATAGTTAAGGTCTTAATGGAGGTCTATGAAAGATTTTGGCAAAAATAACGTTAGAATTCTGGGTCACCATAAAATTTCGTGAACAATAACACACGAAAATCGGCTAAATGGAGGGTTTACCTGCTATAAAACTCGTTTGACCTTGTAAATGAGCTGTTTGGGCCGTGGCGACCAACTGGATCCATAGATAAGGTGTTAATAGAGGTCCATGTAATCTTTTGGTTCACATGATATCAGAATTCTGGGTCACCATAAAGTATTGTGGACAATAGCACACCAAAAAGGCAAAGTTGGGAGTTTACCTACTCTAGGGCTCGTTTGACCTTGTAAATGGGCCGTTTTAGCTGTGGTGACAAACTGGCTCCATAGATAAGGTCTTAACAGAGGTCCATGTATGTTTTTGGCAAAAATAATGTTGGAATTCTGGATCACCGTAAAATGTCGTGGACTATAGCACACAAAAATCAGCAAAGTGGGGGGTTTACATGCTCTGGGGATTGTTCAACCTTGTAAATGGGTCATTTTGGCCGTGGCGATCAACTAGATCCATAGCTAAGGTCTTAACGGAGGTCCATCTAAGTTTATGGTTAAAATGACATGGGAATTCTAGGTCACCATAAAATGTCGTGGACTATAACACACAAAAATCGGCAAAATAGGGGCTTTACATGCTTTGGGTTTGTTTGACCTTGTAAATCGACCGTTTTGGCCATGGCGAACAACTGGCTCCATAACTATGGTCTTAAAATAGGTCCATGCTAGTTTTTGGCAAAAGTGACGTTGGAATTCTGGGTCTCCATAAAATATCGTGGACTATACCACACGAAAAATGGCAAAATAAGGGGTTTACATGCCGTGGTGACTGACTAGCTCCATAACTAAGGTCTTAACGGAGGTCCATGTAAGTTTATGGAAAAAATGACGTCGGAATTTTAGGTCACCATAAAATGCAGTGGAGCATAGCACACGAAATTCGATAAAATAGGGGGTTTACCTGCTTTAGGACTCGTTTGACACTGTAAATGGGTTGTTTTGGCCACGGCAACCAGCAGGCTCCATAACTAAGGTCTTAACAGAGGTCCATGTTAGTTTTTGGCAAAATGGACGTCGTAATTTTGGGTCACCGTAAAATGTCCTGGACTATAGTATACGAAAATTTGCAAAATGAGGGGTTTACCTGCTCTGGGAATCGTTTGACCTTGTAAATGGGCCATTTTGGCCATGTTGAACAAGTGGCTCCATAGCTAAGGTCTTAACGGATGTCCATGTAAGTTTTTCGATAAAATGACGTCGAAATTTTGGGTCACCATACAATGCCGTGGACTATAGCACACGAAAATCAGCAAAATGGGGGGTTTACCTGCTCTGGAGCTCGTTTGACCTCTTAAATAGGCTTTTTGGCCTTGTCTACCAACTGGCTCCATAGCTAAGGTCTTAATGGAGATCTATGTAGGTTTTTGGCAAAAATGACGTCGGAATTACGGGTCACCATAAAATGTTGTGGACTATAGCACACGAAAATCGGCAAAATAGGGGGTTTACTTGCTCTAGGGCTCGTTCGACTTTGTAAATGGGCCATTTTGGCCATGGCAATAAATTGGCTCCATAGCATAGGTCTTTACGGAGGTCGATGTAAGTTTTTGAGAAAAATGACGTCTAAATTCTGGGTTACCATTAAATGTTGTGGACTATAGCACACAAAAATTGGTAAAATTACATGCTCTGGGGTTTATTTTTCCTTTTAAATGGGTTGTTTTTGATGTGGCGACGAACTGGCTTCATAGCTAAGGTCTTAATGAAAGTCCATGTAATTTTTTTGCAAAAAATGATGTCGAAATTCTGGGTCACCATAAAATGTTGTGGACTATAGAAACGAAAATTAGCAAAATGGGGGGTTTACCTACTCTTGCGTTTGTTTTACCTTGTAAATAGGCTATTTTAGCCATGGCGACCAACTGGCTCCATAACTAAGGTCTAAATGGAGGTCCATGTCTGGTTTTTGAAAAAATGAAGTCACTATTTCGGGTCACCATAAAATGTCGTGGACTAGAGCACACGAAAATCAGCAAAATTGGGGCTTTACCTGCTCTAAGGCTCGTTTGACCTTATTAATGGGCCATTTGTCAATGGTGACCATCTAGCTCTATAGCTAAGGTCTTAACAGAGCTTCATGTTTGTTTATTGCAAAAAAGATGTCAGAATTTCGGGTCACCATAATATGCCGTAGACTATAACTAAGGTCTTAATGGTGGTTCATGTAAGTTTTTGGTAAAAATGACGTCACAATTCAGCATCACTATAAAATGTGATGGACTATAGCTCAAGAAAATCGGCAAATTAGGGGGTGTACCTGCTTTGGAGCTCGTTTGACCTTGTGAGTGGGCCTTTTTAGCCATGGAGACCAAATGGCTCCATAGCTAAGTTCTTAACGGAGGTCTATGTAAGTTTTTGGCAAAATTGACATCAGAATTCTGGGTCACCATAAAATGTCGTGGACTATAGTACATGAATATCGGCAAAATGGGGGGTTTAACTACTCTCGGATCGTTTGACCTTGTAAATGGGATGTTTTGGCCATGGCAACAAACTGGATTTATAGCTAATGTCTTAACAGAGGTGAACGTACATTTTTGGCAGAAATGACGTCTGAATTCTGGGTCACTATAAAATGTCGTGGATTATAGCTCATGAAGAAGGGCAAAATGGAGGGTTTACCTACTCTGGGGCTCGTTTGAACTTGTAAATGGGTGGCGAACAACTGGCTTCATAGTTAAGGTCATAACGGAGGTCAATGTAAGTCATTGGTAAAAATGACGTCAAAATTCTGGGTCACCATAAAATATCGTGGACTATAGAATACGAAAGATGGCAAAATTGGGGGTGTACCTGCTCTGGGCTCGTTTGACCTTGTAAATGGGTCGTTTTGGCCGTGGAGACCAACCGACTCCATAATTAAGGTCTTAACGGAGGTCCATGTACCTTTTTGGCAAAAATGACATCGAATTTTGGGTCACCATAAAATATGGTGTACTTTAGCACATGAAAATTTGCAAAATAGGGGGTTTACCTGCTCTGGGACTCGTTTGGCCTTGTAAATGTGCCATTTTTGCCGTGGTGACAACCTGGATCCATAGCTAAGGTTTTACCGGAGGTCCATGTAAGTTTTTGGCAAAAATGACGTCGGAATTTTGAGCCACCAAAAAAGATGGTATACCATATCATACAAAAATCGGCAAAATATGGTGTTTACCCATTTTAGGGAACGTTTGACCTCTTAAATGGGCTGTTTTGGCCGTGGAGACCAACTGGCTCCAAATCTAAGGTCCTAACAGAGGACTATGTAAGTTTTTGGCTAAAATGACATCGGAATTCCAGGTCACCATAAAATGCCGTGGACTATAGCACACGAAAATCGATAAAATGGTGGGTTTACCTGCTCTAGGGCTCGTTTGACCATGTAAATGGGCCGTTTTGGCCATAGTGACCAACTAGCTCCATAAATTAGGTCTTAACGGAGGTCCAAGCATGATTTTGGTAAAAATGTTGGAATTCTGGGTCATCATAAAATGTCGTGGACTATCGAACATGAAAATCGACAAAATGTTGGGTTTACCTGATCTGGGCTCGTTTGACCTTGTAAATGGTCCGTTTTACCTGTGGCCACCAAATAGTTCCATATCTATGGTCTTAACGGAGGTTTATGTAAGTTTTTTACTAAAATAACGTTGAAATTTTGGGTCATCATAAAATGTCGTAGACTATAGCACACGAAAATTGGTAAAATATGGGGTTTACCTGGTCTGAGGCACATTTGACCTTGTAAATAGGCTGTTTCTGCATGGCGACCAACTAGCTCCAAATATAAGGTCTTAACGGAGGTCCATGTAAGTTTTTTGCAAAAATAATGTCGAAATTCTGGGTCACCATAAAATGTCGTGGACTATAGCACACAAAATTTGGCAAAATAGGGGGTTTACCTACTCTAGGGCTTGTTTGACCTTGTAAATGGGTCACTTTGGTCGTGGCGACCCACTGGATCCTTATTTATGGACCTAACAGAGGTCCATGTAATATTTTAGCAAAAATGAAGTCGAAATTCTAGGTCACCATAAAATATTGTGGATTATGGCATACGAAAATCGGCAAAAAAGGGTTTTCCTGCTTTGGAACTCGTTTGACCTTGTAAAGGGGCCGATTTGAACGTGGAGACCAACTGGCTCCCTATCTAGGGTCTTAATGGTGGTCCATGTAACTTGTTGGAAAAAATGACATTGTAATTCAGGGTCACCATAAAATGTCGTGGACTATAGCACACGAAAATAAGCAAAATGGGGGGTTTTACCAGCTCTAGGGTTCGTTTGACTTTGTAAATGGGCCATTTTCACCATGGAGACCAATTGGCTCCATAGCTAAGGTCTTAACAAAGGTCCATGTAAGTTTTTTGCAAAAATGATGTCAAAATTCTGGCTCAGCATAAACTGTCGTGGATTATAACACACGAAAATTAGCAAAATAGGAGGTTTACCTGCTCTGCGCTCCTTTGACCTTATAAATGGGCCATTTTAGCCGTGGCGACCAAATGGCTCCATAACTAAGGTCTAAACAAAGGTCCATGTAAGGTGTTGGCAAAAATGACATCGTAATTTTGGGTCACCAGAAAATGTGGTGGACTATAGCATATGAAAATCGGTAAAATAGGGGGCTTACCTGCTCTGGGCTCGTTTTACCTTGTAAATGGGCCGTTTTTGTCATGGCAACTAACTGGTTCCATATTTAAGGTCTTAATGAAGGTCCATGTAAGTGTTTGGACTAAAATGACGTCGGAAATTTGGGTCACCAGAAAATGTTTTGGACTATGGCACACAAAAATCGGTAAAATAGGGGGTTTACCTGCTTTGGGGCTCGTTTGACCTTGTAAATGGGCCATTTTGGTGTGACGACTAACTGGATCCATAGCAGAGGTCTTAACGGAGCTCTATGTAAGTTTTTTGTTGAAATGACATCAGAATTTTGGGTCACCACAAATTGTTGTAGACTATAACACACGAAAATTGACAAAATGGGGGGTTTACTTGCTCTGGGATCGTTTGACCTAGTAAATGGGCAGTTTTAGCCATGTCGATCAAATGGCTCCATAACTTAGGTCTTAATGGAGGTTCATGTAATGTTTTGGCAAAAATTGCATCATAATTCTGGGTCACTATAAAATGCCGAAGATTATAACACATGAAAATCGACAAAATAAGGGGTTTACCTTCTCTGGGGCTCGTTTAACCTTGTTAATGGGACGTTTTTGCATTGGCGACCAACTGGATCCACAGTTATGATTAATGGAGGTCCATGTAAGATTTTGCTAAAAATGACGTCTGAATTTTGGGTCACCATAAAATGTCGTGGACTATAGCACACAAAAATCGGCAAAATAGGGGGTGTACCTACTCTGGACTCATTTGACCATCTAAAAGGGCCATTTTGGTAGTGGCGACCAACTAGCTCCATAGCTAAGGTCTTAACGGAGATCCATGTAAGTTTTTGGCAAAAATGACGTCGAAATTCTGGGTCACCATTTAATGCAGTGGACTATAGCACACGAAAATTGGCAAAAAATGGGGTTTACCTGTTCTAGGGCTCGTTTGACCTTGTAAATGGGCCGTTTCGGCAGTGGCGACCAACTGGATCCATAGCTAAGATATTAATGGAGGTCTATGTATGGTTTTGTCAAAAATGACATCTGAATTTTGGGTCACCATAAAATGCTGTGGACTATAGCACATTAAAATCGGCAAAAATAGAGGGGGGGGGGGGGGCGGTGGGGGGGTTTATCTGCTCTTGGGCACGTTTGACTTTGTCAATGGGCTATTTTAGCAGTGGCGATCAGTTGGCTCCATAGCTAAGGTCTTAATGGATGTCAATGCAAGTTTATGTGAAAAACGACGTCGGAATTTCGGGTCACCGTAAAATATTATGGATTATAACACATGAAAATCGACAAAATAGGGGGTTTACTTGCTCTAGGGCTTATTTGACCTTGTAAATGGGTTGTTGTTGCTGTGACGACAACCTGGCTCTAAAGAAAACATTTTAACAAATGTTCATGCAAGTTTTTGGCATAAATGATGTCAAAAATAACGTGGACTATAGCACACAAAAATCAGCAAAATGGAGGGTTTACTTGCTCTAGGCTCGTTTCACCTTGTAAATGGGCCATTTTGGTCGTGCTGACAAATTGACTCCAAAACTAAGGTGTTAATGGAGGTACATGTATGTTTTAGGTAAAAATAACGTCGAAATTTCGGGTCACCATAAAATGTTGTGGATTATAGCACACGAAAATCAGCAAAATAGGGGTTTACATGCTCTGTGGTTCATTTGACCTTGTATATGGGCCGTTTTGGTTGTGGCGACAAACTCAATCCATAACTATGGTCTTAATGGAGTTCCATGTAAGTTTTAGGCAAAAATGACGTCAAAATTTTGGTTCACTAAAAAATGTCGTGGACTATAGCACACGAAAGTTGGCAAAAATGGGGGGCTTACTTGATCTGGGGCTCATTTGACCTTGTAAATGGGCCGTTTTGGCCATGGCGACAAAATGACTCCATAGATAAGTTCTTAATGGAGTTCCATGTAAGTTTTTGACAAAAAATGACGTCAGACTTCTTGTTCTCTATAAAATGTCATGGACTATAGCACACAAAAATTTGTAAAATAGGGGGTTTACCTACTCTAGGGCTCGATTGACCTTGTATATGGGCCGTTTTGGCCGTGGCGACCAATTGTCTCCATAGCTAAGGTCTTAAAGGACGTCCATGTAAATTTTTGGCAAAAATGACATCGAAATTCTAGATCATCATAAAATGTCGTGGACTATAACACACAAAAATCGGCAAATGAGGGGGTTTACCTTATTTGGGGCTCTTTTAACCTTAAAAATCAGTCTGGTTCCATAACTAAGGTCTTAATGGACGTCTAAGTAAGTTTTTGGCAAATATGACGTCGAAATTTTGGGTCACCATAAAATAAGGGGTTTACCTGCTGTAGGCTCATTTGACCTTGTAAATGGACTATTTTGGCGGTGGTGACCAACTGGTTCCATAGCTAATGTCTTAACGGAGGTCCATGTAACTTTTTGGCAAAAATGACGTCGAAATTCTAGGTCACCATAAAATGCCGAGGACTATAGCAGACAAAAATTGGTAAAATGGGGGGTTTATTTGCTATAAGGCTTGTTTGACCTTGTAAATGGGACATTTTGGCTGTGGCGACCAACTGACTCCTTAGTAAATGTGTAAAAGGAAGTCCATATAGGTTTTCTGCAGAAAGGACGTTAGAATTCTGGGTCACCATAAAATATCGTGGACTATAACACACAAAAATCAACAAAAAGGCGGGGTTTACCAGCCCTGTGGCTCTTTTTACCTCTTAAATGGGCCATATTGGCCATGGCGACCAACTGGCTCCACAACAGTGGTCTTGACGGAGGTCCATGTAAGTTTTCACGAAAATGACATTGGAATTTTGGGTCACCATAAAATGTTGTGGACTATAGCACACGAAAATTAGCAAAATGGGGGGTTTACCTTCTTTGGGTCGTTTGACCTTTTAAATGGGCCGTTTTTACCATGGCAACCAACTGGCTCCATAATTAAGATATTAATGGAGGTTTATGTCAGTTTTAGGTATAAAATAATGTTGGAATTCTGGGTCACCATAAAATGACGTGGACTATACCATATGAAAATCAGTAAAATGGGTGGTTTACCTTCTCTAGTGCTTGTTTGACCTTGTAAATGGGCCGTTTTGGCCATGGTGAGCAGTAGTCTCCATAACTAACCTCTTAATAGAGTGCCATGTATGTTTTTGGCAAAAATGACGTCGAAAGATTAGGTCATTATAAAATGTCATGGACTATAACATACGAAAATCGACAAAATAGGAAATTTTCCTGTTCTGGGATCGTTTGACCTTGTAAACGGGACGTTTTGGTTGTGGTAACCAACTCTCTCCATAGCTAGGTATTAATGGAGGTCCATGCATGTTTTTGGCATAAATGACGTCAGAATTCTGGGTCACCATGAAATACCAAGGACTATAACATACGAAACTGGGAAAAATGGGGTGTTTACCTGCTCTGGGCTCATTTAACCTAGTAAATGGGCCTTTTTGGCTATGGAGACCAACTGACTCCATAGCTAAGGTCTTGACGGAGGTCCATCTAAGTTTTTCGCAAAATTTACGTTAAAATTCTGGGTCATTATAAAATGTCGTGGACTATAGCACAATAAAATTGGTAAAATTAGGGGTTTACCTATTCTGTGGCTCGATTGACCTTGTAAATGGGTTGATTTGGCCGTGATGACCAACTAGCTCCATAGTTAAGGTCTTAATGGAGGTCTATGTAAATTTTTGGCAAAAATGACGTTGAAATTCTGGGTCACCATAAAATTTTGTGAACAATAGCACATGAAAGTTGGCAAAATGGAGGGTTTACCTGCTATAAAGCTCGTTTGACCTTGCAAATGGGCAGTTTGGGCCATGGCAACGAACTGGATCCATAAATAAGGTCTTAATGGAGGTTCATGTAATCTTTTGGTTAACATGATGTCGGAATTCTGGGTCACCATAAAGTATCATGGAATATAGCACACCAAAAAGGCAAAGTGGGGGGTTTACCTACTATAGGGCTCGCCTGACCTTGTAAATGGGCCGTTTTAGCCATGGCGACAAACTGGCTCCATAGATAAGGTCTTAACAGAGGCCCATCTATGTTTTTGGCAAAAATGACATCGGAATTCTAGGTCACCATAAAATTTCATGAACTATAGTACACGAAAATCGGCAAAATAGGGGGTTTACCTACTCTGGGGATTGTTTGACCTTGTAAATGGGCCATTTTGGCCTTGGCGACCAACTGGATCCATATCTAAGGTCTTAATAGAGGTCCATCTAAGTTTTTGGTTAAACTGACGTAGTAATTCTAGGTCACCATAAAATGTCGTGGACTATAGCATACGAAAATCGACAAAATAGTGGGTTTACTTGCTTTGGGGCTGGTTTGACCTTGTAAATCGGCCGTTTTGGCCATGGCGAACAACTGCTTCCATAACTATGGTCTTAACAAAGCTCCATGTAAGTTTTTGGAAAAATTGATATCGAAATTCTGGGTCTCCATAAAATATAGTGGACTATACCACACAAAAATTGGCAAAATGAGGGGTTTACCTGCTCTAGGGCTCATTTGACCTTGTAAATGGGTTGTTTTAGCCGTGGAAACCAACTGGCTCCATAACTAAGGTCTTTATGGAGGTCCATATAAATTTTTGGAAAAAATGACGTCGGAATTCCAGGTCACCATAAAATGCAGTGGACCATAGCACACAAAAATCGGCAAAATAGGGGGTTTACCTTCTCTGGGACTTGTTTGACCTTGTAAATGGGTTGTTTTGGCCACAAAAATCAACTGGTTCCATAACTAAGGTTTTGACAGAGGTCCATGTAAGTTTTTGGTAAAAAGAATGTTGGAATTTCGGGTCACCGTAAAATGTCCTGGACTATAGTATACGAAAATTGGCAAAATGAGGGGTTTACCTGCTGTGAGGATCGTTTGACCTTGTAAATGGGCCATTTTGGCCATAGTGATCAAGTGACTCCATAGCTAAGACCTTAACGGATGTCCATGTAAGTATTTGGATAAAATGACATCGAAATTTTGGGTCAATATAAAATGTCGTGGACTATAGCACACAAAAATCGACAAAATAGGGGGTTAACCTACTCTTGAGCTCGTTTGACCTCTTAAATGGGCCGTTTTGGCATCGACCAACTGAATTCATAGCTTAGGTCTTAATGGAGGTCTATGTAGGTTTTTGGAAAAATTGATGTCGGAATTACGGGTCACCATAAAATATCGTGGACTATAGCACACAAAAATTGGCAAAATAGGGGGTTTACCTTTTCTAGGGCCCATTTGACTTTGTAAATGGGACATTTTGGCAATGGCGATAAATTTGCTCCATAACAAAGGTCTTAACGGAGGTCGATGTAGGTTTTTCAGAAATATGATATCGAAATTTTGGATCACCATTAAATGTCGTGGACTATAGCACACGAAAATTGGTAAAATTACATGCTCTAGGGCTAGTTTGTCCATTTGAATGGGTCGTTTTGGATGTGGCGACCAATTGGCTCCATAGCTAAGGTCTTAACAGAGGTACATGTAGGTTTTTATCAAAAAATGACGTCAGAATTCTGAGTCACCATAAAATGTCGTGGACTATAGGAATGAAAATCGGCAAAATGGGGGATTTACTTGCTCTTGGGTTCGTTTGACGTTGTAAATAGACCATTTTAGCCATGGCAACCAACTGGCTCCATAACTAAGGTCTAAACAAAGGTTCATGTAAAGTTTTTGAAATTATGACGTCACCATTTCGGGTCACCATAAAATGTCGTGGACTAGAGCACACGAAAATAGGACAAATTGGGGCTTTACCTGCTTTAAGGCTCGTTTGACCTTGTAAATGGGCCATTTTGTCAATGGCTACCATCTGGCACCATAGATAAGGTCTTAACAGAGGTCCATGCAAGTTTTTGGCAAAAATGACTTCCCAATACAGCGTCACCATAAAATATGATAAACTGTAGCATAAGAAAATTGGCAAAATAAGGGATCTACCCACTTTGTGGCTTGTTTGACCTTGTAAGTGGGCCACTTTTTGTAGTGGCAACAACCTGGCTCTATATCTAAGGTATTAACGGAGGTCCATGAAAGTTTTTGGATAAAATGACCTCAAAATTTTGGGTTTACCTGCTCTGGGGATCGTTTGACCTTGTAAATGGGCTGTTTTTGCCGTGGTGACAAACTAGATCCATGGCTAAGGTCTTAACGGATGTCCGTATAAGTTTTTGTCAAAAATAATGTAAGAATTTTGGATCAAAATAAAATGTCGGAAACTATAGCACACAAAAATTAGCAAAATGGGGGGTTTACCTGCTCTAGGGCTCGTTTGACCTTGTAAATGGGCCATTTTGGCCGTGGCAAAAACTTGGCTCCATATCTAAGATCTTAACAGAGGTCCATGTAAGGTTTTGGCAAAAATGACATCGTAATTTTGGGTCACCATAAGAATTTGTGAACTATAACACACAAAAATTAGTAAAATGGGGGATTTACCTGCTTTAGGCCTCGTTTGACCTTGTAAACGGGTTGTTTTTGTCATGGGGACTAAGTGGATCCATAGCTATGGTCTTTACAGAGTTCTATATATGTTTTTGGCAAAAATGACGACGTAATTCTAGGCCACAATAAAATGTCGTGGACTATTGTATACAATAATTTGCAAAATGGGGAGTTGACCTGCTTTGGGGCTCGTTTTACCTTATAAATGGGCCTTTTTAGCCATGGAGACCAAATGGCTCCATATCTAAGGTCTTAACAGTGGTCTAAGTCACCATAAAATATCATGGACTATAGCATACGAAAATCAACAAAATAGGGGTTTTACTTACTTTGGGGCTTGTTTGATCTTGTAAATGGGTCGTTTTAGCTGTAGCGACAAACTGGCTGTATAAATAAGGTCTTAACGGAGGTCCATGTACCTTTTTGGCAAAAATGATGTTGGAATTATGGGTCACCATAAAATGCCATGGACTATAGCACACGATAATTGGCAAAATGGGGGTTTACCTGCTCTACGACTCGTTTGACCTTGTAAATTGACCGTTTTGGCCGTGGCGATCAACTGGCTCCATAGATAATGTCTTAACGAAGGCCCATGAAAGTTTTTGGCAAAAATAATGCAGGAATTACGAGTCACCATAAAATGTCGTGGAATATAGCACACAAAAATTGACAAAATAGGGGACTGCTCTGGGCTTGTTTGACCTTGTAAATGAACCATTTTGGCCTTGGCAACCAACTGGATCCATAGCTAAAGTCTTAATGAAGGTCCATGTAAGTTTTTGGCATAAATGACGTAGCAATCTAGGTCACCATAAAATGCCAAGGAGTATAGCAACGAAAATTGGAAAAATGGGGGGTTTACCTGCTCTGAAACTCATTTGACCTTGTAAATGGGCTGCTTTGTTCGTGGTGAACACTTGCTCCATAGATATGGTCTTAATGGACGCCCATGTAAGTTTTTGGCAAAAGTAACGTCAGAATTCTGGGTCACCATTAAATGTCCTGGACTATAGCTCACAAAAATCGACAAATAAGGGGGGGGGGGGGGGGAGGGCTCCTTTGACCTTGAAAATAGCCATTTTTTCCATGACGACCAATTGGTTCCATAGCAAGGTCTTAATGGACATCCATGTAAATTATTGGCATAAATGACATTGGAATTCTGTGTCACCATAAAATGCCGTGGACAATAGCACATGAAAATCGGCAAAAGTAGGGGTTTACCTTCTTTGGGACTCATTTGACCTTGTAAATGGATGAGTTTTGGCTGTGGCGACCAACTGACTTCATAGCTAAGGTCTTAACAGAGGTCCATGTAAGTTTTTAGCAAAAATGACATCAGAATATTGGGTCACCATAAAATGTCGTGGGCTATAGCATACGAAAATCATCAAAATGAAGGGTTTACCTACTCTAGGGCTCGTTTGACCTTGTAAATGACTTTTTTTGCCATGGCAACCAACTAGCTCCATATCTAAGGTCTTAACAGAGTCTATGTATATTTTTCGCAAAAATGACATCGAAATTTCGGATCACCATAAAGTGTCGTGGACTATAGCACACGAAAACTGACAAATGGTAGGGTTTTTCTACTCTAGGCTCATTTGACCTTGCAAATGGCCCGTTTTGGCCGTGGCAACCAACAAGTTTCATAGCTAAGGTCTTAACAGACATCGTAATTATGGGTCACCATAAAATGTCGTGGATTATAGCACACGAAAATCGGCAAAAGAAGGGGTTTACATTCTCTAGGGCTCATTTGAAATTGTAAATGAGCTGTCTTGGTCGTGGCAACCAACTAGCTCTATATCTAGGTTCTTAACAAACACTTATGCAAGTTTTTGGGAAAAATGACATCGAAATTTCGAATCACCATACAATGTCGTGGACTATAGCTCACGAAATTGGCAAAAGAGGTGGTTTACCTACTCTAGGATTGTTTAACCTTGAAAATGGTCTGTTTTGGTCGTGGCAACCAACTGGTTCAATAACTAAGGTCTTAACGGATGTCTATGTAAATTTTTTGCAAAAATAACGTCGAAATTCTGGATCAATATAAAAAGTTGTGGACTATAGCACATGAAAATCAGAAAAATAGGGGGTTTACCCACTCTAGGCTCGTTTGATCTTGTAAATGGGCCGTTTTGGCTGTGGCGACCAAATGGCTCATTAACTAAGGTCTTAACAGACGTATGTATAAATTTTTCGCATAAATTACATCGGAATTCTGGGTCACCATAAAATGTCGTAGACTATAGCACATGAAAATGGGAAAAAAAAGGGGTATATCTTTTCTGGTGTTCATTGACCTTGTAAATGGGCCTTTATGGCCGTGGCAACCAACTGACTCCATAGTTAAGGTCTTAACGGAAGTTCATGGAAGTTTTTCGCAAAATTAAAGTTGGAATTCTGGGTCATCGTAAAATATCGTGGACTATAGCACACGAATATCTGCAAAGTGGGGGTTTACCTGCTCTAGCGCTCATTTGACCTTGTAAATGGGCCATTTTATTCATGACAACTAGCTAGCTCCATAGATATGGTTTTAACGGACGTCTTTGTAAGTTTTTAGCAAAAATGACATTGGAATTCTAGATCACCATAAAATATCATGGACTATAGCTCACGAAAACCGGCAAAAGAGGGAGTTTACTAGCTCTGGGGCTCGTTAGACCTTGAAAATGGGCAATTTTAGCTGTGGTTACCAACTAGCTCCATAGCTAAAGTCTTAACGGACGTCCATATAAATTTTTCAAAAATATGACATTGAAATTCCGATCGCCATAAAATGTCGTGGACTATAGCACCCGAAAATTGGCAAAAGAGGGGTACCTACTCTAGGGCTCGTTTGACCTTGAAAATTGGCTGTTTTGGCTGTGGCGACCAACTGGCTTCATAGCTAAGGTCTTAATAGATGTCCATGTAAAATTTTGGCAAAAATGACTTCTGAATTCTGGGTCACCATAAAATTCCATGGACTATTGCACATGAAAATCGGCAAAAGAAGGGGTTTACCTTCTCTGGGGCTCATTTGACCTTGTAAATGGGCTGTTTTGGCTATGAAGACCAACTAGATCCACATCTAAGGTCTTAATGGAGGTCCATGTATGTTTATAGCAAAAATGACATCGCAATTCCGAGTAACCATAAAATGTTGTGGACTATAGCACAAGAAAATTGGTAAAATAGGAGGGTTTACCTCCTATAGTTTGACGTGGTAAATGGGTCGTTTTGTCCATGGAAGCAAACTTTCTCCATAGCTAAAGTCTTATCTGAGGTCCATGTAAGTTTTTGTCAAAAATGACATCGAATTTCGGGTCACCAAAAAAAATGGTAGACTATAGCACACGAAAATCAGCAAAATAGGGTGTTTACCTGCTCTAGGGTTCGTTAGACCTTGTAAATGGGCTGTTTTGGCTGTGGAGAAAACCTGGCTGCATAGCTAAGGTCTTAACAGACATCCATGTATGTGTTTGACAAAAATGATGTTGAAATTTTAGGGCACTATAAAATGACGTGGACTATAACATACGAAATTGGCAAAATTGGGCTTTACATACTTTGGGCTCATTTGACCTTGTAAATGGACCGTTTTGGCTATGGTGACAAACTTTCTCTATAGCTAAGGTCTTAACGGAGGTCAATGCAGGTTTTTGGCAAAAATGATTTCTGAATTTTGGGTTATCATAAAATGTCGTGGACTATAGCTCACGAAAATCAGCAAAATTGGGGGTTTACCTTCTCTTGGTCTCGTTTGACTTTGTAAATAGGACGTTTTGGCTGTGGTGACAAACTAACTCCATAGTTAAGGTCTTAAAGGAGGTTCATGTATGTTTTTGGCAAAAATGACGTCGAAATTCTGAGTCACCATAAAATGCCGTGGACTATAGCACACGAAAATCGGCAAAACTGCAGATTACCTTTTTTAGGGCTTATTTGACCCTGTAAATGGGTTGTTTTAGCTATGACGACCCATTGGCTCCACATCTAAGGTATTAATAGAGGTCCATGTAAGTTTCTGGCAAAAATGACATCGCAATTCATGGTAGCCATAAAATGTCGTGGACTATAGCACAAGAAAATTGGCAAAATAGTGGATTTTCATGCTCTTGGTCTCGTTGCACGTAGTAAATGGGCCATTTTGACCATGGCAACAACCTGCCTCTATAGTTAAATCCTTATCGGAGGTCCATGTGAGTTTTTTGCAAAAATGACGTCGAATTTCAGGTCACCAAAAAAGATAGTGGACTATAGCACATGAAATTCAACAAAATGGGGAGGGGGGGGGGTTTACCTACTCTAGGGTTTATTTGACCTTGTAAATGGGTCGTTTTGGCCATGGAAAAACCCTGGCTCCATAGCTAAGGTCTTACCAGAGGTCCATGTATGTTTTTGACTAAAATGACAATGGAATTTTGGGTCACCATAAAATGTAGTGGATTATAGCATACGAAAATTGGCAAAATTGGGGGTTTACCTGCTTTGGCTCATTTGACCTTGTAAATGGATCCTTTTTACTGTGGTGATCAACTGGGTCCATAGCTAAGTTCTTAATGGTGGTCAATGTATGTTTTTGGAAAAAATGACATCGGTATTTTGGGTCGCCATAAAATGTCGTGGATAATAGCACACGAAAATCAGCAAAATAGGGGGTTTACCTGCTCTGGGGCTTATTTGACCTTGTAAATAGGATGTTTTGGCCGTGGAGACAAACTGACTCCATAGTTAATGTCTTAACAAAGGTCTATGTAAGTTTGTGGCAAAAATGACGTTGGAATTTTGGGTCACCATAAAATACCTTAGTCTATAACACACAAAAATCGACAAAAAGGGGGGTTTATCTGCTCTAGGGATTGTTTGACCTTGTAAATAGGCAGTTTTGGCCATGGATACCAACTAGCTTAACTCAGGTCCATGTAAGCTTTTGGAAAAAATGACATCAGAATTTTGGGTCATTACAAAATATCGTGAACTATAGCACATGAAAATCGGTAAAATAGGGGGTTTACCTACTCTGGGGCTTGTTTGACCTTGTAAATAGGTCGTTTGGCCAACTGGTTCCATAGCTACAGTCCTAACGGAAGTCCATGTATATTTTTGGCAAAAATGACAATGGAATTCTAGGTCACTATAAAATGCAGTGGACTATAGCACACAAAAATCGACAAAATGAAGGGGGTTTACCTGCTCTGGGGTTTCTTTGACCTCGTAAATAGGCTGTTTTGGCCATGGTGGGCAACTCACTCCATAGCTAATGTCATAACAGAGGTCCATGTAGGTATTTGGAAAAAATGACATAGGAATTTCGGGTCACCATAAAATGTCGTGGACTAAAGTACACGAAAATCGATAAAATGGGGGTTTACCTGCTCTGGACTCGTTTGACTTATAAATGGGCCGTTTTAGCCGTGGGGACAACCTGCATCCATAACTAATTTCTTAACGAAGATCCATGTAAGTTTTTGGCAAAAATGATTTTAGAATTCTGGGTCACCATTTAATATCGTGGACTATAGCATACGAAAATCGGCAAAATGGGTGGTTTACCTGCTCTGGGACTCGTTTGACGTTATAAATGGGCCGTTTTAGTCGTGGCGACCAATTAGATCCATAGATAAGGTCTTAATGGAGGTCCATGTACGTTTTCGATTAAGATGACATCAGAATTCCGGGTCACCATAAAATGTCATGGACTATAGCGCACAACAATTGGCAAAATAAGGGGTTTACCTACTCTGGGGCTCTTTTGACCTTGTAAATGGGCTGTTTGGCCGTGGCGACCAATTGACTCGATAACTAATGTGTAAACGAATGTCCATCTAAGTTTTTTGCAAAAATGGCGTCAGAATTTCGGGTCACCATAAAATGTTGTGGACTATAGCACACGAAAATTGGAAAATTAGGGGGTTTACCTGCTCAGGGGCTTGTTCGACCTTGTAAATGGGCTATTTTGGCCGTTGCGACCAACTGGCTCCATAAATAAGGGTTTAATGGAGGTGCATGTAAGTTTTGGGTAAAAATGACGTCGAAATTCTAGGTCACCATAAAATGTTGTGGACTATAGCACACGAAAATCGGCAAAATGGTGGGTTTACCTACTCTGGGCTCGTTTGACCATCTAAAAGGGCTGTTTTGGCTGTGGTGACCAACAAGCTCCATAGCTAAGGTATTAATGGATATCCATCTAAGTTTGTGGAAAAAATGCTGTCAGAATTCTAGGTCACCATAAATGCAGTGGACTATAGCACACGAAAATTGGCAAAAAAGGGGATTTACGTGCTCTAGGGCTCGTTTGACTTTGTAAATGGGTCGTTTTGGCAGTGGCGACCAACTGGCTCCATAGCTAAGGTCTTAGCGGAGATCCATGTATGTTTTTGTCAAAAATGACGTCGGAATTTTAGGTCACCATAAAGTACTGTGGACTATAGTACACAAAAATGGGCAAAATAGATGGGTTTATCTGCTCTTGGGCACGTTTGACATTGTAAATGGGCTATTTTAGTCGTGGCGATCAGTTGGCTCCATAGCTAAGGTCTTAACAGATGTCTATGCAAATTTATAGGAAAAATGACATCGGAATTTCGGGTCACCATAAAATATTGTGGATTATAGCACAAGAAAATTGGCAAAATAGGGGGTTTACCTGCTCTAGGGCTTGTTTGACCTTGTATATGGGTCGTTTTGGCTGTGGCAACCAACTGGTTTTATAACTAAGGTCTTAATAGAGGTCCATGTAAGTTTTTGGTAAAAATGACTTCGGAATTCTGGGTCACCTTAAAATGTCATGGACTATAGCACACGAAAATCAGCAAAAATGGGGGCTTTACTTGCTCTGGGGATCATTTGACCTTGTAAATGGGTTGTTCTGGTTGTGACGACAACCTGGCTCCAAAGATAACATTTTAATGGAGGTCCATGTAAATTTTTGGCAAAAATGACATCGGAAATGACGTGGACTATAGCACACAAAAATTGGTAAAATAGGGGATTTACTTACTCTAGGGCTCGTTTGACCTTGTAAGTGGTCCATTTTAATCGTACCGATAAATTGGCTCCATAACTAATGTCTAAATGGAGATACATGTATGGTTTAGGTAAAAATGACGTCGAAATTATGGGTCACCATAAAATGTCGTGGACAATAGCATACAAAAATCGGCAAAACAGGGGTTTACCTACTCTTGGGCTCGTCTGACCTTGTATATGGTCCGTTTTGGCTATGGTGACCAACTGGCTCCATAACTAAGGTCTTAATGAAGGTTCATGTAAGTTTTTGGTAAAAATGACATCGGAATTCTGGGTCACCATAAAATGTCGTGGACTATAGCACATGAAAATCAAATAAAATAAGGGGTTTACTTACTCTGGGTCTCATTTGACGTTATAAATGGGTTGTTCTGGCTGTTACGACAACCTGGCTCCAAAGATAACATTTTAACGGAGGACCATGTATGTTTTTGGCAAAAATGATGTCGAAAATGACTTGGACTATAGCACACAAAAATCAGCAAAATGGGGGGTTTACTTGCTCTAGGGCTTGTTTAACCCTGTAAATGTGGAATTTTGGTCGTGTCGACAAATTGGATTCATAACTAAGGTCTTATGGAGGTATATGTATGTTTTAGGTAAAAATGACATCGAAATTTCGGGTCACCATAAAATGTAGTGGATTATAGCACCTGAAAATCGGTAAAATAGGGGTTTACTTGCTCTGGGCTTGTTTGACCTTGTATATGGGCCGTTTTGGCCGTGACGACCAATTGGATCCATAACTAAGGTCTTAATGGAGGTCCATGCAAGTTTTTGGCAAAAGTGACGTCGCATTTTCTGGTCACCATAAAATGTCGTGGACTATAGCACAAGAAAATCGACAAAAATGGGGGGTTTACTTACTCTGGGACTCATTTGACTTTGTAAATGGGTTGTTCTGACTGTGATGACAACCTGGCTCCAAGGATAACGTTTTAATAGAGGTCCATGAAAATTTTTGGCAAAAATGACGTCAGAAATGACATGGACTATAGTACACGAAAATCGGCAAAATAGTGGATTTACTTGCTCTAGGGCTTTTTTGACCTTGTAAATAGGCCATTTTAATCGTGTCGGTAAATTGGCTCCATAACTAAGGTCTTAATGGAGATGCATGTATGGTTTAGGTAAAAATGACGTCAGAATTATGGGTCAGCATAAAATGTCGTGGACTATAGCATATGAAAATTAAAAAAATAGGGGGTTTACCTACTCTAGGGCTCATTTGACCTTGTATATGGTCCGTTTTGGCTATGGTGACCAACTGGCTCCATAACTAAGGTCTTAATGGAGGTTCATGTATGTTTTTGGCAAAAATGAAGTCGAAATTTCGGGTCACCATAAAATGTCGTGGACTATAGCATAAGAAAATCAGATAAAATGGGGGGTTTACTTGCTCTGGGTCTCATTTGACCTTGTAAATGGGTTGTTCTGGCTATGATGACAACTTGGATCCAAAGATAATGTTTTAATGGAGGTCCATGTATGTTTTTGGCAAAAATGATGTCGAAAATGATGTGGACTATAGCACACAAAAATGGGCAAAATAGGGGGTTTACTTGCTCTAGGGCTTGTTTGACCTTTTAAATGGGGCATTTTGGTTGTGCCGACAAATTGGATTCATAACTAAGGTCTTAATGGAGGTATATGTATGTTTTAGGTGAAAATGACGTCGGAATTTTGGGTCACCATAAAATGTAGTATCTTGCATCTGATAATTGGTAAAATAGGGGGTTTACTTGCTCTGGGCTTGTTTGACCTTGTATATAGGCCTTTTTGGCCGTGGCGACCAACTTGATTCATAACTAAGGTCTTAATGGAGGTCCATGTAAGTTTTTGGCAAAAATAACGTCGCATTTTTGGGTCACCATAAAATGTCGTGGACTATAGCATAAGAAAATTGACAAAAATGAGGGTTTACCATATATAGGGCTCGTTTAACCTTGTAAATAGGTTGTTTTGGCTGTGGCGATCAATTGGATCCATAGCTAAGGTCTTAGCAGACGTCCATGTATGTTTTTGGCAAAAATGACATCAGAATTCTTCATCACCATAAAATGTCGTGGACTATTGCACACGAAAAATTGGCATAATGGGGGTTTACATGCTCTAGGACTCGATTGACCTTGTATATGGGCCATTTTGGCCATGGCGACAAACTGGCTCCATAGCTAAGGTCGTAAAGGATGTTCGTGTAAGTTTTTTCCAAAAATGACGTCAAAATTTCGGGTCATGAAAAAATATCATGGACTATAGCACACGAAAATCAGGTAAACAAGGGGTTTACCTACTCTAGGGCTTGTTTGACCGAGTAAACAGGGTGTTTTGGCTGTGGCAATCAAATGGCTCCATAGCTAAGGTCTTAACGGATCGGAGGTCCATGTAAGTTTTTGGCATAAATGACGTCGAAATTATTGGTCACTATATAATGCCCTGCACTATAGCTCATGAAAATTGGCAAAATTCGGGGTTTACCTGCTCTGGAGATTGTTTAACCTTGTAAATAGACTGTTATGGCCGTTGCAATAAATTGAATCCATTTCTATGGTCTTAACGGAGGTCTATGTAAGTTTTTGGTAAAAATTACATCGAAATTCTTGGTCATTAAAAAATATCATGGACTATAGCACATGAAAATCGGCAAAATGGGGGGTTCACCTACTCTAGGCTAGTTTGACCTTGTAAATGGCCCGTTTGGCCGTGGCGAGCAATTGACTCCATAGCTAAGGTCTTAACGGATGGCTATGTAAGTTTTTGGCAAAAATGATGTCGAAATTTTGGATCACCATAAAATGTCGTGGACAATAGCAAAAGAAAATCGATAAAATAGGTGGCTTACCTTCTCTGGGGATCGTTTTACCTCGTAAATGGGCCCTTTTGGCCGTGGAGACCAACCGGGTCTATAACTATGGTCTTAATGGAGGTACATGTATGTTTTATGCAAAAATGACATCGGAATTTTGGGTCACCATAAAATGTCGTGGACTGTAGTACACGAAAATTAGTAAATTAGGGGGCATAAATGCTTTGGGGCTCGTTTGACCTTGTAAATAGGCCGTTTTGGGCTTGGCGATCAATTGGCTCCATAGCTAAGGTCTTAACGGATGTCCATGTATGTTTTTGGCAAAAAGTGATATCTAAATTCTTGGTCACCATAAAATATTTTGGACTATAGCACACGAAAATCAGCAAAATAGGGCGTTTACCTGCTCTAGGCTCGATTGACCTTGTATATGGGCCGTTTTTGCATTGGCGACCAACTGACTCCATAGCTAAGGTCTTAAAGGACATCCATGTAAATTTTTGGCAAAAATGACATCAAAATTCTGGATCATCATAAAATGTCGTGGACTATAACACACAAAAATCAGCAAATGAGGGGGTTTACCTTCTTTGGGGCTCTTTTAACCTTGAAAATGTGCCATCTTGGCTGTGGCGTCCAACTGGTTCCATAGCTAATGTCTTATTGGATGTCCAACTAAGTTTTTGGCAAAAATAACGTCGGAGTTTCGGGTCACCATAAAATGTCGTGGACTATAGCACACGAAAATCAGCAAAATGAGGGGTTTACCTGCTCTGGGCTCGTTTGACCTTGCAAATGGTCTGTTTTGGCCATGGTGACCAACTGGTTCCATAGCTAAGGTCATAACGGAGGTCCATGTAAGTGGTCACCATAAAATGATGAAGACTATAGCAGATGAAAATTGGTAAAATGGGGGCTTTATCTGCTATAGGGTTTGTTTGACCTTGTAAATGGGACATTTTGGCCGTGGCAACAAACTGGCTGCAGGTTTTTGGCAAAAATGACATTAGAATTTCAGGTCACCATAAAATACCAAAGACTATAACACACAAAAATCAGTGAAAAGGCTGGGTTTACCTGCTCTGTGGCTCTTTTGACCTTGTAAAAGGGCCATTTTGGCTGTGGTGACCAACTGGCTCCATAGCTATGGTCTTGTCGGAGGTCCATGTAAGTTTTTCATAGAAATACATCAAAATTTCGGGTAACCATAAAATGTCATGGACTATAGCACACGAAAATCAGCAAAATGGGGGGTTTACCTGCTTTGGGGCTCATTTCACCTTGTAAATAGGCCGTTTTTGCCATGGCAACCAACTGGCTCCATAACTAAGGTCTTAACGGAGGTCCATGTTAATTTTAGGCAAAAATAACATCGAAATTGTAGGTCACCATAAAATGACGTGGACTATAGCATATGAAAATCGGTAAAATAGGTGATTTACCTACTCTAGGGATCGTTTGACCTTGTAAATGGGCCGTTTTGCTTGGCGACTAACAGTCTCCATAACTAATGTCTTAACGGAGGTCCATGTATGTTTTTGGCCAAAATGATGTCGAAATTCTAGGTCATTATATAATGTCATGGACTATAGCACACAAAAATCGACAAAATGGGGTGTTTACTTGCTCTGGGCTCATTTGACCTTATAAATGGGCCGTTTTGGCCGTGGTGACCAACTGTCTCTATAGCTAAGGTATTAACAGAGGTCCTTGCATGTTCTTGCCAAAAATGATGTTAGAATTCTGGGTCACCATAAAATACCGAAGACTATAACACACGAAAATCGGCAAAATGTGGTGTTTACCTGCTCTGGGCTCATTTATCCTTGTAAATGGGCCATTTTGGCTATGGCGACCAACTAGCTCCATAGCTAAGGTCTAGACGGAGGTCCATCTAATATTTTCACAAAAAATAACGTTGAAATTCTAGGTCATTATAAAATGTAGTGGACTATAGCACAATAAAATTGGTAAAATGAGGGGTTTACCTACTCTGTGGCTCGGTTTACCTCATAAATGGGCCGATTTGGCCGTGCCGACCAATTAGCTCCATAGTTAAGGTCTTAAAGGAGGTTTATGTTGTTTTTGGCAAAAACTACATCGGAATTTTGGGTCACGATGAAATTTTGTGAACTATAGCACTCGAAAATCAATAAAATAGAGGGTTTACCTGCTATAAAGCTTGTTTGACCTTGTAAATAGGTCTTTTGGGCCGTGGCAACCAACTAGATCCATAGATATGGTCTTAATGGAGGTCCATGTAATTTTTTAGTTAAAATGCAGTCAAAATTCTAGGTCACCATAAAGTATCGTGGACCTTGTAAATGGGTCGTTTTAGCCGTGATGACAAACTGGCTCCATAGATAAGGTCTTAACAGAGGTCCATATATGTTTTTAGCAAAATAAACTACAGAATTCTGGGTTGCCATAAATTGTTGTGGACTATAGCACACCAAAATCGGCAAAATGGGGGGTTTACCTGCGTTGGAGCCTGTTCGACCTTGTAAATGGGCTATTTTGGCCGTGTCGACCAATTGGATCCATAGCTAAGGTATTAATGAAGGCCCATCTAAGTTTATGGTTAAAATGACGTGGGAATTCCAAGTCACCATAAAATGTCATGGACTATAGCATACGAAAATCGACAAAAGTAGGGGGTTTTCCTGCTTTGGGGCTCGTTTGACCTTGTAAATGGGCTGTTTTGGCCATGGCGAACAACTGGATCCATAACTAAGGTCTTAATAGAGGTCCATGTAAGTTTTTGGCAAAAATGATGTCGAAATTCTTGGTCTCCATAAAATGTCATGGACTATATCACACGAAAATTGACAAAATGAGGGGTTTACCTATTCTGGGGCTAGTTGGACCTTGTAAATGGGTCGTTTTAGCCATAGTGACCAACTGGCTCCATAGCTAAGTTCTTAATTAAGGTCTATGTAGGTTTTTGGCAATAATGACGTCAAAATTTTGAGTCCATAAAATGTCGTGGACTATAGCACACGAAAATGGGCAAAATAGGTGGTTTACCTGCTCTAGGCTCGTTTGACTTTGTAAATAGGCCATTTTGGTCGTGGCATCAAATTGGCTCCATAGAAAAGGTCTTCATGGAGGTCGATGTAAGTTTTTTAGAAAATTGACGTCGAAATTTTGGGTCACCATAAAATGTCATGGACTATAGTACACAAAAATTGGTAAAATTACCTACTCTTGGGCTCGTTTGTCATTTTAAATGGGTCATTTTGGATGTGGTGACCAACTGGCTCCATAGCTATTGTCTGAACAGAGGTCTATGTAAGTTTTTGGCAAAAAATAATATCAAAATTCAATTCTTGAGCACAACAGTCAGCACTAAAGATAAATAAATGCCCAGACTATACATTCCACATACCATGGCTAAAAAATCATTACATCTTTAGGCTGCAGGCATATAAATTGCCAAGTTACCTGCTGCAAGTTTAGAGAGAAATACTTAAGAGCATACAAAAGTCTTGGGGATAATTTCATGCCCTTGACAAAGAACAACCAAATTTAAATGTACAACTTGATAACTACCAGCTGATAACTACATTTTTTTTTCTTTTCCTATATAATGAATTGATCATTCAACTTGTAATCCCAATTTCTTACATTGTATACTTTGGAACCTAACCTAAATTATGGGAATCCACATCTGCCAGCAAGAACCTGATGCTATTATGCCAGTTCCTGGCCAATACATGACATGTAACAAAGTGTCCTTTGTGTTTACAATAGATACAGTAATCCAGAATTCACGTGCTGATAAATGTTCTATATGATTTGAATATATATATATTGATTTGGATTGGTTGGCTTACAATGAATACTCTCCAATTATGCACTTCCACATTTATTTCACTAATTTATAATTTTATTTTGAATGTGTAGGAAAATGCCGGTAATTGAATTTGAATTGCATGTGGCCAAAAGTAAACTCAATCTATTATAGTGAACGATGAAGAGTTTTTGTACTATTGTCATATACATTTGAATGCATTTGGTTTTTTGGAATTTATTGATAGTAGAGCTCTTTAAGCAATAACTTTCTAAGTACTGGTTGTACAAGATATGTTTCTTGAAGTTTATTTGAAATATATAGCTTCAATTTAATTATTAGCTAATTTTGTGCTTTAGGTCACTTGTATATTTAATTATGTGATTATATATTGAATATATGCAAATAAAAATTATTATTCTTAAAAATAAAAAATTGTGGCTACAAAATTCTACACAACATTGCCACACTTCAAAAGTGTTGTTGTAGGACGTTCAATGTTATCTTGTACATAAGAAAAGTTACACTTTATAAGTGTTGCTCTAGATGAGATATAAAAGGCATCACTTTTTAAGTGTGACCAATAACAAAGCAAAGGCAACACTTTTAAGTGTAGTATAATAAAAAATAGGTGTCGCTAATTCAACACAACAAAGCGTGCCCTTATACCTCTTTGGCTACGCTTTATAAGTGTAGCCAAAGATGGCGACATTTAAAAAGTGTTGCCTAATGTCAAAGGTTACGCTTCTTTAGACCACCCCCTAAAAAGCGTTGCTTAAAGTCCAAAAGTGTAGCCTTTTATCAAAGGCCACACTTTTTGCTAGTTTAGGCTACACTTTACTGGGGTGGCCGTAGGCTTAAAATGGTGTAGTGATATCTAAGGTATTAACGAAGGTCCATGAAAGTTTTTAGATAAAATAACCTCAAAATTTCGGGTCACCAAAAAAGTTGGTCAATCATAGCACACAAAAATCAGAAAAATATGCGGTTTACCTGCTCTAGGGCTCGTTTGACCTTGTAAATGGGTCATTTTGGCCATGGTGACAAACTGGATCCATAGCTAAGGTCTTAACGAATGTCCATGTAAGTTTTTGGCAAAAATGACATAAGAATTTTGAATCACAATAAAATGTCATGGACTATAGCACACAAAAATTGGCAAAATGATGGGTTTACCTGCTCTACGGCTCATTTGACCTTGTAAATGGGCCATTTTGGCCGTGGTGAAAACTTGGCTCCATATCAAAGATCTTAACAGAGGTCCATGTAAGGTTTTGGCAAAAATGACGTCGTAATTTCGGGTCACCATAAAATGTTGTGGACTATAACACACAAAAATTAGCAAAATGGAGGATTTACCTTCTCTAGGCCTCGTTTGAACTTGTAAACGGGCTGTTTTGGCCATGGCGACCAACTGGATCCATATATAGCTATGGTCTTAACGGAGTTTCATATAAGTTTTTGGTAAAAATGACATCAGAATTCTGGGTCACAATAAAATGTCGTGGACTATTACATACAAAAATCGGCAAAATAGGGAGTTTACATGCTCTGGGATCGTTTGACTTTATAAATGGGACTTTGTAGCCATGGAGACCAAATGGCTCCATAGCTAAGGTCTTAACGGTGGTCTATGTAAGTTTTTGGCAAAATTGACGTTGGAATTCTAGGTCACCATAAAATGTCTTGGACTATAGCATATGAAAATCGATAAAATAGGGGGTTTCTCTACTCTGGCTCGTTTGACCTTGTAAATGGGATGTTTTGGCCATGGCAACAAACTGTCTCTATAGCTAAGGTTTTAACAAAGGTGAAAGTAAGTTTTTGGCAGAAATGACGTCTGAATTCTGGGTCACTATAAAATGTCATGGACTATAGCACACGAAAAAGGCAAAATGGAGGGTTTACCTGCTCTGGGGCTCGTTTGAACTTGTAAATGGTTTGTTTTGGGCATGGCAAACAATTGGCTCCATAACTATGGTCTTAACGGAGGTCCATGTAAGTTGTTGGTAAAAGTGACGACGGAATTCTGGGTCACCATAAAATGTCGTGGACTATAGAATACGAAAGTCGGTAAAATTGGGGTGTCCCTGCTCTAGGGTCGTTTGACCTTGTAAATGGGTTGTTTTGGTTGTGGTAACCAACTGGCTCCATAACTAAGGTCTTAATAGAGGTCTATGTACCTTTTTCGCACAAATGACATCGTCATTTTGGGTCACCATAAAATGAGGTGGACTATAACACACGAAAATTTGCAAAATGTGGGGTTTACCTGCTCTGGGGCTTGTTTGACCTTGTAAATGGGCTGTTTTGGCCGTGGCAACAACTTGGCTCCATAGCTAAGGTCTTAATGGAGGTCCAGATAAGATTTTGGCAAAAATGACATCGGAATTTCGGGCCACCAAAAAAGATGGTATACCATATCACACAAAAATCAGCAAAATGAGGGGTTTACCTGCTCTAGAGATCGTTTGACCTCGTAATTGGGCCGCTTTGGCCGTGGAGACGAACTGGCTCCAAACATAAGGTCCTAACAGTGGACTATGTAAGTTTTTGGCAAAAATGACATCGAAATTCTAGGTCACAATAAAATGTCGTGGACTATAGCACACGAAAATCGGCAAAATAGTGGGTTTACCTGCTCTAGGGCTCAGTTGACCATGTAAATGGGCCGTTTTGGACATGGAGACCAACTAGTTCCATAACTAAGGTTTTAACGTAGATCTAAGCATGTTTTTGGTAAAAATGGTGTCGAAATTTTGGGTTACCAAAAAATGTCGTGGACTATCAAACATTAAAATTAGCAAAATGTTGGGTTTACCTTCTCTGGGGCTTGTTTGACCTTGTAAATGGTCATTTTTGGCTGTGGTGACCGACTAGCTCCATATTTGTGGTCTTAACAGAGGTCCATGTAAGTTTTTGACAAAAATGACGTTGAAATTTTGGGGCACCATAAAATGTCGTGGCTATAGCACACAAAAATTGACAAAATGAGGGGTTTACCTGCCCTGGGACTCGTTTGACCTTGTAAATAGGCCATTGTGGCAGTGGTGACCAACTAGCTCTAAGTATAAGGTCTTAACGGAGGTCCATGTAAGTTTCTGGCAAAAAATATGTCGAAATTTTGGGTCACCATAAAATGTCGTGGACTATAGCACACAAAAATTGGCAAAATGGGGGGTTTGCCTGCACTGGGGATCGTTTGACCTTGTAAATGGATCGTTTTGGTCATGGTGACCAACTGTCTCCATAGCTAAGGACCAAGCAGAAGTTCATGTAAGATTTTTGCAAAAATGAAGTTGGAATTCAGGGTCACCATAAAACGTCGTGGACTATAGAACACGAAAATTGGCTAAAAAAGAGTTTACCTGCTCTGGAGCTTGTTTGACCTTTTAAATGGGCCATTTTGGATGTAGAGACCAACCAACTCCCTAGCTAAGGTCTTAATGGTGGTCTATGTAACTTTTTGGAAAAAATGACGTCGGAATTCTGGGTCACCATAAAATGTCATGGACTATAGCACACGAAAATCAGCAAAATAGGGGTTTTTCCAGCTCTAGGGCTTGTTTGACTTTGTAAATGGGTCATTTTCACCATGGAGACCAATTGGCTACATATCTAAGGTCTTAACAAAAGTCCATGTAAATTTTTTGCAAAAATGATATTAGAATTTTGAGTTAGCATAAAATGTCGTAGACTATAGCACATGAAAATTGACGAAATAGGAGGTTTACCTGCTCTTTGGCTCGTTTGACCTTATAAATGGGCCATTTTAGCTTTGGCGATGAACTAACTCCATAACTAAGGTCTAAAAAAAGGTCCATGTAAGGTGTTGGCAAAAATGACATTGTAATTTTGGGTCACCATAAAATGTGCTGGACTCTAGCATATGAAAATGGGCAAAATGGGGGGTTTACTTGCTCTGGGCTCGTTTTACCTTGTAAATGGGCCCTTTTTGCCATGGTGACCAACTAACTCCATATCTAAGGTCTTAAGGGAGGTCCACGTAAGTTTTTGGACAATAATAATGTCGAAATTTTGGGTCATCATAAAATGTTGTGGACTATAGCACACGAAAATCGGTAAAATGGTGGATTTACCCGCTCTAGGGCTATTTTGACCTTGTAAATGGGTCATTTTGGCATGATGACCAACTAGATCCATAGAAGAGGTCTTAACAGAGGTCCATGTAAGATTTTTGTTAGAATGACATCAACATTCTGGGTCACCACAAAATGTTGTAGACAATAGCACACAAAAATTGACAAAATTGGGGGATTACCTGCAATGGGATCATTTGACCTTGTAAATGAGTCATTTTAGCTGTGGCGATCAACTAGCTCCATAACTAAGGTCTAAATGGAGGTCCATGTAAGGTTTTGGCAAAAATTATATCGTAATTATGGGTCACCATAAAATGTCGCAGACTATAGCACACAAAAATCGACAAAATTGAGGGTTTACCATCTCTGGGGCTAGTTTAGTCTTGTTAATGGGCCGTTTTGGCCATGGCGACCGACTGGCTCCATAGTTAAGCTGAACAGAGGTCCATGTAAGTTTTGCTACAAATGACGTCCGAATTTTGGGTCACCATAAAATGTCGTGGAC